>JAJHSJ010002660.1:0-410649 GCA_021015155.1 Magnolia officinalis
TTCACATACAGCCACTTCTTTCCTGCCAACGGGTCATATGTAGAATATCCAATCATGCAAAAGGAGGGACACACCATGGTGATTGCTTGGTACAAAAATCGGGCCAATCAACTTATTGGTGAGCCACACCCATACATTGAGGTGTAGCATCGGTTGTCCAATGATTTGAAATTGTGTCCCACTCAATGCGTGGATTGGCATGATTCTCATACCAGGTGAACTGACCATTATGTTGTGCTCCATTTTTGCACGGATCAGATATTCTACAAACATGACATATTGGCTGAAAAGAAATTGCAGTATTGGAAGTCCACAAACAGGTGCTTATATTATCATTCTCTTAGTTTCCCTTGATGTAGTTTTCCATATCTTTGATAGAGTACTAGCATAAATCGTGGATAGAAACTTCCTTTTTATATCTTCATCTTTTCCTAAGAAGCTACTTTCTCCTTAACTTAGAATTTGTTTGGATTGGGGATTGTCCCACTAAGCTAACAAGTAAATAAAACTTTCTTGCCTAATAATTTAACATCACCTTGGCTCTATTAAATTTCAGACTTCTATCATAATTCTGGGCTCTTGGTTACGTTCCAACAATTAAAGAATTTGATCATTAGTGTTTTCACTAGACAGGACAACCCGTTGTTGGTTAGGGAGTTAGGACCATGGTAGTTGGTTAGGGAATTAGGACCATGATGGGGACCTTCCCTGCATGTCTTCAATTCATGCTTCAACTTAAGTCTTCGGGTTTCCTTCATATGCCAGAGCTCTCTCACTAGCTCAGTGAGATCGCCCACCATCTCTGTAACTTGATCTACCACTGTTCTATGAGGCACAAATCAGCTGGGCTTCTTGTGCATAATTTTTCATGTTTCACCCCCTTCGAACCTACTAAGACATGATATAGAGTTTAAATCCATCGACGATCACCCACACTTATAATAGATAATGCAATCCAGTCATTGGATAAATGAGATTTCAACACCCGAACCGCTAAAATAGACAAAGAACAAACACCACACAAAACTATTTAAGAAAGAAACAACTTATTAATATCAAAGTCTTGCACGAGTACTTTTATAACAGCCTCACGAAACTCAGAAAAAGTGTAATGCCTCCACCTCCTAGGACAGACACCTATTCATAGGACCCAAAGACACCTCCTAAAATCCTTACTAAATCATTAACAAGATTCTTCAATTGTTAGATTGATTCCACATAAATCAAATATCCAAAACAGCAACAAATGAATCTACAAAGTTTTTGCCTAAATGTAATGGCCCAAAAGCAGTGTATGCAAATCTAGAGAGTCAAGCCCCAGGATCTTCAAAAAAAAAAAAAAATCGTCCAAAATAGCAGTTGTACCCCTCAAATTTAGGGCAATTGAACACATGTTGATCCTCATGGTGGGCTGGGGCCTACATCAACCCCAAACCTATCCAGTTGATAATCAGGCCCCTAAAATATATCTTATGGGCTTCATTCAAAGACATTGAGATTATCCAACACATCTATGCATCAACTAAAAGGTTCATTGTGCATCCTACATCAAAATGCCACATGCATGTGACATCCAAGGTAGAGGAGGAAAATATAGTACTTGCTTACAGCTGGACCAATCAACTGGAACTAAAAAATATGTTATCGAGATTACAATTGCTCTAACACTCAATATCCATGAAATCATGAGTTTCTCAGATTTGTACCATCGGCCCACTGACTCAAGCGAATAACTACCATCTTGTCTTTATAGTTGAACTTTTGTATGTTGAAAACATGTCCAACTTGCTCCAACTAGCAGTCCATGACAAGAATTAGGATAGTCAATTCAAGTATGTAATACAAATTTTGTCCTTTCCATTTGAAAACTAACCATGTTTTACCCACTAAGTTAAACCAGATCAAATTATAACATCTAATGCTACTCAAATGGCCATTTGAAATAGATAATATAAGGTTACATGAAAAAACTGTGCATAACTAACCAAAAGAGTTCATGTTTGTTGCACCTTCTGTAGTCTTTGCTGTTTCTCTTGCTTTAGTGAATGAGCTGTTCCGGCCAACCTGGCAAGGGTATCATTGCTAATGCTCTTTGACTGCCCATTTGCAGAATCAACCAAGGTTGGGTGAACTTCACTCATTACATTATAAAAGTCGGTAAACATCACGACTGATAGCTCATGTATAGAACTAACATGGCCATCAACCTTCTGCAACCGAAGCCTCTGCAAAATAAAACAGAACAAACAAAGATCATGCTTAATTGTCAACATAATTTTGACCATTATTCAATTATTTCATGCCGCAGACCCATTAAGTCAACCTTTTCTCTTTGAAGCTCCTGCAAGTGCAATTTTAGCTCTCCAAGCTTCTTCACCGTCAAGTCCCTCTCGTCTACTTGAGGAGCGGCAGCATTGTTACGTTGGAAATCACCTGCTATTTCCACACATATCTGGACAATCTGTGACTGAATATCTGAAAATTCCTTGACACGTTCTTCTTTCATCCTTCTCAAGTCATCCAACACAGGTTTATCGTAGATACCTGCTCCTTAAGTGTGCCCTTCACCTTCTCTGACTACACGAGAAACCCAAAATGAATGAAAAAGAAAAACCACCATGATGAGTATGGTTCATGGAACTCTGTGAAGCTACAACCAAAACATCTCCACTTTGCATGTGATGTGTGTATGGTGATCAGGACAGTTGATTTGATGGGCCATCCTGTAGAGGGACTATAACCAAAAAAAATCAAGGCTATAGGACAGTGAGAGCCACATGATTGGTGGAGGCTGGATCCTTTAAATATGTATGTAGAAAAAGTTTTTTCTACATTTCTTATTTACCAGCGTGGAAAGGTTAAACATGCATGTAAAAGTTACTCAACATTCGTGGAACTAATTCACATACATGTAATGTCATTCAACCATCTGTATGGGCTCCACCGTGTTTTGTGTATGCCATTGATCCACGCATCAAGTCTGTCTCACTATGATGATGGGATTAGGGATGCAATTCAGGCAGGTTGGGTCTAGGGCCATCAATGGGTACCTATACCCACGGGTACCGATGGGCCCCACCCTATTTTAATGGGTCTTGGTCCCATCTTTGGACCCATGAGAAATCAGGTCAGGTTCAAGTCTCACCTTTTGGACCTAGCTAAAAATCGGATCTAGTCGGTTTCGGATCGGGTTCAAGTCTCATCTTCTGGGTCTAGGGCCATCAATGGGTACCTATACCCACGGGTACCCGATGGGCCCCACCCTATTTTAATGGGTCTTGGTCCCATCTTTTGGACCCACTGAGAAATCAGATCAGGTTCAAGTCTCACCTTTTGGACCTAGCTAAAAATCGGATCTAGTCGGTTTCGGATCGGGTTCAAGTCTCATCTTCTGGACCTGTTAAAATTTGGGCCTAGTCGGGTCCATGTGATGGACCCAATTAAAGTAGGGTTGGGTTGGTTCCGAATATAAATTGGTGGTTTTAGCAACAAAATGAGGCTTCCTAAGCCACATACATGCAAGAGAGCCCATTTACACACCATACACATGTCAAAGTGGCACATTGATGTGTTATCTAATCCATTCATCAGTTGGGTCCAACCATAGTTTGCCAACCAGGACTTGGCTCGGAGTAGGTCAGCCACTGGGTCTGCATTAACCAGACTCAGTAAAAGTTAAATTAAAAAAATAATAATAATAAGAACATATTGGCAACTATAAAAATCCAAAAATTGTAACATCATGAAGTCAATATTGTTGTTTTAAAAATAAAGAAAGAAATAAAAGGCAGCAGAGAAATAAACAAAAATAATTGACAAAAAAAGAGAAAAAACAATTGACAAAAACAAGAAGGAAAAAATTCAGTCTTTAATGGAAAAAGGATTCTTCCGGTGGTCCCTTCTTATTTTTCTTCTCTTCTTCTTATTCTCCATCTTTTTCTATAAAAATGAATAAAAAATAAAAAAGGTAATCTAATGGAAAAAAGGATTCTTTTGGTGTTCCCCTTATTTTTCTTCTCCTCTTCTTTTCATCTTTTTCTATTAAAAAAAAAAGGGAGAAGTAATCACAAAATTAATTGACAAGAAAAAAGAGAAAATTGGAAAAATCCCTTTTTCCTTCATCTTACAACAAATAGAATAAAAACAATCAAAACTTCATAACGAAAGTAGAAAAAGAAACTAAAAAAAAAAAATACTTCCTTTATTCTTTTCTTCTTTACATCTTTATTCTCCTTGTCCTCCTTCAATGAATCCCCTACCCAGAGGAGAGGGCAGATTGAAATTGGAAAAATAGAGAAGAGGTAATGAATGAGTAGGAAAAGGGGCTATTTTTGTGTTTTAGGTTGTCAGAGTGCCCTTGTTCAAATGCCCCAAATCTGAGTTGCATAAATTGGAATGGCTGAGGGGGGATTTCCTTTGGAAATGAATGGAAGATAAGGAGAAATTCCACTTGCTTAGGTGGGAGGAGATATATAGGCCATATGAGGGAGGGGCCGTCATTTGAAATTTGGAGATGGTTAGCTTTAATAGGAAAGCGGATCTAGAGATTGAGGCAAAAAAAGAATCATTGTAAAGAAAAGTCATTGAAGAAAAACATGATTGCCAGGAAGGAGGATGGTGGGCCCGAAACTCATTTTTATACATGGCCCCATGCATCAGAAATCAATTGCGGCCTTAAAGAACAATTTTTGTGAAGGAATCAGATTTGCGGTTGGCAAAGGTGACCGCGTGCAGTTTTGCGAGGATATTTGGATAGGAAACAGAGCTTAAAGAGATATTTCCGTGATTGGCAAATCTAACAACGGAGAAAAACATTACTAACTTACTATATCCCAATGCTTTTCCAGGGTAGGCAATGTGATTATTTGGACGTCCCCGTGCCAAAGGAACCTTGCAGGGGGAATAAAATAAGGACTTTGTGAAGCACCAGGGCCTCCTTCAGAGCTGCTCACCAAACATGGGAAAGCAGGATAAAATGGAGTGGGTGGGGGGAAATTTGGACTGCTTCTCAGTTCACTTTATCACATGCTCCAACCTTGGCACTAGATGAGAGGCGGCTTGTACATCTTTTGCCTGGGCTTACGGTACTCTCCCAAAAGTGGTGGTGTTTGCTTGACTAGTGGGGAGGAAAAGGGTGTTGATCGTGGACAATTTGCAGAAAAAATCAATGGTGCTACCCAACCAATATTTGTGTGATGTGCTATGCAAATGTGGAAACAATCTGTAGAAAATATCAATGGTGCTACCCAATATTTGCATGATGTGCTATGCAATGTAGAAACAGTAGACCACCTCTTCCTTCATTGTAGTTATGCCAAAAGATGTGGGCTACATTCCTTAGCAAATTCAATATCTAATGGCCGATGCTAGAGTCAATTAGGGATTTCCTTTGGCTTGGCATGGGGTCGGCCTCAAGCAAAATGGGAGGGCATGCTGGAAATTGGCATTATTGGCTGGCCTTTGGACATTGTCGGGTGAGAGGAATGGGAGATGCTTTCAGAATATGCACATGGCAGTTAACGAGGTGTTGACCAAGGTCAAGCTTCAAGTGGTGGAATGGGCTGCCCATATTTTGATGTTGGAAGACTGCAATTTTCTTTTACTTTAGGCTTGTTTCGTTTTCCGTTTCTACCTATGGCGCTTTCTCGTCGCTTGCTTAATAAAATGGCCGTTAATTTTGAGAGAGAGAGTGCCCTTAGTATACTCGTCCGACCCATTTTTACTCAACCTAGTCAACTAAGTCATTTCACATATTAACCCATGAAACCAGGCCCAAGTACCAGACAGCCCTGGTTCTCTTAACCCAGTGACCAGGCCAGGTTGACTTTGTCGAGTCCCGTGACAACTTGTCCAGTTTGCAAACTATGGGCGCGGCCATGTAAATGCTCTTATTTTTACCAAACTTAACTGAAATCCTAGATCCAAAGACCTGATGGAACCAGGCAGGTACCCAAACACGATCAGAACTGAGTCCCAGTATTCAAGAACTAGGCACATGGCAAGACCGAAACCAACCTGGTTATGGGTGCCATTAGCCATAGGACCAAACCCAAACCCAACCAATTGAAAACCTTGTTGGGTCGGATTAAGAGACAACTCAAGCATGATCCGACCTCAAGAAGACCCAACCTGCAGTCTAACCCGACCCAAATTCCAACCCAAGGTGCCCAACTCTAATTCCTCTATGCTCAACCCCAGGCCGACCTCACCCGACCCGACCCAAATTTATGTGATTATACCCAACCCAACCCAAACTCATGTTGGGTCAATCGAGTTCAGGTTGATCCCAACCCAAGGCCACCACCGTTAACATTATGAATATGGGCCATAACGGCCATTATGGTCTATTAAAAAGGGAGGGGGGGAACAGTATGGGCTCCATAATGGACCTTTACGAGGGTTGTAACGAGCTGTTACAAGGCTGTGATGGCCATTACAGGTCTTTTTTTTTCTGTAACAGCCATTACAACCCTGTAACGCCTATCAGTTGCCATCATTACCATTACATCACACCTTGTTTATGAGGCAAAAGCAACAGCGTAAAGGAGGAGGCCTAAAGTAGGAATACTGAATCATTGGTGTCCTCATCCAGGACAGCATTCCTACAGCTGGGTTGGGCACAGTTACCGGTGATCCAGATCATTCGTCTAGTGGACCTTGCAACAGGTGCATAGTGGACCAAAAATCTACTCATCAAACAATCCCTGGTATCTAATAGTCTGCAACCAACAACTGTTGGGAATATCTCTTTCACCCATCCATTTGAACTGCAGGACAATGAACAGATAGCTAGGATTGTCCAGCGGAAGAAGATTTTCACCACATCATCAAGCCATGACGGGGCCCAATAGATGAAAGGTCTGGATAACTTAGACATCGGCTCCACCTATACAAAATACTGGCCAAGTGAAAATGCTAGTAATTCATGCAAAGAATTTTATGCCTCAACTGAAAAGGGTAGTAGTACTACAATCGAGAAACCAACCCGGACAGACGAGGCATGTTCTCCCAGGGCAGAGACAAGCTGGGCAGCTTCAGCTTCTGCATCAGCCAGTGCCCGATGCAAGTCAGCCTTGTACTTGCTAGCGTTCTCAACCTTCCTTCTGTACACATCAAGGCATTCTTGCTCAAGTTGCAGCAGCATCTTGTCCCTTTTGTTGTCATTTTCCCCAATTTCGTCCCATATTTTCTGAGTTACCAAGTCAAAAATCATCATCACCACCATTACCATTGCAGCTAGCTACATTATGTTCAATAATGATGCAAAAAAAAAAAAAAACCAAAGACGGAGAAGTCATCTTCACAAATGAGGAAAATAAAACAAAAGAAAAACATGTGGCATTCAAGAAATACAGAGATTGAAAAAATGATGTCCAAGTTAAAGAGATTTTAGTTTGCCCCAGCATTCCATACAATTAGTCCCTCGTTTCTAGCAAGGCCTCACCATGGATGGAAGAAAATTCAATCAGAGAGAGCACTAGGACTTTCGAATCCACCCCTAATTATCCTATCCCTTGTTTTGTCTGTTGATTCACCCAAATCTAGATTGATACAACTTATATGAAGAAAGCATAATCTGTGTCCTTAGTCGGGCATACAGAATGTCTAATCTCCTAAAGCAATGCAATGAATAACACATTCTATATCCTTGGTCGGGCACATAGAATGTACAATTCATTAAAGCATCATGTTTCTTCCTCTATAGGAAACCTGTTCATGATTAGACACAAGCACCTAGAATAAGCATCCAGACAACATCCATATATAGACTCTGGTCAAGTTCATAGATGGAGAAGTACAGAATTTAACCCAATCAAGCACGCTAGAGAAAGAAACAAACCAATCTAATTAAAGTAAATTCAACATATAAGAATGGATATTCAAATTAGGGGTTTCATCTCAGCCCTAGCTGAGAGATTAGCAATCCATAAATTCAATTAGGGAGACAGAAAAATAAGATTGATAAAATACAAACATCCTCCTTTCTCTCTTCCTTTCTTCTCTTTCTTCTTCTCTGGATCTGCTCTGGTTCTCCTTCCCCTGGATCTCAACGTCTGCCTCCCTTTATAGCTGCCCAAGGCTGAGAGTGGCTGAATCGGTCTGCGTAAAGAGGTGCGGATGCTAGAACAGGGGGTTCCGCTGAATCTCTGTGGAGCCCATATGTGACGGTTGCTTAGTAAATCAGAGTCATTCATTGATCTTATAGGGCCTATTTAGGATATTATTCTAAATTTTAAATGGATTTGAGCTCTTGGTGGACCACTGCACTGATCAACGTACAGAGAACGATCCAATCTTTGCACTTCTGTTCCTAAGCATGAATGCCCGGAAATGATAGGGGTATGGTCGAATTTTTCTCCTGGACAATATGGTCGGTTTGGATCAGTCATCCGATGCATGCCGGTGGCCCACGCAGCATCCCAGCGGACGGCCTGCGTAAGGCATGAAGAAGGAAGTTTTCCTTCCGCTGTGACACCGGTGGGGCTCATTTCAATGTTATTTTGGGAAATCCACTCCTTCCATTGGACGGAGGACGAGAAATAGATCGGGAATGCTCAATTTTTTGGGTTATATTTGTGGTGGCCCACAGAGTTTTAAGCCTACCGTCCCTTCTGCTATTGAATAGTTGAAAATCCCATGACTTGATGTCTTCAAATTCCATCAGCTAGGCATGGGTTATGGCTACCCCAGGAAATGGATGAATGGTTTGGATTGTCCATTTGGACAATGGGTGTGGCTCACAATAGTAATCGCAGGTCTCTGTTGCGGACACTGGAGAAAGAAACGGATCTTTCCGTTTTTGTGAAGAAGAGTCGGTCAAAACTGGGTTTGACCGGCTCTTCATTGTCGTACACAGCTAGTGCACTTGTGCACTATGCACACCCAACTCATGTGGGGTCCACCTTGATAGTTATGGAAAATCTAACCCGACCATCTGTTTTCTCACCTCATAAAACCGGATGGGACCAAATTTGAAGCATATCCAGATTGTAGGTGGGCCCAGAATCAACGGTTTGTGGGCTGATTTGTCAGTTGGGGCACTTTTGTATTGATCCAATGGATGAAATTTAATATATACGGTTAATTTATGGCCTCCATCTCATGTATGAAGTTTCGAGCCAATCGGATGGCTAGAACCATGTGATCTTGCATTCTGGACCGTTTTCGGGACTTTTCAATGTGAACGGCTTGATTTCCTCGGACCCCTGGCGTGTAAATTCTTCAATCTTGGTCCTCTGGAGTCCGTCTCATGCTCTGGTGACTTCAGAGCGTCAAATCTATGCTTTTAATACTCTTTTCCAGTCAACGCTCTTTATTTCATCCTACAACGAAAACACAATTAAACTATGACATTAGGCGTTATCATTTACATAAAATCAGGTACTAATTGGGGTCTGATATGCAATATTCGACCCTCATCAATGGTAAAGGTACGAAAAAGATCCTCTAATAACAAAAACCCAATCAAAAGATTGGTGAACTAAACTTCTATCCCGCATATGGACCTTGGGTGATAAGTTGCTTATTTTGACCATCCATTTGTAGGCCGACAGACAGATGGCTAGGATAGTCCCACAAGGCTGCTTTATCAATGATGTATGATGATTAAACCATCCACAGGCTGAATTTCCAGCTCTTAGCTAAACCAAGCATTCCATACTGGTCCACTTACAGAGATAGAGATCATTAACGTAGTGGGCCCCATGTGGGATGTGCAATGGGCCAAAAATATCAAGCATCAGGCAATTCTAGCTGCCTGATAGGTGGACATTTACTGCAATGAATGAATTGTGGCTGTTACTTCACTTTAACTGCTCATTCACACACCAACTATAAATGGCTGGGTTTGTTCAATGGGTGACTTTTGTCTACCATTTGCCTCCACAGTGTGCCATCCAGATGAATGGTCTTGGACTCTGGATCACCACAAGATGGACCCAACTCATACAGAGTCATAATGCTAGCAATTTATCCCATCATCAACCATCCACAGTAGGGCCCTATAAGATGAGACGGACAGAACCAAAAGGTTGGCCCCACCAGCATAACATGGAGCTGGCCTGCATGCAATGTCAGTAAGCCACACCACACATTTTGTGTTTTTCTCTCATTCAGCAGAATGGCCGCTGATGCGGATAGTGTTCGAAAGGCAGACCCCACCTGTGCAGACTAATGCTGATCGGGATGAAAAATGAAAATGCTTGCGGACCAAGCTGAGCATTGTTACATGTCCCCTCCTTCAAAAAAAAAAAGGAAGAGAAGCCATACAAATCCAATAATCCATATTGCATCCGACAATCACTTACACAAGATCATCATGACAAGAAGACATAAATCCAAAATCTAAAAACGTGTTTGGATGCCACTAAACATGCGTTCAATTGCACTTCTCTCTCAAGCATCAGTGCCTACAAGAAGCATACCAACAGGTTAAATATGAAATACTGGCCCACTGAAGCATCCAACGGGCTTGAAATTTCATCCATATGTTTCTCATGATGGAGATTCAGATGAACGGTTCCAATTTTCCAAAAAAAAAAAAAAAATCATATTTAACACGTGTGTGAGAGACAGTCAATCAACCTTTCACCATGTACATATCACCTAAAGATGTAATTCATCATGAATTTTACCATCAAAGCATAAATCGAAAACCCTTTCAACACGAAATCAATCCAAAACCCTAGAATCGGAACGAATTCTCATCATTTTCACAAAATCACCATAAAATTCATAGAGACGGAAAAAAAAAAGTAAGGATAGAAAGTGAGAATGGGAGCAGGAAATAAAAGAAAATGGAGAGGGAGAGTGAGAGAGAGAGAGAGAGAGAGAGAGAGAGAGAGCTTGCCTGCAGTTCTTGAAGAAGAGAGACAAAGGTAGTCTCTGAAAGAGAACGCAGTGGCATTTGTTGATAAGGAGACATTTCAAGAAAACGAAGGAAGAAGGAAGAATTTCAGCAATTTGGAAACCCTAGAAAAGAAGCCTTTTTCATTTGGGAAGAAAATGATACGAGAATGACAGGGATTTTATTTTTCGTTACAGAGAAAGGGATTTGGGGGAGGAATTACGGGAGGTGAGTTCGGAAAGAAGAAACCAGAGAAGAACTTTTATACTCGGGCAGAGTGTCTAGTATGATGCACAGCTACTTAAAAATTACTCAGAAATTGTATACTTACATACAAATAAGTCAAATTAAATTATCCAAATTATATTCCTAGTTGAGACATATCATGACCCAAAAATTGTATTATTTTCGTTTTTTTACTATGTGATTGGTGGACATTTAATGGATGTAAGAATGGAAATTATCTGACGGTTCTGTTTTCACAATAAGTGTACACGAATCAGCTGTTTAGGATTGCTCAACTAAAATGATCTTGAAACTGTGATATGTGGACAGTCTGCTATTTAGTTGGTTTCATGAAGTTAATGTTTGACACGCTTGCATGCCTGAGTGCCTGAGTATCATGTGTAATACGCAGCCTGAGTACGATATCACTCGGAGCGTTTGGGAGGGTTTCGGTGGTATTTGAAACGTACTGCTCTGGCCCGACCTGCGTGAGAACACGGACGACCTGACTTGTGCGAACCGAGAGTTAAATGGGGCAAATTCTTAAGATCTGTTCCGTTCATCTAGTGAAAATCCATATTAATACCATTAAAACTAGATTTTAAAACCAATATTGGCTAAAAAAAAAATAATAGGTGTAAACTCATTCCTAAAACCCCTAAATTTAAGTAGTGTGGCCCACATTAATGATGTAATGTTCTAATTTCCTTGTAATCTATTCATCCTTGTTTTTAATGCCAGATTAATGGATTGGATCTTTTAAAAACTTACTTTGAACTATAGAAAAAATTTGGATAATTTTAATGGTGATACTTCCCATCTCAGCTGTTTCCCATGGTATAATTCACACGAGTTCTAAATCAGAATTCTTTTTTTATTCCGTCTAATCATCTGACGAACGGTGTGAGTAATTCTGTCCACGTAAGTGAAAGTCACACTGGCTGTTTGTGTAACAGAGTCACGCAGAGGGTTTTTAATTTTAAAACGGTGGCGCCAAAACCGATAGGAATTTTGTAAAGGAAGGTTATCTGTTTTATTTTAAAACGGTGGCGCCAAAACCGATAGGAATTTTGTAAAGGAGGGTTATCTGTTTCGAGAAACGCAATAGCTCCTCCCGACCCTCGATTGTGTGCGGTTTCAGAGAGCCTGCCGCGTGTCCTGAGACACGTGCCTCTCTCGCGCTCGTGCGAGGCCGGGCCCGGCTTTCCTTGCTGTTCATGTTTGTATGAACCTTCCAAACAGTGGGCCAATCAATTACCAATTTAGGAATTTTTGGCCTCCAATTGATGGTCGGACCGGGCGCAGCACCGGTGGATCCCTGGCTGTGGGGCCACGGTGACGTAGGTATCTTACATCCACTCCGTCCATCCATGATGGCACATTTTGCGGGATGATCCAAAAAATGAATCAGATACCAATCTTAGGGCCTATTTGATTTTTCAAACCGGGTGTAAATACCCTTCAAATGAATAATTATTATCCTTTCACCCGTTTTAAATTTCATCCAAATTTCTGGGTGAGAAACCGGCCTAAAAAAGCTAGTTTAAATTTTTGGACCCAACAGTGAAGTATATGATATGTTCGTTTCGTCTACCTATTTTACTATAACATTTTGAAGCATGAGACAAAAAATGACATAAATCCAACACTCATGTGGCCCACACCAAAAGAAACATTGGCGCCAAGAGATTTTTAACGGCAAGTATTTGATTCCCTTTTTCATATGGCGTGGTCCACTTGAGTTTTGGATATGCCTCATTTTTTGGCTTATGCTATAAATTCAACTGGTATAATGGATGAACGGTGTGGATAAGTGAAATGCATCATAATGAGACTCACATATATTTTGCAAATTTCTCGGTTTTAATGTCCAAAAAGTAGGTAGTCAAATCAAATAAGGGTGAAAATATTGTAAATGCACAAGGAAATAATTATTATCCCCTTTGCTGGGTATTTACCAATGTACTAGAAAATCAAACAAGCCCATAGGGTTCATTTGGATGGGGGGGTATGCCTGTAAAGTCATTTAGTTGTAAAAAGATTGTAAGTAAGTTGACAACGAGGGTTGTTTGTAAAGGCTTTACCAGCATTAAACAAATTATAGCTTTTGTATGTAATTTGAAACTTAAAACCCATGTTTCATATTATAGGTTAAGTTTTTATAGCTAAAAAGGCATATATAATTTGAAACTTAAAAACAATGTTTCAAATTACTGGTGTTGATGCAGAAATTCAGTTCACCCTAACTAGACTTTTGAGTACCTACAACATAACGAGTGACAAAAGAGACCTTAGCTATGGCAAGGAGACCCTTCGATGCCTAAGTCAGGGAGACCCTCCGATGCCTAAGTCAGAAACCTCGAAGGATTTGGGTCTAGTAGGTTTTTGGGGTAAATCGGGCATACCTTTCATTGTAGATTGGTCATCTATTTATAGGTCAAGAGTTGGTTACATTTATAGAAACACTCCCTAAATTATAGGCATGCGTGTAGCAGTCATTTCTTAACCGTTTCAAGATCCCCGTTGATGATAAGATCAAGTGATCGAGCTCTGAAAACATATGAGGTTGGTGGCCGAGGTCGACCATTCGAGCTAACCTTAGGATTTAAACCTAGGGTCATTCTAACGACCACCTCCGGGTGCTCGGTTGGCTATGATTGATTCTTCTTTCAATATATTTTCAGTCTCTTGTCGAATTCTTGGGTTGTGGCCAAATGTCCGACCAACAGAGCCGGACTGCCTTCCTTTGGGACCTCAATGGTGTATTGAAGGCACCAAGGGTGAATGTTCCCTTCATCTTATCATACGATGTAAAGACTTCCTTGTAAGCTTCGAGCCGCATAGCCCCGCGTTTGGCTTTGCATGGGATCATGACTCGGATGTCCCCCAGAGGATCTCAGTAGGAGCTCAACAGGAGCATGGAAATGTATGGGACTATGAGAGAGCTCGGTGTTCTTCCACTTTCGAAAGAGGCGGATGTACTTCATCTTCTGACGGACGAAGCCATCGGGTAGGCAGATCTACTCGGAGTGGATCTGGCCGTTGAGGAGCTCCTTGGTCGTGATCAACACCATCGGGTATGCCTGTAAAGTCATTTAGTTGTAAAAAGATTGTAGGTAAGTTGACAACGAGGGTTGTTTGTAAAGGCTTTACCGGCATTAAACAAATTATAGCTTTCGTATGTAATTTGAAACTTAAAACCCATGTTTCATATTATAGGTTAAGTTTTTACAGCTAAAAAGACATATATAATTTGAAACTTAAAAACAATGTTTCAAATTACTGGTGTTGATGCATAAATTCAGTTCACCCTAACGAGACTTTTGAGTACCTACAACACAACGAGTGACAAAAGAGACCTTAGCTGTGGCAAGGAGACCCTTCGATGCCTAAGTCAGGGAGACCCTCCGATGCCTAAGTCAGAAACCTCGAAGGATTTGGGTCTAGTAGGTTTTTGGGGTAAATCGGGCATACCTTTCATTGTAGATTGGTCATCTATTTATAGGCCAAGAGTTGGTTACATTGATAGAAACACTCCCTAAATTATAGGCATGCGTTTAGCAGTCGTTTCTTAACCGTTTCGAGATCCCCGTTGATGATAAGATCAAGTGATCGAGCTCTAAAAACATATGAGGTTGGTGGCCGAGGTCGACCATTCAAGCTAACCTCAGGATTTAAACCTAGGGTCATTCTAACGACCTCCTCCGGGTGCTCAGTTGGCTATGGTTGATTCTTCTTTCAATATATCTTCAGTCTCTTGTCAAATTCTTGGGTTGTGGCCAAATGTCCGACCAACAGAGTCGGGCTGCCTTCCTTTGGGACCTCAATGGTGTATTGAAGGCACCAAGGGTGAATGTTCCCTTTATCTTATCATACGAAAGACTTCCTTGTAAGTTTCAAGCCGCATAGCCCCGCGTTTGGCTTTGCACGGGATCATGACTCGGATGTCCCCCAGAGGATCTCAGTAGGAGCTCAGCAAGAGCATGGAAATGTATGGGACTATGAAAGAGCTCGGTGTTCTTCCACTTTCGAAGGAGGCGGATGTACTTCATCTTCTGACGGACGAAGCCATCGGGTAGGCAGATCTACTCGGAGTGGATCTGGCCGTTGAGGATCTCCTTGGTCATGATCAACACCAGCTGACCACGCGACGTGCACGGATACCCGAGCCGACCTCATCTCTCTGACTAGTTTATATTTACCCATAACAGTAGCCCCCCTACTTCTGAGCTTATTGCGTAAGCTTGGGAAGTAAGTCGGTGTAATGTGGTCAGATTCATGGTGTTTTTTGTATTGGAGGTCAAGCCAACTTGTCATTATAACGGAGAGAGGTGGCTAGTACAAAGATCGAGGGAGATCTGCAATAATAATGATGGTGCACTCGAGGTGGCGTGCGCTGGCAAGGCGTTTTTCGGCTTTTAGCTTATGGGACACGGACACGTGGTGTTGCTTCGGAAGTCAGGTCGTTCACTCAATAGGAAGTCGTCACATGGCAAGACTTGCATGAGGCGGTGTCTCCTCATTTGCTACATTAAATGTAAGCATTAATTACCTGCGGCCGAGGTTCCCTATAAAAAGGGGGAAACCCTAGCAGTTTTGGCATTTGCTTTTACCACCCCTCCTAGACTTACCAGACTCAGCGATTTTCTCTAAGTCGAAAATCTCTTCTCCAACAAGCTTTGTTTCTTCAAATCTTCTTCATTTTTCCTTCTTTTTTTCATTTTTTCTTCTCTGCTTTTACTTCCCGGCCTCTTTCCAGTCAAAAAATTAGGATATGTTGGACGAATGGGATGAACCTGCAACTTTCCAGGGTGATTTCGGGCAGGAGAGTTGGGATTCTCGGCCAGGAGCTCTCTTTGATTTTGCTGCGGTGCGATAGCGAGACCATGTTTTCCTCGATAGAGAGGGTAATGAACCAATCCTCTGTGAGGCGGCCTATACATGTGGAGGTCGGATCCGCCTCGGTGGAGAGGACGACATCTTAATCTTCCATAGAGCAACCCACAGAGATAGGCCCATTCGAGTCGAGGCTCAAGGAGTCTGACATGGTTTAGATGGGTCGGAGTACCACATTCCTAATTATGTGGTGCTCCAAGCTCCTACACTTGATGAGATTCTAAGAGACCCTTACGAGGTCAAGGTGGCTGTATATTTGGTCGCCTTGCAATGTGGCCAAAGACTACCCCTTCACCGCATTATTAGGAAGGTCGCATCTCGCTTGAGGCTGACCTGGCTAGATAATCCCGAACACTTGGAGGACTCTGCTTGGGGTCTCTATATTGTGGTTTTAACTTGGGAATACCGAGCCAACCACCGACGAGTTCCTCCACCTCTACCAGATGAAAGTTAACCCTAAGCATACATATTGATATTACTTCTAAGCCCGGTCGAATAAGGGTCGAGGCCTTATTACAGATAACTCGTCCTCTAACAAAAATTAAAAGGACAAGTAGTTTGGGCATCTGGAGATTAGGAAGCCCCCACAGTTGACGTGGCCAGTTTTCAACCTTGGGTCCCTACCCGATTTGTCAACTCAGGTCGGATATATCTGAATTGTAGACCTTGTAGCTTTGCATTCTACTCTTTTATTTGCTAACAATAAAAGTAATATTTTGTAGCTCTGCCAAATAAACCTACTCTAATATCTAAGTCAGAGCAGCGTCGAATTAACCGTGCGCAGTTAGTGGAAGCTTCCGAGAGGTCTTGAAAGCATTTGATTACTTTGGAACTTCTTCACCAGCCCGACCTCGCTCCGTCCGTCTCAAGAGGTAAGTTAGTGGAAGCTTCCGAGAGGTCTTGGAAGCATTTGATTACTTTGGAACTTCTTCACCAATTCTGCCAGAGTTTATACTCGTGTCCGAAAAAACTGGGTGTTAGTAATGTATAAATTGGATGCTTCAAAAAATCGCACCTTATTTTTTTTCATTTAGATAACATCCAGTTACATTCATGAAGGTAACCATCCACAAGAATAAGATCAACTGTATTCATTATTTCATTAAAGTAAAAGAGTTCAACAAGTTATCAACTGGCCTCTCAATGGGAGCTTATTACATTATTGAGTTTGCAGCAGAAACATAAAACTAAATCATAAAACTATATTCTTATTCAATCAGTATAATCCTCCTTTGGGAGATGGATCATCGGGTCTTTAATTTGTACATCACTTGCATCATCTGTACGGTTGAAGAGGATCAATGTCCTACTCATAGTGAAGGTTATCCTTTAAGATTAACAATAATTTAAGAGATTCATAAAAGTAATGTAAGGATTTTGATACGTCTCGTATTCCACTACTACAAGGGGTATTAGCATGCGCAAACAACCTACATGAGATGCATGCCTAGCAAAGTGTGTGCGACTCATCATACGTAATGATCATCATAATGTGGAATATAATTAATAGAAAATCCGACTCGACCCGCATCCCATAACTACGAATATTCGCCGGCGTGTCCAACATTAACTTGGATTTATGCGAACATCTCAAGGTGACACAAACAACGCGATTGGGGAATTTACGTAACACGATATGTTCATAGAGTGACTATTTGCGACATCTAATCCCGAGAAGTGATGTAACACGCATGACGATTTACTTACATCGATTGTGCACCATGCCAGCCAACCAACCCACAGAATTATGTGCCGACTAAGAGGGCCGCTACTCGTAACGTATTGCGTCAACGATAAATATTTGAATCACTAGTTGTGATACCTCTTAACACATCACTTGCACTGATGGGGGGATAAATTGAATTATGGGGGTTTTGGAAATCCAAGACACATGCTCAAGCTTAAAAAGATAGTAGCAAAGCTAATGTAATAAAGGAGAAGAGTAACAATGTCTAACTCAACAAAGAGGAGAGCGGTAATGGCTAACTCAACAAAGAGGAGAGTGGCAATGGTTAACTCAACAAAGAGGAGAGTAGCAATGGCCAACTTAACAAAGATGAGAGTGACAATAGCCAACTTAACAAAGAGGAGAGTAGCAAGGGCTATCGCCCCACATAAATTCATAAAGATTATTCGTAATTAACATCATATCAAAATTCCTAAAAGGGTAAATAAGTGTTGACGATAAACTAAACAATGCAAAGAGAAAATCATAGTAACATGAAAGCAGGTAAAATGAAAGAATAATCATATCATCTTAAAATAAGATAAGCTTAAGGGAAAAACCCTCACCTCGGGTGGTGGTGTCGTCTCTTACTAAGTTAAATGCTCTGAGGCATATTTTAAGATCAGATTCTACTATAATCCACCCGATTTGAATTGATTAAGTTAGATGTCAGATTAGGGTTGAGGAGAACTCAACTTAAACTATACCTTAAACGAGTTACGTGTTGCCTAAGTTGATAAGTTTCTAACTTATCGTGTTTAATTAGGCCCATCCTACCATTGAATCGACTTGGTTGGATGCAATGGAATTCTATTGTTGAGAGATAGATTTGATTTGAGAAGAGAATGGAAGAAAATAAAAGGGAGAGTTAAGATCTGAATCAGACTTCGAGTGGCAAACACAGACTTCTCTTTCTTCCTTTGTTGGAGTTAAACCAGAGTTGAATGTCTTCACTCCTTCCTTTCTCTTTTCTTCTTCTCTTTCTCTCTCTTTCTTTCTCTTTCTTTTTCTTTTTCTTTTCTTTTCTTTCTTTTTCTTTTTTCTTTTCCTTTCTCTTTCCTTTTATTTCTCTTCATTGCTGGTGAGTCCAGCCAACTCGGGCCTTCTTTCGGTTGGGTTTGAGCGACCTCAAACTAGTCAGCAACTCGCCCCGCCCGAGTCCATGAGCCGACTCAGCAGCGACCCTATGAAGGGAAACGACATCCTTCACTCCTCTCTTCTCCTTCTTTTTCTTCCTCTATCTGTTTAAGGAGGTCAGACACATCAGGCCCATCTTGTGGCTTGGACAGACTCGGGCGTGAATGCAGCGGCCGACTTACACCACAGCCGCCTCCGTTCTCCTTCCCTTCTCTCGGTTCGATAGGGCTCACTGAACCCAAGCTCTCTCTCTCTTATGCTACATACATCTTGCAACGGATGGTGTAGTTTTATACTATTTTTAGCTTTCAGGTGATTCCCGCATAACTTGGAGAGGGCGTGCGCGGACTGCGTAACAGGGAGGAAACGTACGCGAACGGCTCTTGCGAAACCTACCTTGATTCTTCTTTCTTTCTTTCTAGATTGGGTCGGATCCGGATGGTCCTCTGTTTGATCTGTTGCGTAATGTGATAGTGTAAGGCTCGTATCATAGACTGTACCATTCCTTAAACTTCCGCGATCCTCCCCATCGATTTCTGACAACCCGCGACCTGTGATCAGCGTTTGCATGTGACCCTAAGTCACATCCCGTAGATCCCAGTCGACTCGACTCGAGACTTGTACCATTGTGACCACGCTGTCGCCGTGATTCCAACGTCGCGTCTTGCACACCGATGCGATACCCAGGCCAGGAGTTGTGGGCCCACATTTATTTCGAGGAAAATGCTGCACGTTGCAAATTCCGAGAGAATCTCTACCCAATCTATCACATCAATCAATCAATCATAAGTCAAGTACATCTCATCACAACGCATACCTAGCCCATCCCTTTCTCATCCAAAAGTCAACACACACCCATCCCTCTCTTACATACACCCATCCCTCTCTCCTTACATCTCCTCTCTCTCATTTTCTCTACCATTTCCCAAGCTTCCATAAGAGAAAAGCTCTAAGGAGAGAATAGCCAAGTGTGGCCCACTTCCTATGTAACGACTCGAAAAATTCCGTACAATGGCCGGAGTACCACCTCAGGCAGAAATCACTTAGGATCAAATCTTTTAGAAATTAGACAAAGTTAACTAAGTGTCAAACTAGATTAGCCATGAAATCCACTTGAATCACTTTAAATACGATCTATAAGACCCAAGACTTGTAGAATCATTGACGCTAGGTTACCCTAAAATCTAGGGTCAAACTCATTACCCGACTCCTCTCGGGAGCACATTGAAACTCCGTATCAGATCTGGATCGTACATCGAAAGTTCGAATGGTACGAGGTTATAGAATTAGGACCGCCTCGCTGGACTTGACAACCATCTCTGAGATCAAATCCAGACAGCATCCCATGGCTATTCGCTTGAACCCGGAGCGAGGAGTGTGAGAAGACTTGGTTTTCTTTAGAAATTTAATAGAATTTAAGTAATCTGAGACTTGACGTTTGTGGACCAATTATAAGCAATCAGACCGTCGGAATCTGACCTAAATACACTCTCGAATCAGGAAAAATTTCATATACATGGCAATGTACTTGAAATCCCCGATCGAGATTCGGTGACCGTTGAACTGAAACTGGTCCGTCACGTGTGATCTGAGAATCCGACTGGAACGAAAACTTAAATCCACCTAGATCCATAGTTTGTGAGCTTAAGTCCGACCGCACGCAGAAAAGGGGCCGCCAGAAGTCCTCCGTTGAGCTGAAATAGGTCCACTTTGGATATAACCTAAGTATACCTTGACCTTAGGTCTATTTCAGTGTGGTTTGAGGCTATATAAGGACCTTAAATCCTCTCTCATTCAGCCATACAAATTTGAGAAAAACCCTAGGTGTGAGAAGAGAGAAAAGAGAGAGAAAGTGTGAGAGAAGTGAGAGAACCTCCCTGCTATCTTTCCCTGCCACTCTGCAAGCTTAACCACTCCATTCTAATCGCTTTTCCGGCGATTCCGACTTCGTTTCTAGGTAAGAAACCCTAACCCTAATTTGATCTAGGGTTATGAACATTGCAAATGACGAAATAGCTAATCTATGTTATTCTATAGGTTGCCAAATTGCCGTATACTAAAGCTTAGCAAACCTATCGGGTTCATTACGCTTCTACGGCGTAAGGTGCGGACTTTAGATGTATAGGTTATGGTTTTCAACGCTTTTAATGTCAGATAATGATAGATTCATGATCTGTATGTTATTGCACATGTACAAAGTGCTGTCCGTTTCGTTTTTCGATTATACGTTATCTATGTTGAATATACTGTATTCTTCGTATTTGTAGAAAGTACCGTATACGTATAAATTTTGAAAGTGTGTTTGCCATGATTAATTACTGTATGATCATGCTATATATGTGTATAATACTTACTTGGCAAAAGGGTTCGCTCTAATACATGTTTTTGCTAGTATACATTATGTATGTTGAAAGAGTGTATTCTAAGTGTTTGTGAAAATGCTTGTAAGAGTAAGTGCTTAGAGGATTGTGCTTTAGGTAGGTGTTGAGATAGGATTCTCAGCTACCTTAGAGATGTATATGATTTCCTCCATGTGGTTTGTTTAATTTAACCGCTTACTATGAAATATATGTGTTTGTATTTCTTGTTTATATTGTGCTTTGTAACATGCTTTATAACATGTTTGTTAACATGCTTGAATTACTTTATTTATTATGCTTTACTCTACATGCTTCTGGTTAAGGATTGATTGTGATTGGGGCTATGATTATAGTCCAGACAATCGGTAACAGACTTGAATACATGGTTGAGATTCATTCACCACGTAGGATGTGTTTGACGAACCCGAGTCGTACTTCAGTTGGCGACATTGGTCAGGCCACGTGAAGTGCTTATGCACTTCATGTCGTCCAGTTGATTGTGCGCTCGTGCTAGTCAGTCTCATCAAGTAACCCGATATGTCTAATATATGTTCACCATGTTTGGACGTTACTGCTTGAACCTGAGGTACTAACCTTACTAGTGGAATGCCGTTAACCATGGTACCTCGATCTGCCAAGACTCATGAGCCGAGCATGGTGGTATGGGACACCGTGGTCGAGTTGTCGGCCTACGCTGGGGCCACGAGCCTCCCCGTAGTAACCATTGAGCAACCAGACTCGTGAACCGATTATGGTGGTATGGGATACTATATTCAAGCTATCGGCCTACACTGCTTTGATGGGTGATGGGGGAGTGGTGCAACGATTCCGTGTAATAGCCCTGAAGCCCTGACCATACCCGATGTAGTGACCTCGAGCATACTCTAAATCTGCGGTGAGGTGGCGAGTCTTCCCGTAGTAACAGAGTATAAACTAGGCCTGTATTGATAAGGTGATGGGGGAGTGGTGTAACGATTCCGTGTAACAGCCCTGACAGCCCTTGCAGCGACCAAGAAACACACAATCGTATGAGATTGTCTAGGACTGACGACCCTAGAATGGATCATTGTTTGGGAATGATACAAGGAAGGTACCTTAGTTTTCCAATACTGTTGTTTGAAATGGACTAATAATAACTTGGTAATCATGCTCATCATTGCATTGCATGTGCCTGGAAGATGTGGAGCACCGAGGGTGACAGTATGCTGCGAACGTAAGATGGTGTCGCACGAGAGAGTATGTTGGCGAGGGCACGCATCATAATCGCATCTCATCCTTGCATTAATTACGGTACTTAGGAATGTTGATTGTACTGCTTTATCATTACTGCTTGACTGAATTGATAACATGTTAACTTATGCTTTATTGTTCCACTGAGTTAACTACTCACTCTCACGTTACGGGACGATGTTCTGGACACCCACTAGACTCTGTCTTAGACGTAGGTACCGACCATCTACAGGAGGCTGACCCTGATTATTATGAAGATCAGGATGAGTTTTCCTTCATGCAGTTCTCCGATGGCTTTGCTTAGGCAATCCGGATTTACGGGACTACTGGGCTATCACGACAGTTGGACTATTATTTTGACATTTTATTTTTGATTTAGTACATGTATATGATGACTCAGTGAAGTAATTATACTCTGGAGATAGATCGAGATTGTTTTGTTTTTATACACATCTATATAGGTTTTTCAGTTTTTCGCTTGCGTTTTATACATTGATCTGGAGTATGGATTACTGTTTTGGTATAATCTCACTCATGTTTATTGCACTAACACAGACAACATTCAATCATAAGCATTTGTGTTGCATAAGTGATGTTTTGGAACTCGGGTGTTAAGTTACTACTCGACCCCCGATTTTCAGGGAGTTACATCCTACCCCCTCATCTTTCATCATAACCCTTCAATCTTCATCATCCTCCATCAAAATCGAAGCCGAGAAGCTTAGCATTCCAAGGAGCCTAGAAGATTAGCAATTGGTGGGTGATACTAGGATTTCCACCATTGATTTCTATTTGAGGGCCACTTGTGGGGGAACTCATTTTGATGTATGTGTTGTAAACTGAGAGGAGCTCATAGTGGCGGAGCTCCTCCCTTCACCACGCTCTCTCTCTCTCTCTCTCTCTCTCTCTCTCTTCCCTATTTGTGGCCCGCCATGATGCAAGTATTTTATCTACGTTGTCCATGATCGGGCCCACCTTGCCGACGTCCAGCGGACTGGCCCACCCTAGCTGTCTGTTTTAGACAGCCCCTGATGAAGGAAAAATACAAATATTAGCCTATTTCAAGGCTGGTGGGCCACACGTGTGGACCCACCTTGATGTGTGTGTGATGTTCACACCGTCTAATGGCTGGACATGTGGTCCCCTGATGAGATCCACACCATCCATACCCTGGACGGTGGGTCCCACGCAACCTCGTAACTGCTATATTGACGTCTGCAAGTTCTATGGATGATGAGGTATGCGTTATATCCTACCGTCCATCCATAGGGCATGGGGCCTACCCAGATGTATGTATTATCCCAGTCGTCCGTCCATTTGCTGGACGGTGGGACCCATCTGCATGTGTGGGGTCCCCACCGTCCAGGTAGGACGTGGACCCCACCTTTTATGTATGTGCTTGCATCCACATCGTCCACATGGGGCCACCTTGATATTGTGGTCCATCCACACCGTCCGTCCGTGGCCCCCACAATCATGTATGTATTTCAGCCACACCGTCCATCTCAAGACGTGGCCCACCATGATGTATGTGTGGCGTGGGCCAACTTTGATGTATGTGTTGTATACCTACACCACCTGCTGTGTAACGATGGGCCCCACCTTGATGTAGTGTTGTATCCACTCCATCCGGATCATGGGGGCCACAGTGATTTATGTATTTCATCCATACATGCGGACCCACCTGAGTTATCTGCTTCTTCCACACATGTGGACCCCACATGTGATGTATGGGTTGATCCCCATTGTCCGTGCAGTGGACCGCATCATGATTTATGTATTTTATTCACACCGTCCAGCGGTTTGGATGGTAGAAACCACCGTGATTTATGTGTTTTATCCTCGCTGTCCATTTGGACCCCACGTGCTGCACATGTGGCATCCACACAGTCTAGCTGGGACGGTGGGATCCACCGTATTATATGTGTTATATCCAGGACGTCTATCTGTGTGGCCCATATGTTAGGTGCAGGGCCCACCTGCTACTTGTGTAGAGCCCACCTTGATGAAATACACATTGCCTCATAAGGCCCAATGTGATGTATGTGAGGCCCATGTAATGAGGCCCATTGTGATCCACATGCGACCCACATAATGTGGCCCATTGTGATGTACATGAGGCCCATGTAATGTGGCCCATTGTGATGTATTTAAGGCCCATGGGCTGTGGCCCATTATGATATATGAGAGGCCCATATGATGAGGCCCAATGTAATGTACGAGTGACCCACGTGATGAGGCCCGATGCGATGTATATGTGGCCTCATATGATGATGCCAAATATGATGTATATTAGGCCCTTGAGTGAGGCCATGGGCCCCACTATATGTTTGGCTCCATGAGGGCCATTCCTTGGGAGCAATGTTGGTTGAATGACCACATTGAATGGGCAATGATGGTTAAATGTCCACATTGTGACCTTCCCTTAGGCCTTTGTTAGGCCCATTCTCATTATTTTCTAAGTGAGTTGACCCAAAATAAGTGGGCCCCATTGATAATTGCATGATCCATCTATTCTTATTGGGCTAACCCAAAATGTTGGGCCCCCATTGGTTGCTAGTAGGGTTGTTTTTAATCTTGGAGTCCATCTAGGACTTATTTGGGCCCCCTAGGGCATCTAGCGGGCCATATGATAGTATAGTGAAGGAAGTCCGTTCCAGATCCTTAGGATTATAGGTAGGCCACCTAGGCCCAACCTTGATATTAGGAGAATTCATCGTCACCGTAGACGGAAGGATCCATGCTATCAGATTTGGTATATCTACAGTTGAGGATTGACCCTCATGTTATGGATTAGATCTGCTATCCTTCTATGGACCCCGCCATATATAGGCTGGTTATTGATTACAACTATGTTAGTATACGCACTGAGTATGTGTTAGTATAGCATTATGATTGTATAAGGTCATTGTAAGGTTAATTGTGATTGTATGAAGCCCATTATGATTATATGAAGCCCATTGTGATTATATAACTCCCATTGTGTGATTGTATCGGGCCCATTGTGATTATATGAGGCCCATTGTGATTATATGAGGCCATTATGATTGTATGAGACTCATTGTGATTGTATGAGATCCATTGTGATAGTATGAGGCCCGTTGTGATCATATGAGGCCCATTGTGATTGTATGAGGCCCATTGTGATTGTATGAAACCCAACTGTGATCTAAGAGGCCCATCATATGTGTGAGGACCATTATATGCGTGAGGCCCATTATATGTGTGAGGCCCACCATGTGTAGGTGATTATTGCACACCACCCATTCACCTATACGAGCTATGGGTCGTCTTATACCGACCCACTATGATGTATGTGAATATAATCATGCTTGGTACACTTCATGATACATGCCCAAACGCATCATCCGCATGCTTGTTATGAGGAGTGATTGAGCATAACACGTTCCATTGGACTTATTATTTATGGGGGACTCCCTAAGAGACGGAGTTGCCCCACATGAGCTCGATGTACGGGCAGGTTTGATGCATGACTGGATGATATGACTCATGCATCTCACATTTTGTGATATGACCACTGTACGTCCTGGCGACATCAGTGTCGTGGCCTCCACAACCATGTCATGGATGGCCAGATAAGACACCGAAAATGTTTGGTTTTAGCATACGGGCGTGATAGATTTCTCTGGTGAAAATATATAAACTCTCGAGGCCAGGAGATGCTCCAACGTCTAGACTGAGTGGATATATATGAGCGCATGAGGGCCGTATACTAGTAGGCCGCGTCTCTCACTTTGTCGTGGTCGGTTGGGAGGGGGTATGGCCTTACTCGCCTGAGGGAGTAGGCAATGTTAGGCTGAGTCTGACTAGCTTGAGGAATGGGTCCGCTATCGATGAGCCGAGCTGATATTGGCAGGAGGATAGTGAGATCTCTTCCACTTACCCAGTTGTGCGCTTGATAGGGCGATAAGCTGACATATAGTATACTAGACCCTGGTGATGATCCCAGAGATGTACGGTACTGATAGTGTGAACTTACTGAGCAGGAGTTACATACTCAGCATTTTAATCATTCATTCACTATCCACTCGGACTGGTGGTGCACAACTAAATCATTATATGTACCCTTGCAATGACCATGATTTCGGTTGGGTACACGACCAACCTGAGATTAGGAGTTTACCACATTGAGTCTAGCTATCCAAATTTAAGTATGAGACTGGTTTGGATAGAAGTCCTTTGTGATGGACTCCACAGCTTGTGATACTACATACTATCATCCCGACTCCACACTCTAACTTGGTTATTTCATTCACACCGCGTATTGCGTTTCATTCTCAGCACATAGAATTTGGTTTACTATGCTTCTATTTTGCATAGCCTGAATAAGGTTGATGGTATTATGGACTCGTAAGGATCTGCATATTGCATTACATTCGCGGCATATGGCATTTGGGCTGCTATGTTTATGCATTTATATGGCCTAGATGAGGCCGATGGTATTCGTGACTCGTCAGAATTACATATTGTATTGTATCTTCGGTATCTGATATTTGGCTGATTATGACTCCGCATTGCATACTCTGATATTGAACGACTTATAGACTTGCCAGTATTTCCGCTTACTCTGATAATTATATGCTTAGCACAAGCATTGCACACACTTACACCACCCTCTAAGCTTTCTATCAGCTTATGCACGATAGATGCATGCAGGTGGCATTAGGTCGCGGTAATGTTGAGCTTGGAGCGTACAGTTGTCTTATGGAGCTTTGATTTTCAATATATGTATTTCCCTTTCAGCACTATATTCAACTGTTTATATTAGTGGATATGTGATGATGATGGTACCTTTGTGATTTGGGTAAACTTGTGGTTATGCTTCTTACGAGATAAATGTTTGTTGGAAAATCCTCCTTGTAGGATCTCAGGATCGGAATCTGACGTATGAGTGCTGGGATCTGAGAATGGGGTACTACGGAGGCTGTCGACACCGAATTCGGTGATCAAAAATTTTGTGAGCTTGGTTTTTGAGTTTGGGGCGTGACAGACGGTCTGCGTGGTGGAAACGATTTCTTGGATGAAGGAGGCGGTCTAATCTAGTGATGGGTCCTCAGCCAGGATGTCATCCATTGACCTGTTGATCAGAGCTTACTTGAATGGGTCCCAGGGAGTTCGTGGGCCCCAAAAACTGGAGTTTCGGATGTCTCATGTTGATGGGTTTTATGAGAGGTTCGTCCTGCAGTTTCCGTGGACGTCTAGGAAATCCAGAATTTCTGTCGTTATGGGATTTCCTTTCGATCCTTCCGGGATCTTTGGAGTGGTCGGAATGGCCGTTCTTAGAGATTAGACGGTCTGGATCGCCTCTGATCAGAGTTGCGCAACGGTCAAAAGCTTCCCATCTTTTGCAGTTTTCTTTGACGTGGGGTCCTAATCGCCCGAAAGGGTAGGAGTGTTTCCGATTCGTTTTTGGTGAGGTTTGATAGGTTTTGAAGTATGACGAGGTCTACTTCTGATGGACGGTTCAGATCCACCCATCATCCTTTAGTGGTGGGTCCCATCTCCATCTGCAGTTGTGATTTGGATTCGAATTTCCCCCGCGGGAACGTGAAAGGAGGGAGAGATCGGGAGGGGTTTGGTCAAACAGCGTTTGACTGGGCCTTAGATTTTGGTGCAGTGCGGGTGTGCACTCCCTGTGCACATGCACTGTCTTGATGTGGGGCCCACATGATATTCAAGATAAATCTACTCTGTTCAATCATTTTTCAGCTCAGATCAGGGCCCACATCAGAGTATGCGGCGCATGCAACTCTTAGGTTGGTCATCTTAGGTGAATGTTTGTTTTAGCCATTGATCTTGCTGATTCAAGGGCTGAAATTTGACGTGTATGGTTTATTTATGATAATTAGGCCTGATATACAATTTTGCATGAAACGGATCAGGAGAACCATGTGATTTGGGATTTAAGGGTATAGGTTAATGGCATTTCCGTAATTATTGTTAATCTCAGGGTTTTGTGGAACCTAGTGGTCCTACATGGTTACATGCAGATTCCTAAATAGTCCTTACAAAAGGGCTTACATCTTAATCATTATGGATAGAGAATTATTCACCACTTTAATTAAGGGACGGTGTATATATATATATCGAATCACATGATGGATGGTCTAGTCTTAAAATCAACTGTCGGATGACCTTATCTATGAATGGAGATTATTCCAAATGGTCATATTCGCGTTGGAGAATAGATGTAAGGTTAGGATAGCTAGGTTGGTATCGTGCACATGTACATATTAAGCCAAATTCTATGGTAACACTCGAGGACTTTCAATACTCGGATATCGAAAGGTTCGGGGTGTTACAGGTAAACATACTGATTTCTTCTAAACTCATGTAACTTTTCTTTTCATTTCTGATCGGTATTTGTTGCTGCGCAGGAATGGTTATCTCCCTCGCCATACCAAAAAGAGTCGTGCCCCTTCAGAGGCCTAACTAGCCCAGAAGAAATCATCTTTGAAGAAGAGGGTGGTTGTACCTCCAGCCAAGAGGGCGAGCTCTTCCACATTCGTGGAAGGGAGGTCGACGTCAAGCTCTAGTTAGCCCGTGGTGGAGCGGTTGAGCTTGACTGCCATCCAAGGGGGTGCACAGGGCTCCCCTACCAACATAAATCTTCCGGTGGCTACGGAGGTGGTGGATTTGGAACCCTCGTCGACATAGGAGGTCCCTCCTACCACCGAGTCTCAGCCCCCCGCGGCCCAAGTTCAAGAGGGTAGCTCGTCTGGTCAGCAAGCGGGCAAAGCTCAGGATGGCCCTTTTCCATGGGAGTACTACACGCAGAGTCTCACCCCTGGGTGGCTCGGTACACTCCTGAGGCCAACATTACGACCTTGATGAAGACTCATCCGGTCACCTTTCTAGGCGAGGTGGCCGCGACTTTTTATAAGTTAGAGCTCTTTCCTTACATTATACTTGCTTTCGTAATCAGACGCCATCCAATGCATGTCTTTGTTTTTCACTTCAGTTCACCCATGTTATTTTATCCGCTCGTCGAGTAATGATACGTGTCGGGGAGGAATGCGAGGAAGCATAGGTGAAGCTTTAAGCCAAGACTGTCGAGGCTAATAAGTTTCGACTTGCCTTTGAGAAATCTTGGGAAGAGCAGACAACTCTGAAGATCCAGATGGAGGGGGCCTAGAAGAGGGAAGCCTAGGTGAAGGCCGAGCTGGAGGTGATGTGGTCGCACCTTAACGAGGCAGAGGTTAAGGCCTCAAAGATGGAGGCCAAACTAGCTGAGTTGAAGGTTAGCTTGGCAGCGAAGTTGGCAAGCTCGACAGCAAAGCTGGCCGAAGTCGAGGCATACATCCCGTCGCCTCGAGCAGCGGTGGTGGAGGAATTTAAGGCCTCAAAGGAGCGAGCAGACGAACTAGAGGTATATTATAGCTATGGCTATGATAAATGCCTCGAGGACATGTAAGGGAAATACCATGAGCATGACTTGAGCGGCCTATAGGACATTGCTGCCGAGGACTCAATTCCACAAGAAACAGAGCAGCCTCCTCAGGGAGATTAACCCCGGCGGCCCCCTTTACACTTGTGCCCCTCATGTTGTAATTGCCTTTTTTATCAATAGAAGAAAAAATTTTGGTGTGCATGTTCATTGTGCGTTATATATATATATATGAATTTTAGTAGATCGGTGACATATGTTAATTGTACGAGTAGGTTGGTCGTGCCATTCGGGTAGTCGAAGAGCATTTGGGAGGAGATCTTCCCTTTGCTTTAAGGGAGTCCTGCCCTTGTAGAACATAGATGAATTAACTAGGGTCGAGTAGTTCAATAAGAGGATTGTTTTCCCTTGCACTAAGGGGAACCCTCATAGTAGGTCATGTAGTCTGAGTAGCTAAAACAAGTAGAAATTTAAATTCCCTGACCTCGAGAAATTTTATTGTAGATTACGTGAAGTGGATAAATAAGCCGTTCTTGGCCCAATAGGTTGATCACTCCCGATCTGAGACTTGATTAAGCTTCACAGATAGTAGATCTTCAGGTGTTCCACATTCTAAGGGTGTGGTAGAGGTCGTTCATCCATCTCTTTAAGTCGATATGTCCCTAGTCGGGTCATACCCGTTATCTTGTAAGGCCCTTCCCAGTTTGGTGCTAAAGGTTCCTAAACCGAGCTCTTTCGTATCCTGGAAGGTTTCACGGAGGACCAGGTCTCCCACTCGGAATCTCCTCACCTTAACTCAGGATTTGTAGAATTAGATGACTTGCTGCCGGCGAATCGAAATCTTCAGTTGTGCTCATTCCCTCTCCCCTTCTAGCAGATTAAGACTCAATGCCATTTGTTCGACATTCTGAACTTCGTCGTATGATCGGATTCGTATCGTGGGGAGCCCTATCTCGACGGGAACAATGGCCTATGCCCTGAAGGCCATGGAAAATGGAGTCTCTCCTGTAGACGTCCGAGTAGTAGTTCGGTAAGCCCAGAGGACATAAGGAAGCTCCTCAGCCTAGACCCCTTTGGCCTTTTCGAGCCTAGTCCTAAGGTGGTTCTTAATGATCTTGTTGACAGCCTCTACTTGGCCATTAGCTTGAGGGTGTTGAGGTGAAGAATAAGTGTTACGAATTCCGAGCCTCTCACACATGCCTCATAATCGATCATTATCAAACTGTTTACTATTGTCCGAGACTATTGTATATGGAATCCCGTACCGACAAATGATATTTTTTCAGATGAAATCAGTGATTTTTTTCTCGGTAATCTTGGCTAGCAGCTCGGCCTTGGCCCATTTGGTGAAGTAGTCGACGACGACGATGAACTTGGTTTGACCTTTGCCCATTGGCAATGGGTCGATGATGTCTATTCCCCATTGGGCGAACGGTCATGGTCCGGTCATGGGGGTCAGGTGCTCAGGTCTCATATCAAGACACTTTCTTTATTATATCGTAAAGATATGTGAATTTCGTTCCAATAAATTTCTTTCGAAGCTTGAATTCTAGGCCATCTTGAGGTAACTGGACAAATTCTGCCTGGGTCGTAACTACCTTGCATGATATTTTTTCAGATGAAATCAGTGATTTTTTTCTCGGTAATCTTGGCTAGCAGCTCGGCCTTGGCCCATTTGGTGAAGTAGTCGACGACGACGATGAACTTGGTTTGACCTTTGCCCATTGGCAATGGGTCGATGATGTCTATTCCCCATTGGGCGAACGGTCATGGTCCGGTCATGGGGGTCAGGTGCTCAGGTCTCATATCAAGACACTTTCTTTATTATATCGTAAAGATATGTGAATTTCGTTCCAATAAATTTCTTTCGAAGCTTGAATTCTAGGCCATCTTGAGGTAACTGGACAAATTCTGCCTGGGTCGTAACTACCTTGCATGGGATTTTTCATCTTTTAAATTGAGCAATGTAATTCTCGATCGATTCCCCTGGTAATTACCGAAACACACAAGATCGGCCATGAAAATTTCTGTCCTTATAAAAGAACTGAGCATGATTTATTTATTTTTCCATTTCTTGCTAGTTTTATATAGAATTCGGTAGAAAATTGAAATACCAAGTAAAAGCTAACACAATGAGTGAATGGTTTAATAATTGTAATTTATAATACTCATTATTGGCCAATTATCTACATTGTATAGTAACGACCTATGTGTTATACGGTCAATTGACTTGTATCACCTGTAAACAATGTAAAGTCAGGTCGACAGTTCCTCGACAATGGATATTGTTGGTCGATCTAATCAGGATATAGCTTTTGACAAACTAGAGTAGTAGTTCATCTAAAAACTTATCTTGCTTAGCCAGTTGAATAATTTGGTTATGATCCCAATATTGATGTGAAGTATTTGAGGTATTTAAGCCCATCCTGATACTGTTCTTCATTATACGATTGATTTCTAGGTAAGGGGTGCCCCAAGGCATCCCTTGATTCAATGACTTCATGAATTACGTTCCTATTTTTAGGCTCAGGACATATGAAATCTACTGGTGGTGGTGAATTTCGTATGTTTTGGATATGAATATGTTCAGGATATCTAAAATCTACCGATTGAAATTGCGGTGAAGACCGCTTTAGTTGAAGTAGAAATATGCCAATAGGTGAATAGGACTTTTAAAGTTTTTATGATTTATTTAAAATCCTATTGCACTAATCCTATTAATAAGCTCATATTAGGATTACTCAAAACATAACTCTACTGGCTTCCAAGCCTGGTAGAGGATCCAATCACAAACTATTTAATAAGTGAACGGTATAGTATGCAAACTAGTTTATGATGAATATGACTGTGTATGTGTATGAGGTGTGATCTCAAATAATCAAATATGAAAATATTAAAATAAATAACACAATAAAAAAAATAACAATCTCAAGCACAGTCATTTTTATAGTGGTTCGATGATCAGTCTACTCCACTCCCGGCAGACACACTCAACCCTTGAGTGTGCCGGATTTCACTAAGGAAGTTTCATAGCGGTTCACCTCATACCTAAGGTTTTAAATCAGGTTCAGCTTCAACCTTTACAACCTATACTGAGGCTGACTGTTTATGCTCTCACGAGCAAGGGTCAACACAACGTACCCACTTTTAGGCACACTGGCCAATGATCTTTCATAAGACCTTAATTGAGGTTTTACGCGGTTTACCCCAAACCCTAGGTTTCGCACGGTTCACCTCAAACCTAAGGTTTTGACTGGTTCACCTTCAACCAGATGTTTATGCTATCCACAGAGACACAACGCACCCACCACGTACACTCCCACCGGAGGCCTCCTGGAGGACTTTCAAGGGTGAGAACCGCCTTAGATTGAATCCTAAAAAGGAATGATCAAAGGGTCCTCTAGACTCTAGATACTTACAAATAAGTGGATGAGTCTCATTAAGCACGTTGATGAAGATCTCTTCCTTTGTTGATGAAGAGTCTTTGGCTTCCTTGATCCGCAACTCAAAAGATGTACCAATACATGGCGAGGGGTTGGGTCAAGGTTATGATGAAATCCTACTCTAAAAAGATTTTTCTATAAGGAGGATAGAGCGATTTCAATCATCTAAGCATTCAAGGCATCCCGACTTAATGATTTGCCATTAAGGTAGTAGCTGGAGGATCCTTGAATGTGGAAGTTCATTCCCCAATCCACTCTATTGAATATCAATGATGAGGGTGGATTGGAGGATGAACTCCCTTGAGAGAAAGGGCTTTGGGTATATGATCTTAGGTTAAACACTTAAAAATACTCTCTTCTTTCTCTACCAACAACAATAGACAAGCTCTCTTTAAATAGGCAAAAGGTTCCAACGGATATAAAAGAGTCATTTATGACAGAGTTCGATATCATCGAGTATGTTCGATATCATTGAGTGTATACTCTCGATAGCATCGATGGTCCGCTCGATGACTTGAACTTAACGTCATACGCTTTTGAAACCTTCAACGAACTGGTTGATGAATCAAAACTTTTGTCGATGTCATCGGATTTCGAACTCCGATTTCATCGATAAGAGGTTCGATTCATCGACACTTGAAAATGAGAGAGACTTGACTAGAAATATTTCAAGTTTACAAGAATGATCGAGGGACCTTCGAGATCATCGGAATTAGAATGTCGATAATATCGATATCAGTGTCGAGGCATCGATAAATCCAACGAATTTCTCTTTAAGCTTACTGGACAGTTTATGTCCTTGTTCGATGCAATCGACCTGGTACTGATATCATTGATATTTGAATATCGATTCTATCGAGTGACCCTCGATCATAGTTAAACAACCTTGAAATATTTTGCTGGAAAACTTGGCGCCCAAGACCGATATCATCGAGAGCCTTCCGATATCATCAAGATTTGAAGTTCGATGGTATCGAGAAGAGCCTCGATATATCGATGCATATGTGATTTTCTTAAGTAAAAATAGGGACGCCAGAAAACTGTCTGTCGATATTATCGAGTCAACTTCGATAGACTCAAGATTTGAATATCGATGGGTGTATCGATACATCGATAATTTCGTCCAGATATGTATGAGGTTGTTGGACATATTTGGTCCTCTTTTCGATAGTATCGATGAAGTATCGAGGACTTGACAGTGCAGGTCGATCATATCGAGATGTGTATCGATAAAATGGACAAGGCAAGAAAACTTAGAGAATTTTCTGATTTTTGAAAACATTTTCTTACCTTAAAAACCCTTTGATATTCTAACATGTTTTAAGGGTTTTTATATACCTGGTGTTTTAGGACAAGGGATGTGAGGCTCAAATTTACCTGTGGCGAGCTTGCACACATCCGGTTGAGGCAGACGCTTGAATTGATCTTCCTATCAGGCTCTGTAGTCTAACTGACTCAACACTTACGCTAATTGACAAACCAGGGTACTTTCAATCTCCCCCTTTGTCAATTATGTGACAAAATTCCAAAACACCTTAGAACAGTATCTAGACAAACACATCCTAAATTGTGTGTACATGCATTTTACACAATTTTACAATTTATAGTGAACCCATCTACACAACCTAGTATCTGCTCCCCCTGACTGTAAACTCCCCCTCGCTTGGTACAGCTTGCTCCCCCTAACACCTGCAACACCATTCAAGCAAATATACAATTTTCCTGTCGGGGTGTTTGAACTGTTCTCCCCCTTTTTGTCAGTCATTGACAAAGATATAGCAGTTGATGTTGACTGAAGTGTAAAGTATGTGGGAGAACCATCATTCAGAGGAATATGCATATAACAGATAGATGTATAATGGTCAAACATTTGATTAATCAGACATCATTTGCAGTAAGTATGTATGCATAGCAAATTAGATAAAACAGTGATATAGCAGATAAGATAATCATTAAGAGACATCACATGCATTCCATAACAGTCACAAGTTAAACTAGGGGATCTTAAAGACATAAATATGGCAGTAAAGATGTGAATTATATCCAGCCATATTCAAATATTCAAAACATATACTGCCACAGACAGCAGTAGCTTAACAGTTTATCCAAAAAATAAATAAATTTCAGCCCAACCATTAGAAAGAACCACCGGTTATCGTCGTGCATTCCCAAGTTTCTTCAATTTCATCGATGTTGAATATCGATATCATTGATTTGTAAATTTTGACATTATTGACATTGTTCAGATATCATCGAGAATGTCATAACCTGGCATCCCAAAACTAACATGGTTAATACAGGGAGTTTAGACTTGTGGCTGTCCTATAACCATGAATGTCCTAGTGTGGAGATTTACTTATGTGGCTCATGTTCACTGAGATTTAGTGAGTGCAGACCCCAATGGATTTTTGAAGGTCACTAAACCTATTTGTATCAAGAGGTTTGGTGAGGATATCTTCGAGTTGCTTTTCTGTGGAAACATAATCCAATGTAATAATCTTATCTTCAACAAGTTCTCAGATAAAATGATGACGGATGTCAATGTGCTTAGTCCGAGAATGTTGGACAGGATTCTTTGAAATGTTGATTGCACTTGTGTTATCACAGAAAAGACTCATCGTGGGTTGTTCAATCCCGTAGTTCAGCAACATCTGCTTCATCCAAAGGAGTTGTGCACAACAACTTCCAGTGGTAATGTATTCAGCCTCGGCGGTAGATAATGATATTGAATTTTGCTTCTTGCTCTGTCAGGAGACTAGACAGTTTCCAACATAGAAACATCCTCCACTTGTTGATTTTTGATCATCCAAATTTCCTGCCCAGTCAGCACCAGAGTATCCAGCGATGATGGTGGATGTTTCAAATGGATACCACAGTTCGAAGGAGGTAGTTCCTGCTATGTATTTAATGATCATCTTAACGGCCATTAGGTGAGATTCCTTAAGATATGCCTGATATCGAGCACATACCCCCACACTAAAAGATATGTCAGGGCGACTAGCTGTGAGATATAGTAGATGTCACGCCCCAAATTCAGAAATCGGATCCACGGGAATCCCGATCGCCGAATCCGGTGCCGACAGCCTCCGTAGTACCCCATTCTCGGCTCCTAGCGTCCATACGCTAGGTTCCGATTATGGGATCCTACAAGGAGGATTTTTTTTTTTTTTGTACATTTATCTCGTAATAAGCATAACCACAAGAATACCCAAATCATAAAGGCAACATCATCATCATATATCCACTAATATAATCATTTGAATACAATGCTGAAAGGGAAAATGCATATATCGAAAATTAAAGCTCCGAAGGTCCGCTGCATGCTCCAAGCTTAGCGCTACTGCAACCTAACGTCACCTGCACACATCTATCGTGCATAAGCTTATAGAAAGCTTAGAGGGTGGTGTAAGTGTGTGCACAAGGTAAGTGCCAAGTATTCGACGCAATGTCATAATCATACAATGTCGAAATAGGGGCAAGGTCATGAATCATATGTTATCAGAGTAAGCGAAAATACTGACAAGTCTATGAGTCAAGCAATATCAGAATACGCAATATGGATAAACTATATAAATGAGGAACAATATTAGAATACGCGATACAGATCAACTATACAAATGAGGAGTCATAAAGAGTCAAATACCAGATACCGTATCTAAACCATATAAATGCAGAAAACACAGTAACCCAAAATGTTATATGTCACGGATGTAATGCAATATGCGGTGCGAATGGAATGACCATGCTAGAGGGTGAAGTCGGGATGATAGTACGTAGTATCGCAGGCTACGGGATCTACCACAATGGACTTCTATCCAAACCAGTCCCATACCTAAATTTGGATAGTCAGACTCAATGTGGTAAACTCCTGATCTCAGGTTAGTCGCGCGCTCCAACCGAAATCCTGGCCATTGCGAAGGCACACGTAAGAAATAGTTGCGCACCATCAGCCCGAGTGGATAGTGAATGAATGAATGAATGAATATGCAACTCCTGCCCAATAAGTCTATATATCAGTACGGTTCATCTCTGGGATCATCACCGGGGTCTATTACACTCCAAACCAGATTGCCGCCCCATCGCGGGCAACAAGGTGAGTGGAAGAGACCTCACTATCTGCCTGCCAATATCGGGCCCGGCTCATCGATAGCGGACCCATTCCTCGAGCTGGTCAGACTCAGCCTAGCATTGCCCCCTCCTCTCGGGCAGGTAAGGCCGTACCCCCTTCCAACCGACCACGACACAGTGGGAGACACGGCCTAACGGTATATGGCCCTCATGCGCTCATGCATCCACTCGGTCTAGACGTTGGAGCAACCTCTGGAACCAAGAGGGTTTAGGGACTTTCACCCAGGGATATCTATAGCACCCCATATAGAACAGATTTTCGGTGTCCCCTCTGGCCATCCATGAAATACATGTGGAGGCTATGGCCCTGATGTCGCTAGGGCGTACGGTGGTCATGTCACATAAATGCGAGATGTATGAGTCACACAGTCCAATCATGCATCAATCCTACACATACCGTGCTCTCATGTGGGGCAACTCCACCTATCAGGGAGCCCCATGAACAATCTGCCTTATGACATATGCAATGGTCAATCACATCTCATAATAAACACACAGATGATGCGTATGGGCATGTATTATGATGCTATGCTGTCACATACTCATAGTCGATATCAATAACCGGCATCAACAATCGGCCTTGACAATGTGGACAGCATAATGGGCCATATCAATAACCGGCATCAACAATCACAAAGGCCTACTATACAACATAATGGGCCATACTCAAGGGCCACATATACACAATAGGTGGACCCTGCTCATGGGCGTAATACATATTATAACGGGCCTTACCCATAGGCCATGAATACATCACAATGGGCCTTGCCCATGAGCCACGAATACATCACGATGGGCCCCAACTACGGGTTACATATACATCATATAGGTCTCAACAATCGGCCTCGACCTCAACAATCGAAATTGACACACGAAATCGGCCTCGATACTCGGCCTCGACAATCGGAATCAACCTCAATACTCGGCTTCGACAATCGGAATCGGCCTATACAATCGGCCTCGACAAATCAGAATCGGCCTATACAATCGGCCTCAACAAATCGGAATCGACCTCGATACTCGGCACCGGCAAATCGGTCACGTCAATCTGAATCGGCAATCGGTCATAACAATCGGAATCGACAATCGACCACGATCGGTAATCGGTCATGATAATCGGCCTCGATCAGTAATCGATCAAACAGCCACATCAATCGCCAATCGGCCATGATTGGTAATCATTCATGATAATCGGCCTCGATCGGTAATCGGTCAATTGACCACGATAAGTAGAATCGATCTCGACGCAAGGCGAGGTCCGAAGATGGACGACCGATGATGGAACAAGCAATATTAATGGGACCCATTCGTTTGGGTTAACCCACTAGAGAGTGATGAGAATGGGCCTAACCAGGCCTAAGGAAAGGTCACAATATGGACATTGCACGTCAATGTGGAAATTCATCTAACATTGCTCCCAAGGGATGGCCCACATAGAGCCTAACATATGATGGGCCCATGGCCTCATGCAAAGGCCTAGTATACATCACACTGGGCCATAAATATATCACATCGGCCTCATCAACAGCTACAATTTGTATCAAGGTGGCCCCATACAATCTCAATGGGCCTTACACATGGGTCTCATACATCAAGCGGGCCGCATCACATGGACCAAAAATACATCACTATGGGCCGTTCACATGGGCCTACTATACATCCCTATGGGCCGCATCACATGGGCCTACTACACATCACTATGGGCCGCATCACATGGGTCACAAAATACATCACAATGGCCTCATCATACGGGCCTCACATACATCACATCGGGCCTCATGAATCAGCCCATGGCCCTCACAATAATTAGAACGTAATTTGGGCAGCATTCACGATATTTCACGCATCATATTGGGCCTCAAGCAACGGCCCAAGCCTAAATGCAACATGATGGGCTATATGAGGGGGCAACCCATGGCCCAAAAACATCATGGCCAAAGATAACATCCCATTCATACATTATGTTGGGCCCCATGGGCAACCCATACGCCCCAGTTAAATAGCCAAGGTATATCCAACATCCACCAATGTGGACTTTATGAATCAGCCCAACAACTAGGCGAGTTAGATGGGCAGCAAAGATTCAATCACATATATCATATTGGGCCCTCATGGGACAGCCCACGGTCCATAAAATGGGTGCATAGTGCGTACATATCACATACATCATAGTGGACCTCACAAGGCAATGGGGCCCACGATCCTAAAATAGATGAATAACGTGCATATAATATGCGCATTAGGGTGGGCCTCATAAGCGGTCCCATGGTGGGACGCCCAGCCCAACCGTCTCCTCTGGTGGGCGTCCACTACAAATTTGGATCTGATTCATTTGGTTTGGGCCCGCCTCATAGAGTGGACCCCTAAAAAAATATGGAGAAAGGTGTGGAGACCCACACATCGCCAATGGGCCCCACACAAATGTACAGCATGAATATGCACAAATACAGCAAGGTGGGTCACCTCTAGACGGTTAGCCCACCTGCTGCTGGCCAGTTGGGTCGTCCAAACAGATGGACAGCCAGGGTGAAACACAGGGATAAGATGGGCCTCCTCAGTGGGCCCCATAGCCCCTAGCTTGGCTTCAAACAAACATTACAGCGGGCCCCAAAAAAAATTGCTAAATAGTAGACATTAGTCCCAACTATTTCTCACGGTGTGGATCAACTGAGACTTGGATCTGCCTCACTTCCAGGCCCATGGTTTAGGATGATATAGGATTGGATGGACGGTGTGGATTTCAACACACATTATGACGGGACTGTACAATGGGCCCCACAACATGCTGTCCAGCGGCACACTTCACCTGAGATTTGAATCTGGCCCATTCCCAGGCCCATGGCCTGGGAAGTCTGGATGGATGGTGTGAATACAATACATCAAAGTGAGTCCCACGACCTTTAGATTGGGTAGTAAATAGATTTATAATGGGCCTGGGAGCTTTGAGAATACAAACAGCTCCCCTGCTGCTGTTATGGTGCAGGCCACAAGGACGATGGATCTGGACGATGTTCAGATGGACAGTGAGGATATGACTTTCACAAATATCTGGTGGACCCCCACCTGCAGACGGTCCACTAGAGGATGGGACCCGTTCAAGTGGGCCCGGATGGGTGAAATGGATAAAACACAAGCATGTTAGCGGTCCTGCTGCTGGGCAGATTTCTGCCCAGCTGGTTTTGTCCGGGCCTCACGATCAAGGAGATCTGAGGGTGGACAGTTTGGATACAACACATGAGTCAAGGTGGGATCCACGCATGTGGACGGTAGGGATGAAACAGATACATCAAGGTAGGTCCCACACCCACGGCCTAGAAAGGCATGGATAAAACAGATACATCAGGTGCGCCCACCGTCCCTACTGGACGGTGGAGATGAAGCACATATATCAAGATAGGTCCCACCGTCCAGTTGCTGGACGGTGGAGATACAACATACATCAGGTGGGTCCACGTGTACGTGGCCCACAGCTTGAAGCAAGCTGATATCTGCGTTTTTTATTTTTATTTTTTTTTCTTTCAAAGGGACGGTCAGCAGCAAGCTGATATCTGTGTCTGCCCTGCCATCCAGACGGCGCTGCTGCTACTGGTGCAGCCCTCAAACACCAGATCTTCACCGTTGTAGATGGATGGTGTGGGTGAGATACATCCAGCAGGTGGAGTCCACGTCAGTGTGGCCCACCAGTTTGAATCAAACTGCTATTTGTGTTTTCCCTCATCAGCGCCTGCAGCTGGACAGCAGCAGGTCCAGCTATCAACGACCCATTTGGCCCATGGTTGGATGGCCAGATGATGGACGATGTGCATACAGGGTACATACATCAAGATGGGACCCTACAGTGGGCCCCACAGTGTTGGGCGTTGGAGGACACGCTGGACAGTGTGCTCCTCATAAGGCTGGACGATCCATGGCCCATGTTTAGGGGCTAAAATCGGTGGGCCACCTGGACAGCAGCAGGATACACGGCACATACATCATGGTAGGGTCCACATGGGTGGGCCACACAGCCCTAGACCAAAATGATCTTTGTGTTTCTCCCTTCATTTGGGCCTGTGTGGCCGACCGGCCATGCAGCCCCAAACGGACAGCAATGTGGTCCCATTTGTGGACAGCGAGGCTATCCCACTGGATGGACAACATGGATAAACTTCATACAATCAAGGTGGGCCACAAGATGAGAAAGAGAGAGATAGAGAGAGAGAGAAGCACCCACCATTGTCGATCCTACTTGGTCCGATGAAACCCCTAGCTCCTCGGGTACGACTTTAACGGAGGATGATGGACATTAGACGGTTGGATGGTGGAGATGGAAGGTTGGAAGTGGGCCATACAAAGATCTCTAATGGAGCTCTAATGCCTTGGCCGATTGCTTAGAGAAAATGAGGGAGAGAGATGTGAGAGAGGGTTGTAAGGGTGAGTGATGGGGTGAGTGTACTTTGTTGACTTTTGAGGAGATTTGTGTAAGAAAGGTATGGGTGTGTAAGAGCCTTTTTTGACTTTGGGGTTGCTTGGGAAAGGGTGAGAGGTGATGGATTGATGGGATTGATTGTTGATTGATTGATGTGACCTCTTGTAGAGATTCTCTCGTAATTCGTACACGCGGCGTTTTCCTCGCACCGAACGCTGGCCCACATCTCCTGGCCTGGGTATCGCCTTGGCGCGCGAGACGCGGCATCGGAACCGCAGTGACGGCGCGGTTGCTAGGGTACAAGTCTCGGGTTGAGTCGAATCAGATTAACGACGTGTGAATCAAGGTCGCGCGCAACACCGGTTAAGGGTCGAAGGTTGCCGGAATTCGACCGAAAAGACCGCGGGAACCTACGGAACGGTACGGTCCAGGATACGGGTCTTACAGTAGACTACCTATCATACTCCGGCAGAGATGTTGATCCACACTCTTGCCATTTATATCTTTGAAAAGTTTGAGTGTGGTGCTCATGGGAGTGTGATAAGAGCGACCAAAGTCAAGACCAAATCTTTTCACCAAATCGTTCGCATACTTGGTTTAACAGATAAAGATTCCATCATATATCTGATTGACCTGTAATCCTAGGAAGAAGTTTAGTTCACCAACCATACTCATTTCAAATTTTGATTTCATGAGATCGGCAAATTTGTATGCGACATCTTCACATGTTGAACCAACGACTATATCATCCACATAGACTTGTGCAATAAGCAATGAGTCTTTTGTTCTTTGGGTAAACAGAGTCTTATCAACACTCCCTCTGCAGAATTTAAGGTCCAAAAGAAATTTTGTCAATCGTTCATACCAAGCACGTGGTTCTTGTTTGAGACCATAGAGGGCTTTGTTCAGACAATATACGTAATGAGGACACTTGGGATCTGAAAATCCCTTTGGTTGTTCTACATAAACTTCTTTAGCAAGATCTCCATTAAGAAAAACACTTTTAACATTCATTTGAAATAGTTTAAATTTTAATGCACATGCAACGGACATAAGAATTCTGATAGACTCAAGGCGAGCTACAGGAGCAAATGTCTCATCGAAATCAACGCCTTCTATCTGTGAGTACCCTTGAGCTACAAGTCTTACTTTGTTCCTGATCACATCTCCTGATTCATCAAATTTATTCTTGAAGACCCATTTGGTTCCAATGACATTTGTATCGAGTGGTATGGGAACCAATTGTCATACCTCATTTCTTTGAAATTGTTGAAGTTCTTCTTGCATAGCATTTATCCAATATTCATCTTGAAGAGCTTCCACAATGTTCTTGGGTTCAATCTTTGAGGTAAAGCAGAAATGGCTATAGATATTTTCTATCTGTCGTCGAGTTCTTACACCATTATTAGGATCTCCAATAATTTGTTCTTGAGGGTGATCCTTAATGATGGGTATGTTAGATGAGGGTTGGGGTTCATTGGACAATGGAGATTTGTCATCCAATTTATCTAGTATGCATGAGTCTCCATCATCTTCTAATTCATTCACAGGGGTATCTTCTTCATGAGGTTGATCATCGATTACCACATTGACTGACTCCTGAATAGTGAGGGTTCTTAGATTGTATACTCTATATGCGCGACTATTCATGGCATACCCCAAAAAGATACATTCATCACTTTTAGACTCAAATTTCCCTAGGTGATTTCTGTCTCTCAAGATATAACATTTGCTACCAAAGACTCGAAAATATTTCACACTAGGCAGTTTCCCATACCATAGTTTGTATGAAGTTTTATTCAGACCTGCTCTAAGATATACTCTGTTTGTGATGTAGCAGGCAGTATTGACAGCTTCTGCCCAAAAACTTTTTGCCATATCTTTCCCATTTATCATAACTGACCCCATTTCCTGCAATACTCAATTTTTTCCTTTCAACAACTCCATTTTGCTAAGGGGTTTTTGGGGTTGAGAATTCATGACAAATTCCTTTCTCATTGCAATATTTTTCAAATATTTCATTTTCAAATTCTCCACCATGATCACTTCTGATGCGATTGATGCCGTATCCCTTTTCATTTTGGAGTCGCTTTGCCAGGATCACAAATTCCTCAAAAGCATCTGATTTTTCTCGAAGAAGTGCGACCCAAGTAAATCTGGTGAAGTAATCTACCACCACTAGGAAGTATCTTTTCTTGCCATGGCTTTCCATTGTAGTTGGTCCAACTAGATCCATATGTAGCAGATCTAAAGGTTTTGTAGTTGCTATGGTGGTTGTCTTTTTGTGTCCGACTTTTATTTGTTTTCCTTTTAGACATTCTCCACAGACAACTTTTTCTTCTCTTCTAATCTTGAGAAATCCTCTAACCAAAATTTTTAAATTGAGCTTTGCTAAATTTCGGTAGTGAACATGCCCCAACCTTTGGTGCCATAGTTTGGATTCATTCTTTACAGCCATATTACACTTTGTGGATAGCACACTCTCACTTGTACTTTCAATGACATAACAGTTATCACTAGTGCGTAAACCTTTTATGAGAGATTTTCCTGTATGATCTAAGATTCTATACACATCCTTTGAGAAAGTGACAAGATGTTCTTTGTCACAGATTTGGGAGATACTAAGGAGATTGTGTTTCAGACCTTCTACACAGAGGACATGTTTGATCTTCGGAAGGCCTGGTACAGTTATTATTCCTTGTCCAACAATTTTGGCTGAGCTACCATCTCCAAATGTGATTGATCCTCAATCAAAGTTCGAGTACTCACAAAAGTGAGTTTGATTACCAATCATGTGTCTGGAGAATCCACTATCAAGGTACCATTTTGAACTATTATCGACTTTCAGAGCAGTATGAATTACAAGGCAATTATTCTGGTTTGTCACACCCTCTTCGACACTTTTGAACATGATTCCTACTTCAGTCAAGATCACTCTCTAGGCAGTGAATCCCTTAAAGAAAGACCCACTTTGATACCAATTGAAATTGCAGTGAAGACCGCTTTAGTTGAAGTAGAAATATGCCAATATGTCTTAGAGGGGGGGTGAATAGGACTTTTAAAGTTTTTTTGATTTATTTAAAATCCTATTGCACTAATCCTATCAATAAGCTCATATTAAGATTGCTAAAAAATAACTCTACTGGCTTCCAAGCCTGGTAGAGGATCCAATCACAAGCTATTTAATAAGTAAACAGTATGCAAACTAGTTTATGATGGATATGACTGTGTATGTGTATGAGGTGTGATCTCAGATAATCAGATATGAAAATATTAAAGTAAATCACACAATCAGAAAATAGCAATCTTAAACACAGTCATTTTTATAGTAGTTCGACGATCAGTCTACTCCACTCCCGGCAGACACACTCAACCATTGAGTGTGCCAGATTTCACTAAGGAGGTTTCACAGTAGTTCACCTCAAACCTAAGGTTTTAAATCAAGTTCACCTTCAACCTTTACAACCTACACTGAGGCTGACTGTTTATGCTCTCACGAGCAAGGGTCAACACAACGCACCCACTTTTAGGCACACTGGCCAAGGATCTTTCATAAGACCCTAATTGAGGTTTTACGTGTTTTACTCCAAACCCGAGGTTTCACACGGTTCACCTCAAACCTAAGGTTTTGACTGGTTCACCTTCAAGTAGATGTTTATGCTCTCCACAGAGACAAAACGCACCTACCACGTACACTCCCGCCTGAGGCTTCCTTGAGGACTTTCAAGGGTGAGAACCACCTTAGACCGAATCCTAAAAAGGAATGATTAAAGGGTCCTCTGGACTCTAGATACTTACAGATAAGTGGATGAGTCCCATTAAGCACATTGACGAAGACCTCCTCCTTTGTTGATGAAGAGTCTTCGGCTTCCTTGATCCGCAACTTAAAAGATGTACCAATACATGGCGACGGGTTGGGTCAAGGTTATAATAAAATCCTACTCTCAAAAGATTTTCCTATAAGGAGGATAGAGCGATTTCAATTATCTAAGCATTCAAGGCATCCCAACTTAATGATTTGCCATCAAGGTAGTAGCTGGAGGATCCTTGAATGCGAAAGTTCATTCCCCAATGCACTCTATTGAATATCAATGATGAGGGTGGATTGGAGGATGAACTCCCTTGAGAGAAAGGACTTTGGGTATATGATCTTAGGTTAAGCATTCAAAAGTACTCTCTTCTTTCTCTACCAGCAACAATAGACAAGCTCTCTTTAAATAGGCAAAAGGTTCCAACGGATATAAAACGGTCACATTTATGACAGAGTTCGATATCATCGAGCAGGTTCGATATCATCGAGCGTATACTCTCGATAGCATCAATGGTCCGCTCAATTACTCGAACTCAATGTCATACGCTTTTGAAACCTTCAGCCAACTGGTTAATGAATTGAAACTTTTGTCGATGTCATCAGATTTCGAACTCCAATTTCATCAATGAAAGGTTCGATTCATCGACACTTGAAAATGAGAGAGACTTGTCTAGAAATATTTCAGGTTTACAAGAATGATCGAGGGGCCTTCAAGATCATCAGAATTTGAATGTCAATGATATCGATATCAGTGTCAAGGCATCAATAAATCCAACGGATTTCTCTTTAAGCTTGCTGGACAGTTTGTCCTTGTTCGATGCAATCGACCTGGTACTGATATCATCGATATTTGAATATCAATTCTATTAAGTGACCCCCGATCATAGTTAAACAATCCTGAAATATTTTGCTGAAAAACTTGGCGCCCAAGCCCGATATCATCGAGAGTCTTCCAATATCATCGAGATTTGAAGTTCGATGGTATCAAGAAGAGCTTCGATATATCGATGCATATGTGATTTTCTTAAGTAAAAACAGGGGCGCCGAAAAACTGCCTGTCGATATTATCGAGTCAACTTTGATAGACTCGATATTTGAATATCGATGGGTGTATCGATACATCGATAATTCCATCTAGATATGTATGAGGTTGCTGGACATATTTGGTCCTCTTTTCGATGGTATCGATGAAGTATCGATGACTCGACAGCGCAGGTCGATCATATCGAGATGTGTATCGATAAAATCAACAAGGCAAGAAAACTTAGATAATTTTCTGATTTTTGAAAATGTTTTCTTATCTTAAAAACCTTATGATATTCTAACATGTTTTAAAGGTTTTTATATACCTGGTGTTTTGGGACAAGGGATGTGAGGTGACTCAACACATACACTAATTGTAAACCAGGGCACTTTCACCGATATCGGTGAATTCCACACATCTTGAATTGGTCCAGGGATAGGAATAACTTGTGTGTTTCATAATAAAACTTAGGCAAATGAAATAATAAAATCTCTGCTTATTACCCTCAGGCAATTTTGGGAACGAAATTGTTTTTAAGGGGGGTAGATTGTAGCATCATAGATTTTCACTGTTTTGGATTTTAAAAAATCATTAAAAAAATAATTTCGTGTAATTAACCTATAATATCACTTAATGACCATTAACACTCAATGTTAGTATATACAGGGGTGAAACTAGTAAAGAACCATACAAGTTAAATTAATCAATCGTAGGAAGCCAATGAATTCGCCCGATCACTTGAACATCAGGTTTAGCCCTGTGATTTACTCACATTGGGTACAAATCTAACCGACCCTTCGCTAACTAATCAAGACAAGCATGATTAAATTAAAGATCTAACTGGGCCCAAGTCAGATAAGGCCCTGATCTTGAATAATAGACCAAATCAACCTCGTTACTCTCTTAGCCTAAAACTGACGGTTTAGAGTAATCATGACCAAATCTCCACTTTCACTAGTTATAAATAAGCCACACTGTGAACATAGTTAATCCAAACCCTAATCATTACCCAAAAGAAATTTCACTACCTAATTCATTCCAGAAATGCCCCGATTTTTTGAACAAGCTCTAGACCACTCGTTGGTGGGCCACTAATTCCAAAATGTAAGACCCGTATCCTAGTCCGTACTGTTTCGTCGACTCCCGCGATCCTTCCCGTCGAAGTCCGACAATCTGGGACCGATAATCGATGTTTGCGATCGACCTTAAGTCGTATCCTGTAGATTTAAGTCGGCTTAATCCGAGACTTGTACTATTGCGACCGCACCGTCGCCACGGTTCTAACGCCGCGACTCGCGCACCGATCCGATACCCAATCCGGAAGATGTGGGCCGGCGTTTATTTCGAAGAAATGCCGCACATTTGCAATCCCAAGAGAATCTCTACAACATGTCAAATCAATCTCATCAATCACCCCTCATGTCAAGTACAAAGCACCCCATGCTTTCTTTCTCCACAAGCCAAGCAAACTCCAAAAGTCAACACATCTATCACCTCACCCATCACTCACCCTTTCACCCATCACACCCATCACTCACATCTCTCCTTACAACTCTCTCTCTCCCTCTCATTTCTCAACATTCCCAAGCCAAGCAAGAGCACCCATACGTCCAAGCTTCCAAGTGAGAGAAGAGAGAGTTTGTGTGGCCCACTTTCCCTTCCCAAGATCTCCCATCCTAGCCATACATCTCCCATCTTTCACCATAAAAAAGAAGCACAAAGAGATAGGCTTTCCAACGGACTAAGGAGATCGCTAAGTGGGTGTTGTCCATAGGCCTAGATTTCATTTTTATAATGAAGGGCCAAGTGAGGCTTACCGATTGATGGTACGGATCTCACTTGGGACCCTAGATGTGGCCGATGGCCCACCTTGATGCTCATAATCATTCCATGATGGGGCCATTCTCCATGGACCCCATCATGATGTTCATTTTTCCTTACATGCATAGGGTCATCTAGACTGTCTATTTTAGTGGAGAAGGGATCTCCACCGTTGGATTTTAATTTAATGGGCCCATATGTAATGGGACCCACTTGATGTATGATTGGATGTTCGAAACGGAGGGCCCATAGTGTCGGGGTCCCTCCATCACGCGTGTCCCACTCTCCTTCTCCCTCTCTCTCTCACTCTCTTTTTCATTTTCTTTTCATGTGATGTTAATATGATTGTGTGGCCCACCCGGATGGACCCCACCATGAGGCATGATCTTTATATAAGTCATTTATAAGTGGGGCCCACCTTATATGTATTGTACCACACCACCTACCATTTGGTGGCCCACCTAAACAGGGGCCACCTTGTGCGTGTGTTAGGCCCATACCGTCCAGCGTCCAGGGACGCTGGATGTGCATGGAAAACACAAATATAAGCTTGGTTCACAAGCTTCTTGGTGGCTCACTCACATAGGCCCTACCTTGATATATGTATTCAATCCATATCGTCCATCCCATTCAGCGGATTATTTTAAGCGTTGAGCCAAAAAAAATGGGGCTAATTCGTTTTTCTGGTGGGCCATTGTATGGAAAACAGTTTCTCTACCCTTGAAAACCACGCTACTGTTTTTGTACCCCGAAACACCACCAATATTGGACTCATTTGGTTGATCCTGAGCTGTAGAAACCAGTGGGCGGGACGAATTCTTCCGATGCGGGCCCCACGCAGGAAAAACCTCAAAATTACACAGTTTAAAGAAAAAATAATAATAATATACAACAGCAGCAGTCGCTGCTGCTGCTGTTGTCAGAGCCGCAGGCAGCGCCTGCGTGCGCTGGCGGGCGTGAGCGAGCAGGCTCCCACGGCCCCCAGCCGTGGGCCTAGCCATGATGTATTTATTATATCTACACCGTCCATTTGGTGGGCCACCTCCTGAGGTGGGCCCCCTTTAAATTTCAGCTACATCCAAGACTCAAGTGGTCTACATCATAGGAAACAGTGTTGATTAAATGTCCATCATCAAAACCTTTTTAGGTCCACAGAGGTTGCGGATCAAGCTGAAATTTGTCTCTACCCTTTGTCCAGGTCTACCTGACCTTATGCACGGATTGGATGAAAATTTTACATTATGGTGGGCCCCACATGGGACTCACAAAGATGTATGTGTTTTGCTTCCACCGTCCAGCAGACGGTGGAGTCCACTGTGATGTCTATGTTTCATCCCCACCGTCCAGACGGACGGTGGAGCCCACTGTGATGTGTGTGTGTGAGTGTGTGTGATGTGTGTGTGTGAGAGTGTGTGTGTACACGTAAATATATGTATATATATATATATATTATATTATATATAATATTATATATATACTATATATAAATTATACATTATATTATGTATAATATACAAGATGGTGGGCCTTCATGTGGACCCCACCATGATGCATGTGTTGCATCCAATCTGTCCATCCATTTCTAAAGCTCATTTTTGGGCATGAGCTAAAGAAGGAGTCAGATCCATAGTTCAGTGGGACCCCACCCTTGATGCATGTGTTGCATCCAATCTGCCCAACCATTTTGAAAGCTTATTTTAGGGCTTGAGACCAAGAGCAAGATAGATCCAGGATTAGGTGGGCCACATTATAGAAAGTAGTGGGTTTGAACGTCCACCATTAAAACCCTTGGGCCACCCATTTTGGACCAATATGATATTTGCTTTTCTCCTTTTAGGTCATTGTGACCTTATGATCAGGTTGGATGGGGAATAAATGTTATCGTGGGCCTTCGGATTTCAATGGTGGAAATCATTATCACCACTTATTTGTTTGTGACCCATTTGATGTACGTATGGGGCCCAATTGGTATGACCCATCTGATATACATAAGGCCCATGTAATGTGGGCCCTTCTTAATGTCTTTGTGGCCCATTGGTGTGGCCCACCTTAATATATATGAGGCCCATGTGAATTGGCCCATCTTGATGCATTTGTGTCCAGTTGTTGAGACCCATTGTGATGTTTCTAGGGCCCATGGGTTGAGGCCCATTGTGATGTATTAGGGCCCATGGGTTGAGACCCATTGTGATGTATAAAGGCTCGTGGGTTGAGACCCACTGTGATGTGTATAGGGCCTATGGGTTGAGGCCCATTGTGATGTATTAGGGCCCATGGGTTGAGACCCATTGTGATGTATAAAGGCCCGTGGATTGAGACCCACTGTGATGTGTATAGGGCCCATGGGTTGAGGCCCATTGTGATGTATTTGAAGCTCATAGGTTGAGGCCCATTGTAATGTGATTCCACCGTGGTTTATGTGTTGACCTTTATGGCGGGCCATGCCTTGGGAGCAATGTTGGTTTGACGTCCACATTGTAAGGATAATGTTGGTTAAATGTCCACATTGTACTTCTCCCTAGGGCCCATTGATAGGCCCATACTTGTTATGTGTAGGCCATCAGGCCCATCTTCGTTGTGAGGATAGTTCATCACCATATACATGCTTAGTGTAACTCCATGATTCATGCCCATACGCATCATATGTATGCCTGATATGAGGAATGTTTGATCATATCATATGCCATTGGGCAGACTATTTACGGGACTCCTTATGAGACGGAGTGCCCACATTATCGCGCCGTACGTGTAGGATTGCTGCATGACTGGATAGTGTGACTCATGCATCTCGCATATATGTGACTTAATCATTGTACGCCCTAGCGACATTAGGGCCATGGCCTCCACAGGCACATAGTGGATGGCTAAATGGGACACTGAAAATACTTGGTTCTAGCACTGTGGGCACTTAGGATGTCCTTGGGTAAAAATCTCAGAACCTCCGAGGCCAGGAGTAGCCCCAACGTCTAGACCAAGTGGAACATGAGCGCCCGAGTGCCGAATACCAGTAGGCCGCGTCTCCCACTATATCGTGGTCAGTTGGGAGGGGGTGTGGCCTTATCCGCCGAGTGAGGGGGCTATAAGCCAGGCTGAGTATGACCAGCTCGTAAATGGGTCCGCTATCGACAAGCCGGGTAGGTATTGGTAGACTACTGGTCAGGCGGATAGTGAGGTCTATTCCACTCGCTGGGCTGTGCAGCTAGGGAGGAGGCAGTTGGTGTCGAGTGTAATAGACCCCGGTGATTTCCCCAGAGAGCAACCGTACTGATATGTGGACTTATTGAGCAGGAATTGCATATCCATCCATTCATTCATTCATTCACTATCTACTCGGGCTGGTGGTGCGTAACTACTTGTCAAGTGTACCTTCGTATGTCAGGATTTCGGTTGGGCGCACGACTAACCTGAGATCAGAGAGCAACCGTACTTATATGTGGACTTATTGAGCAGGAATTGCATATCCATCCATTCATTCATTCATTCACTATCTACTCGGGCTGGTGGTGCGTAACTACTTGTCAAGTGTACCTTCGTATGTCAGGATTTCGGTTGGGCGCACAACTAACCTGAGATCAGGAGTTTACCACATTGTGTCTGACTATCCAAATTTAGGTATGAGACTGGTTTGGATAGAAGTCCCTTGTGATGGACCCCATAGCTTGTGATACTTCGTACTATCATCCCGACTTCACGTTCCTACATGGTCATTTCATTCACACCGCATATTACATTGCATCCACAGTACTTAGCATTTTAGGTTACTATGTTTTTGCGCTTATATGGCCTAGATGAGGTTGATGGTATTCGTGGCTCGTCAGGATTTACATATTGCATTGCATCCTTAGCATCTATTATTGTCTTATTATGCTTTACATCGCATAGCCTCGGTACGGCTGATAGAACTCATGGACTTACCAGTATATTTTTGCTTACTCTGATATCGTATGATTCATGATCTTGTCAGTATTTTCGCTTATTCCGATGATGTATGATTTATGGACTTTATGGTATACTTGACACTTATCTTGTGCACACACTTTCACCACCCTCTAAGCTTTTGTAAGCTTATGCACGATAGATGCATGCAGGTGGCATTAGGTTGCAGCAGCGTTGAGCTCGGAGCGTGCAACAGTCTTCTGGAGCTATTGGAGTTTTCTTTAATATCTTCATATTGTATTTCCCTTTCTGCATTATACTCAAAGTTTTTGTTATAGTGGATATGTGGTGATGTTGTCTTGTGACTTGGTTATGCTTGTGGTTATGCTCCATTACAAAAAAAAAAACATACTGAAAATCCTCCTTGTAGGATCCCAGGATCGGAATCTGGCGTATGGGCGCTAGGAGCCGAGAATGGGGTACTACGGAGGCTGTCGGCGCCGGATTCGGCGATCGAGAATTTTGTGAGCCCAGTTTTCGAGTTTGGGGCATGACACAAAACTATAGAATAATGTCCATCTTACTTGGCTTGACGTCCATCGTGGGAGTTGGACCTAGGTGCTGTCCAGGATCGCTCAACTTGAGCCAAAGGACGAGTGCATGAGAAGTGCAAATCCCTAAAGGAATGAACTGAAACTTAAGTGAATTGGGTCGTCCACTCTTATGAAAAGTTGAGGATTTCGAACCGTCGGTCTATGACCAAATTTCACCCGTGGAGTAAGGATATTTCTCTGCTCATATTCGTATAGTCGTGGCCCCGATCGACCATCAGCGACCGTTGAACAGACTTCTTATCATATCTGTCGATCGGCGCATCCAAATGGTGGGCCGAGCATGTCCATACATAGATCATCATTAGGGCTAACTATCCTATGGTGTATATCGACTTGTACATCCCATAATGGGCGCTAGAGCTTAGAAAGACCCTCTCATAGGTCTAGTGTAGTAAAAACCTAGCCCTTGGGGCCATTTACACCAAATCTGGTGTTATAAAAGGGCCTCATTTGTGCAACCCCTCTCCCCATACGATTTTGCCCTAGAGAAAAGAAGGAGAGAAAGAGAGAAAAAGGGAGAAGAGAAGAGAAAGAGAAAGGAGAGGAAGGAAGAGTGGGCCGTATTTGAAGGTGGGGGCAAAGAGAAGTCAATCCTTGCAACTCCTTCCTTCTTCCTCAAGAGATCCCACTCCCACCACTCAAAAATTCGAATTCCAACTAATCGGAGAGGTAAGCACCCATCTTCTTGAGATCCTTTGTGTTGAGCTAGATGTTGTATGTAATCCTAACATGCAAAGTTCCTTTGACTCAGGGTCTCTACGAATCCACCCGCAAGTTGGAAATCCTAGGTCGTTTCCCAAGATCCCAACGATCCATAGGTGTAGACTATTATCCTTAGGTGGCCTAGCACCAATTTCATTATGAGTTTAATGATTTTGAATGCTTGGATGATGTGTTTGGAGGATCTAGAGAAAACCCTAGGAAGCACCTTACCTTGATTTCTTTAAATTCAACATGGAGTAGTTGTGAAATGTGGTAGTTGCTCTCATGTTTGGATAGGAATTTAATGTTGTATGCTCATGTCTTGTGGTTCGTGTGTGATGTTCCTTATAACATGTTGTTGTCTCTCGTATGATTGGGTAGGAATCTAATGGTTGCATGCCCATGACTTGTTGATCCCTATATGATGTCTCGTATAGGATGTATGACTCATTAACATTTATGCTTGTGTTCCTACGATGTATGAAATGCTTATCTTCCTCACTAACCCACACAATACACTTGCACCTTTAGTTCACCTCATGATTAGCTTGCTTGGTAGAGAAATTTGAGATTCTATGTTGGAAGATATGGACGCATACTTTCACTTATATTAGATGATAACCATATTTGTGGCATGTTATGAATTACCATCAACCATTGGGTTGGTCAGGAAAATGAGGAGAGTGAAGGTGGTCCCATTGGTAGGACTATCCTGAGGCTAACCCATGGATTTGGACGAGTGCGCGTAGGCGACAGTAGTTAGACTACATGGGTTGCTCACACCCGATGCCGTCTGTCACGTACTTGCTTGAACTCGTGCGGTCTAGTCTACTTACTGACCAACCTTGTCTGTTAACCCTGTTTGCTCACATATGTATGGAACCTGGAATACCCTTTAACCATTATAGCCCATTGTTAACCATTTGAAGTTGATCCACCAACTCGTGACCCGAGCATGGTGGAATGGGACACTGTGTCCTAGCTGTCGGCCTACACTAGAATGAGGTGCCTCCCCGTAGTGACCGCGAACGATTCCTTTTCTTAGCACTCCCCATGTGCTTGGAGTCGGGGATGGGGAACCCGACGAGATCAAGGATCGCAGGGTCTTGGCCTCACACGTTGGGGGGCCTTGGCCTCGCAACCAGTTCAGGGTATTTGATATGTGGGGTGTATCAGTTTCCCTAACCTACTTGATGAATAGAATTAACTAAGAACTTGACTAACATTATCATTGCATCGCACTAGCTAGGTTGACGATTCAACAGTCGAGGTCGCTTTGAGGGAGTGTTGGTCATACGCGATCGTTAGATGGAGTCGCTCGAGGGAGTATTGTGGCGAGGGCATGCATTATATCATCCATCATGCATACGCATTAATAAGATTTGTTAGGTGCTTATGAATGTATTGCCTTTCATTAAATCCATAATTTAATTGATGCCTGTTGTAACTTAAGACTAATAGCACCCAATAAGTTGATCACTCACTCCCACTCTGGGATGGTATTTTAAAACACCAACCAGACTCTTCCATAGTCGTAGGTGACGAGGAGTACGAGGAGCCTAGTGGCGCGAGCCTTGATAAGGAGGACAAGTTCTCCTATTTCAGCTGATGAGCGGGACCCCGTCGGATCAGTAGATGGGTTGATGGATCGCTGAGTAGTGGGCTCAGTTCTATCCTTTTTGGACATACTATTCTTCTACGATTTTATTGGGTGGCGCCATGTGAGAACCCTTTATTCTTTTGGACATGTATATGTATATATATTCGTATTTGGTCTATTTTATTTCAGTGGACTTGTGTGGTTGTGCTTCATGTTCCAGAAATTTCCAGGCTGCGCATTTGACTGGATTAATCGTATATTAATGAAAATCGGTCATAAGTGACCACGAGAACTCGGGAGTTGAGTATATACATGACCCTCGATATTCAGGGCGTTACATGACCATCAAAGCCTCAGCTTGAACTCGTGAGTGTTCTGCTTGAACTCGAGATAGCTCTGCAATGTGTTGAAATTCCTTTTGCATATCAACCATCCCGGTTGACATAATATCAAGTTGTTCAACTCGGGATGTTGATGGTCTGTCCAGATTTGGAGGAACACGCATCAGACTAGGTGGTGGATCGCCTTTCTCAGACACTTGTTGGACTTGCACCTCCTCCTTCTGAGTAGGATTAGCCACAACAACGGATGTTGAAGTATTATCTCATGATTCTAAATGATTATTACACTAGAAAATATACTTGAGTCAACCAAATGTTATAGCAACTAAGTAGTTTGTAGTCCCACCGAGCATGCCAAAAAATGTTGGTTACTCGCCAAAATTATTGCACGATCGGTGTTTAATGAATATTTTCGGTAACCAAGTAGTTTTTTTAGTCCAACCGGGCATGCAAAAAATTATTGGCTACTCGGTTTGTTTTCGATTTTGCGGGCACGCTAGAATCGATACAATGGCTCGATCCAAACTGATCAACTTTGACCCCAAGCATTAAAATAAGTAGATACATCTAATATGAACGTATATGTCTATATTTGTAACGCCCCGACTTTTCAGGACCCGAGTATATGACTCGTTTCCCAAAAACCCGAGTGTTAACCTTAAAGGATGGTCAAATTCGAGTGTACATTTTTTTTTCTTCATCAGAGTAAACAAATGAGCATAGCGTGGACAAATTGACATAAAGGATAATTTCATTATCATTCAATTATACAAGAAGCTGCCCATAATGACTTATACAAACCAATGTCTCTGAATTTAACAAGTACAAGATTTACAAGAATTTAATACATGAAGAATGGCAGAAAGCATATAAATATAAGCCGCAAGATCACGCAGCTCCTCCAGGCGAATACAGTCATGCATCCCTGACGATCGTACCATGCTCCTCCTCAAGTCTGAACATACCTATTACTAAAGCCACCTGTATTACCTGTACGGTTGTATATTTGATGGATGAGTGGCCAACTCAGTGTGAATTTCCCTCAAGATTACACACCGCCGCATTCGGTAAGCATAGTTATAAAACAACAAAGCAATCAAAACAATACATGATGCAGTCTTTTTAAATGCATGAATGCGTGAATGCACATTGACCTGGGGATGCACATCCAGTCGGACTTGGGCTCGTCGCCCATGCAAATCATCGACCTGAGAAAATCATCCAGTCGGAACAGGGGCCGATAGTCGGTGGTCTGGGAGCTAGCGAAACGATACCCCAACAACTCTAGGGCACGTGTTACAGCATCCAGAATAGCCACCCGTCATCACCAATATGCTATGAATGCATGATTAGCCAAACCATTATTAGTCCAGATACAATCAGCCAATTTAAATAAGCTCAAGGTCACTACGGGGAACGTATAGCCCAGCGTAGGCCGACAGCTCGGGCATAGTGTCCCATTACCACCATCCCTGGCTCATGAGGCTACTACCTTAGGATGTTTAATGGAACCCCGTCGACTAGTGGCCAATCATATTACAATACATGGGGCTTATCATTGCATGGTTGCACGATATAAAACATCGAACCCATGTAGGGCAAATACCAAAACAAACCACGTAGGCAGATATCAAAATAAGCCACATAGGGATTAAAATATGCCACATAGGACGAATATCAAAACCGTACGATGAAGACCATCCTTAAAAATCATTAGGCACAACAACCTTGGATGGTAGGCCCGCATCAATCATCCATCTAGACCACCACTCAATAACAACCTAGTCGAAGGTCCATTATGATCATAACTAGTCAAGTTACATCCCAAGTATGAGTGTACATTCATATTTGGGAATTTCCAGCTAATGTACCAGTTTAAGTTCCATAAGCAACCCACAAAAAGAAATCCACAAGCATGAGCAATTATACAGGATAATCATAAAGCATGTAATACAACAATTCAATTTTTACCAGCTAACACATGTGATTATAAAGGGAGATATCAATTATGATTTTAAATAAAAACTATAACTTAAGCTAATGAGAAGATGGAAAGCTCAAAGGGAAGAATCATCACCTGTATGGTAGTGTTCTCGAACTTGGCCCGAGTCTTACTGTGGCCCGGAGTCGCTTGAGGAATCTTCTAAAATTATAGTTTATATTCGTCAGGTACTTTACGGCTTTGTACATCTAACAAAAGTTTCAAGGGATGCAACAACAAGGTCTTTTAGGCTTATGCTAGACCCACCATGAATTTATTCAAGTAAGGTGGTTCAACAGGACTCCACTCTTCACCACTATAGGTCGAACCGGGCCCATCTTGGCCCTAGGTGTTTGGTCCAATTTTGACCCAGGTGGGACAGGCCCAGGCATCATGTCAGGTGGATGGTGTACATATATTATCGGCTAGCGACTCACCCCGTTGTCTATTGTAGAACATCTTTTAAGAGGATAGGTCTAGTTGAAAGACCACCTGGACTGTACCGGTAATAACAGTGGTGGCCTTGATTTCTACCGTACGTTGAAACCCCACCGGCCTATCACGATGTTTTATCTCCCATCCTAGCCGCTCATAAGATTACAAGGGTCTAGACCAGGAAAAATTAAATATTTATCACATTGATCCCAAAACCTCTGTGACATGAATGGTTCCAACACTGGACGTTTAACCTCCACTGTGATCCCCATGATGGATGTCTTATTTTGTTTTAAGCTATAAGCTGACATTTTCATCAGGATGGACGGTTTGGGTAACCCCCACCATTACACACACACACCTGATACATATTTAAAATATTATATATATGTATATATATATATATATATATATATATATATATATATATATATATATATATATATATATATATATATATACATGCTTTGACGTTACATGCATTACCTATATCTTTGGTATTACATATGGATATACATGCATTACATATGGATATACGTGCATTACATATGGTATTACATATGGATATACATGCATTACATATGGATATACATATGGATATACAGGCATTACATATGGATATACATGCATTACATATGGTATTACATATGGCTATACATGCATCTGACGTTACATGCATTACACAATATGGATATACATTACATGCATTACACATAGATATACATTCATAAACGTGGGTCCCATGGGGCCCACCAGATATAGCTTTGTGGTATTTAATATGATACATATATATTTTTCTTTAAAACTGTACAGTAGCCGTCAAGCACTACCTTCCCATTAATGGACGGCCAGTACACCTCAAAGTGGGTCCCATGTAAGTGGGCCTACGTCCAACTGGACGGTTGAGAGGTATCCCATCCTGTTGACGTTAGTTGTCAGTGAAATCCACCGTCCAAAAAAAATAAATGGACGGCTGGATGAAATCACTTGTGAGTGGTCTCTACCACAACCCACCAGATCTACAACACTTTATTTTTTACTCTTATCATATGTACTTATGCATGCATTTTTTATTTTCTTTTATTTATTTATTTATTTTTTTTAACGTGTAGAGCAGCCCAGTCCAGGACATCATCTAATGGACGGTCCTGGGCACACCATCCCTTGGTGGGCGTTTGATCATGGTGCGGCCCACCAGCAGTGCAGGCCACCAGCCTTTTAGTGGGGTCCAAGGTCAGTGCAACAATCTGCTTTGGGCGAGGCCCACCTGCATTTGTGCAGGGCCCACAGATTTTTGGTGAGGCCCAAAACTGTTTAAGCACCTCTGCTGCCAACGGTCCAGCCAAGGGCCTTCTTCCCTGCTGCAAGTGGGCTGAAATCTCAGTCGTTCCAAGTTGCAGTCTCCAGCTATCTTTCCACTACTGCCATGTCTACAAGCTTATTCATTTCCAGGCTTACCATTTGGCTGATTTTCAATCGTTTTTACTGAATACACGACTGCTTACAGTCACATTTTTAGCCTGGCTTCATGCTGGGAACCAACTGTTATCATGTTGGGTTATCAGCCACAAACAGAGCCTGTTTTTAGAAGGCTGCTCGGGGCGTGAGCAAGGTGTGATGGTGCTATGGTTTGAGCTCATTTTAGAGTTCCAAAAAGAGTGGAAGGAAGGTTTCTACCTGCTTCAAAACAGGGTCCGTCCTTCATTATGTGCATATTTTCTGCTGACGGGTGTTTTTATACATGTGTGGTGAGGTGTGAGCTTTAGCATGAGTTTATTTTAGAGTCTCCTAAAGAAGAAAATAATGGAGAGAGATGTCTTACCTTCCACGGTTGGTTCCGACCCAAACTTGGGTGGTTACGCACGCACCACCTTCTCCTTCTTGCTCTCTTCTCTTCCTCTGTTTACTCTCCCTCTCTGTTATTTCTCTTTCTTCTCTCTCCGACTCTTTCCTCTCTCGACTCACTTCCTATGTGAAGTCTGAGGGGCTGAGCTCTCCATTTTTAGGTAAGGAGATGGAAATCCAAGGGCTGGGATTGGTTCCGCCCATCCCCAAGCGACGGCCGTCAGTGGTTGCCTCTACTTTTCTCATAACGGGTAAATGTGGCCTGTAATTTCTCCATGTTTTCTTAACCGACGCGGAACGCGTCGGAACTCCAACCATTGCGGCGTTTCCCTATAACTCTAGCGGTCCGTTCGCCTTTTATTTATTGGAGTAGACGGTTAGGGATCGATTCCCTTCATTTATTTTCGGGACCCACTAGCTTATATGGTTTTGTTGGGGTGGGCCCTACCGACAAAATGGATGGTCCGGATTACCCATCAGATGACCGAGTCCACATGTTGTATGGACATGGGGGTGGAAACCACTGCAACTCCCGGTTTCACCATCTGCTATCACAACATGTACATATTTCTTTTCTATATTGTTGTAAAAAAATAGACGGGGTCCACCTGTGATAAAATTCTGAAAAATCCACTCCATTCACCATCTTTGGTACGCCGTGCAAACCCATGGTCCCAAATTTGAAGTAGATCCGAACTTCAGGTGGGCCGCACGATCTACTAATGCATTAAATAGTATCCAACCTTAAAACTTCAATTGTAACAGTACCATGCATGTGGTGTTAACATATTTACAATTCTACCCCTTTTCTTTTCAAAACTTCTGCCATCTGTAACTCATAAGTCTACTGTCTAAATGTGACGAAATTTGACAGGTGATCTTTATTTTTCACGCTCTTTCCGTCGCTCAAATTTGAGCTATGGTCTCTCAAGGATGACTAAGATTCTCCTTTAATGGCTAATATATTTTAAAATTTTAAAATAATATTTGTACTCCTCTGATTGACAAGTTACCGGGCAGTTGGAACCTAAACCCTAAGATCTTCATGATGATCAGTTTTCCATGATGTTTACATGGCCCGTTTGGCGGATCCAAACGTGATGGGTTGTCAGATGACTTGTTAATAATAAGGGGACTTGATGGTTAGCACTCTGGCCATGTATGTCAGTGGATGTACGGTCAGTTTCGTAAATGGATGGTCATAAGGTGTGTTTTTGGAGTGATTATGGGTATGACACATATATTGTTGGATTCGAGTGACTTGTTCACATGTGTAAGTTCCTCGGATTGAAATTCTAATGGTAGGTTAAGCATATCCATATGGGGTGAACAAGATGGACGGATCAGAATCTTAATCTAATAAGTGTACGGACGGATGTAGAGGTCAAGTAGCTGATTTACTATGATCTAAGAGCTGAAATTCGAGGTGTGCAGTTAACTTGTGATAATTAGGCATGATATAAAATTTCACATGAAACGGATCATGGGAATCATGTGATCTAGTGTTCACGGGTCTAGGTTAGTGGCAATTTCGTAATTACTGTCGATCTATGAGTTTTGGGAAATCTAATGGCTCCACACGATTATAGATATGTTTCTAGGCAATTCTTACTAAAGAACGTATATCTAAATCATTATGGATAAAGAATTATTCATCACGTCATCTAAGGGAAAGTACTTATGTTAAATCACGTGATAGATGGGCTAGTCTTGAAATTCAACGATTAGATGACTTAATTTATGAATGAAGATTATTTCCAAAGGTTAAGTTAGTGTTGGGGCAAGGATGTAAGGTTAGAATAGTTGGATTGGTATCGTACACATGTATATGTCACGTTGAATCTTATGGTAACGCTCGAGGACTTTCGATGCCCGAGCATCGAAAAGTTCGGGGCGTTACAATATTGTTAGAAGATCGGTCACTTACTTAGCCACTTGCAGAAATTTATAACAATCAGGTGCTAATTGGAGGGTTGGGTTCTTCCTCCAAAGATGGATTACTTTGTGCCTTTCACAAGAAAGGACTTTTAGAATACCCGTATAAATCAAACGAAAGAAAAAAAACTCACAATTGGTCATTAGGAGCAACTACAAGAATGCATGTCTTGAAAGAACCACTTGATATTGGATAAAGATTAAATCCATCATATAAGCGTAGACTTGGATTACAACTAAAGATTATAGCTAAGAATTACTGCTACTCTTAGGATAAGCTGAGATAAAGTAAATTGATATATTTGTTTGTTTAGTTTGATTGGTGTGAGACTTCTTTCTCTATTGATTTCCTCTGTTATCTATAGAGTTCAGTTATAGCTTATTCCTCCAGATTCTTTGTAACGCCCTAAAATTCGAGGGTTGAGTAGCAACTCAACTCTTGAGTTCCAAAACATCACTTATGCAACATAGATAATGATGATTAAATGTTGTTTGTGTTAGTGCAATAAACATGAGTGAGATTATACCAAAACAATAATTGATACTCCAGATCAATTGTATAAAGGCAAGCGGAAGACTGAAACTGTATATATATATGTATGTAAAAGAAACAAAACCATCTCAATATCTATGAACCCATCTGAGTTACCATATACATATATCTGTTTTATGAACAAAATGTCAAAAGTACAACTAAGGAAATAAGTCCTGTAAATCCCGTCGATCCAAGTAGTCTAGTCAAAGCCACCAGAATACTGCATAAATGAGGACTCGTCCTGGTCCTCGTCATAGTCCGACTCAGCCTCCTGAGTCGTCACCTCATCTGTACCTAAGACAGAGTCTGGTTGGTGTGTACAACACCGTCCCGTAACGTGGGAGTGAGTAGCTAACTCAGTGGAACAATAAAGCATAGGTTAACATGTTATCAACTCAGTCAAGCAGTAATGATAAAGCAGTACTATCAAACACTCCTAACTACTCTTATTAATGTGAGTATGAATGCAGTCATGATGCATGCCCTCACCACACACTCCCTCGTGCGACACCATCTTACGTTCGAGGCATGCTTGCATTCCTCAGTGCTCCACATCTTCCAGGCACATGCAATGTGATGATGAGCATGATTATCGAATTGTTATTAGTCCATTTCAAACAGTAGTATTGGGAAACTAAGGTACCTCCCTTGTATCATTCCCAAACATGATCCATTTTAGGGTCGTCTGTAACGCCCTGAAAATCGGGGGTCCAGCATAAACTCAACTCCCGAGTTCCAGAACATTACTTATGCAACAAAATGAATAATGATTGAATGTTGACTGTATTCGTGCATTGAACATGAGTGAGATTAAGCCAAAACAGCATATCATACTCCATAGACAGTTAAATTTGCAAGCGGAAGACTGTGATAGATAGATAAAATATATAAACTATGATGAGTCTCCAGAGTGTGATAACATTACCAGGTTAAATAATTACAAGTGTAGTTCTAAAATATACCAAATGTGAGGAAGTGTAATGCCTCCTATCCCAAGTACCGTAGCCTCGTCAATACAATACCAGGTCTTCATAGACCTGTCAGAGATTACATGTAGGAGAACTCCTCAATATCATAGTAGTAGTTCGGCTCTTCTTCATAAGCATCGCCAACACCTGAAACTCAACAAATCTGGTTGGTGTGTACAACACCGTCCCATAACGTGGGAGTGAGTGATCAACTCAGTGGAACAGTAAAGCATAGGTTAACATGTTATCAACTCAGTCAAGCAATAATGATAAAGCAATACAATCAAACAATTCTAACTACTCTTATTTAATGCAAGTATGAAATGACATGATGATGTATGCCCTTGCCAAACCACCCTCATGCGACATCATCTTACGTTCTCGAATGCATACCTCCCTCAGTGCTCCACATCTACTAGGCACATGCGGTGCGATGATGAGCATGATTACCGAGTTATTATTAGTCCATTTCAAACAGTAGTATTGGAAAACTAAGGTACCTCCCTTGTATCATTCCCAAACATGATCCATTCTAGGGTCGTCAATCCTAGTTAATCTCATACAGTATTATGGTTCAAGAGGCATCGCGAAGGCATCGCAAAGGGCTCGTCACTCGTCAGCACGGATACAGATCTCACCGTATGCGGCTCAATTGCTGACCGTCAGCTTAAGTACAGGTCTCACCATACTCGGCTCAATCGCTGGCCGTCAGCTCGAATATAGGTCTCACCGTACTCGGCTCAACTCATACTCTAGTTGCTGTAAAGGGCTCGTCGCCAATCACAGACCTTGGAGTATACTCGAAGACACTACAGAGGACTCGTCGCCCGTTAGCACGAGTACAGGTCTCACCGTACTCGGCTCTCACCGTAAGTGTCGACAGCTCGAATACAGTGTCGCATACCCCCGTATTCGGCTCACGAGTTTGGTTGCTCAATGGTCACAACGGGGAGGCACGTGGCCCCAGCATAGGCCGACAGCTCGACCACGGTGTCCCATACCACCATGTCCGGCTCATGAGTCTTAGCGGATCGAGGTACCATGGTTAAAAGGAATTTCACTGGTAAGTTTGGTACCCTAGGTTCAAGCAGTAGCGTCCAAACATGGTGAACATACATTAGACAGATCGGGTTACTTGACGAGCTCGGCTAGCTCGAGCGCACAACAAGTTGGACGATATGAAGCGCATAAGTACTTTGTGTGGCCAACCACTATCGTCAACCGAAGTACGACTTGGGTTCGTCGAACACATCTCACGTGGCAAATGAATCACAGCCACGAATTCAATTCTGGTACCGATTGTCTGGACTATAATCATAGCCCCAAACACAATCAATTGCAGATAGATAAAGCAGTAATGGATCAAGATTCAACTCATACAATCAAGGTCTGGTATTATCTGTTTAGGGCTGCCAGGGCTGTTGCACGCACTCGTTGCTCCGCTCCCCCATCACCCATGACGGATCATACAACGTAAATATAAATTTAAACATATGCATTACATAGTTAAAATCATAAAGCAGTTGAGCATGTTATGAATCACAACACAAGCATGAGTTTGTACATGTTCAATTCCTAATCACACAACTATCAAAGGAGATCATACACATAGTTAAAAGAGGTTGAGTATCATATCTCAACACCCTTATACATTATAATTTGCTAACTACTACTCGTTCAGACATTTCAAGAAACACTTAAACAAACATACATCAACATACATGACATATGTCGATCACACAGGCATTAGGCCAAATCCTTTCACTAGGGAGTTGCCCCAATCATAAAACGCGTACACCCACGACGGATAGTCATGGCAAGCAGGAATCCAAGTTCTATATTCATTCAGTCATTTCCACAAACACTTGGGCCACACATTTTAGCATATATAGTGTATATTGGTCGTGGCGTGACTTAGGGTAAATCCTTTCGTCAAAGGGGTATCGCCAATACATCAATCATGAATCTATGACAATTAGTCATGGCGAGCACGAATGAGAATTCTATACTCATTCAGTCATTTTCACAAACACTTAGAATACACTATTACAACATACATGGTGCATGTTAGCAAAACATGTATTAGGGCTATCCTTTAGCCCAGCGAGTATTTTATCTATGTATAATATATTACTACAACAAATAATCATGATAAATACATCTCCAAAATTTATACGTATACAGTATTTTCTAGCATACGCAATTTCAACATACATAGTGTATATAAGTAAACATGTATTTAGGCGAATCCTTTTGCCAAATAAGTATTTTATCCATATATCGTATATCCATATAACAAATAAACATGTCAAACACATTTTTAAAAAATATACGTATACCGTACTTTCTACAAATACCTAGAGTATGTAGAATTTCATATTTTTCATCTTTAATCGAAACGGAAAACAGATAGCACTTTGTACATGTGCAATTGCATGCAGATCATGAATCTATCATTATCTGACATTGAAAGCGTTGAAAACCATAACCTATACACCTAAAGTCCGCACCTTTTATCGTAGAATCGCAACGGAATTGATGGGTTTGTCTAGCTTCCGTATACGGCAACTAGGCAACCTAGAGAAGGAAATAGGTTAGCTATTTCATAACCTACAACTATCAAATCCCCCAAACAGGTTAGGGTTAGGGTTTATTACCTAGAAATGACGCCGGAATCGCCGGGAAAGCGACAAGAATGAGGTGGTTAAGCACCGATAGCAGCAGGGTAGAGCGGCGGGGAGATCTTCCCACAACTCCCACACTTTCTCCTTCTTTTTCCTCTCTCAAATCTCAAGTTCGTATGGCTGCCATGAGAGAGGGTTTAAGGTCCTTATATAGTCTCAAAACTCACCGAAATAGACTCCTGTTCAAGGGGTACGACTATTATAGGTATTTCGGCACTTTTTCAGCTCAAAAGAGGGTTTCTGGTGGCCCTCCTTGAGCCAAACGTCAGACTTAAGCTCTCAACACATGGATCTACGTGGGATTACGCTTTCGACTTGATCGGATTCCCAGATCGCACGTGGCGGACCATTTTCAGTTCAACGGTCGGTGGGCCACGATCCAAAATTCCAAGTACATGTAAATGTTCCTGAAAATTTTCCTGATCCGAGGGTGTAATCTGGTCTGATTCTGACGGTCTGGTTGCTTAATACTGATCCGCAAGCGAATGGTGCCAGATCACTATTCTAGATATTTATTTTGTAAAGGAAAGAGTGATTTTCATACTCCCTCGCTCCGGACTCAAGCGAATGGCCGTGGGACATCGACTGGACCTGATTTCCGAGGTGGTTGTCAAGCCCAGTGAGACGGTCCTAGTTCCTTAACTTCGTGTTAATCGGACTTCCGATGTGCGGTCTAGACCTAATACGAAGTTTCAAGTCATTCCCGAGAGTAGCCGGGTAATGAGTTTGATCCTAAACTTTAGGGTAACCTAGAGTCAATGTTTTTGCAAGTTTTGGGTCTTGCAGATCATATTGAAAGTGATTGGTGCTAATTTCACAGGCACTCTAGTTTAACACTAGCTAAATCTCACTTAATTTCTAAAGGGTTTAGTCCTGTAAGATTTCTGTCTGAGGTGGTACCTGGGCCTTTGTAGTTTGTATATTAAGTGATCCAAGGTATACTACTTAGCTAGTTTAAGATAGTGTCTAGGGTGAAAGTACTTTGAAAATTTAAGGAGCAAGGTGGTGAAGGGTGGGATTTGTGAAGGAAATGGATTAAGGAGCGATTTTAGACTGTGGGATTGAGTTTTGACAAGTTGATAAGGTCTTAGGATCGACCCATTGCCTAAGGACGTCTAATCCCAGGTTGGCAAAAATCCGGGATGTTACATCGTCAGTCCTAGTTAATCTCATATGATAGTGTGTTTCTAGGTCGCTGCAAGGCTGCCAGGGCGGTTACACACAATGGTTACACCACTCCCCCATCACCTTTTTAACGGTTCATTACTAAATTGATACAGGCCTAGTTCATACTCTATACACCGCGGCAAAACTCGTCGCCTCACCGCAAATTCAAAGTATGCTCGAGGTCACTACAAAGGGCTCGTCACCAATCAGTATAGGCCGACAACTCGAATATAGTTTCCCATACCACCATAATCGGCTCACGAGTCTGGTTGCTCACTGGTCACTATGGGGAGACACATGGCCCCAGCGTAAGCCGACAGCTCGACCACGGTGTCCCATACCACCATGCCCAGTTCATGAGTCTTAGCGGATCGAGGTACCATGGTTAACGGGATTTCATTGGTAAGTTTGGTACCCTAGGTTCAAGTAGTAGCGTCTAAACATGGTGAACATACATTAGACATATTGGGTTACTTGACGAGCCTGACTAGCTCGAGCGCACAATCAACTGAACGACATGAAGTGCATAAGCACTTCGCGTGGCCTAACCACTGTCACCAACTAAAGTACGACTTGGGTTCGGCAAACACATCCTACGTGGCGAAATGAATCTCAACCACGATCTCAAGTCTGGTACCGATTGTCTGGACTATAAACACAGTCTCAAACTCAATCAATCCTTATCTAGAGCATGTAGAGTAAAGCATATTAAACAAAGTAATTCAAGCAAGTTAACAAGCATGTTATAAAGCATGTTATAAAGCACTATATAAACAGGAATACAAACACTTATATTTCATAAGTAAGCGGTTAAAGTAAACAACCAACATGGAGGAAATCATACACGTCTCTAAGGTAGTTGAGAATCCCATCTCAACACCTACCTAAGGCACCATCATCCAATCACTTACTCTCACAAGCATTTTCACAAACACTTAGAATACACTATTTCAACATACGTAGTGTATATTAGCAAAACATGTATTAGGGCGAGTCCTTTCGCCAAACAAGTATTTTACACATATATAATATATTCATACAACAAATAATCATGACAAACACATTTCCAAAATTTATACGTATACGGTACTTTCTACAATACACTATTTCAACATACATAGTGTATATTAGCAAAACATGTATTAGGGCGAGTCCTTTCACCAAACAAGTATTTTACACATATATAATATATTCATACAAAAAATAATCATGGCAAACACATTTTCAAAATTTATACGTATACGGTATTTTCTACGAATACCTAGAATATGTAGAATTCCATATTCTTCGTCTTTAATCGAAACGAAATACAGACAACACTTTGTACATGTGCAATTGCATGCAGATCATGAATCTATCATTATTTGACATTGAAAGCATTGAAAACCGTAACCTATACACCTAAAGTTCTCACCTTTCGTTGTGGAATCGTAATGAATACGATAGGTTTGCTAGGCTTCCGTATTCGGCAGTTTGGTAACCTATAGAATGAAATAAGTTAGCTATTTCATAACCTACAACCCTTACAACTCTAAAACAGATTAGGGTTAGGGTTTCTTACCTAGAAATGAAGTCTGATTCGCCAGGAAAGCGACAAGAATGGAGTGGTGGAGCTTGGGTAGTGGCAGGAAATAGTAGCAGGGAGTTTCTCCCACTTCTCTCACTCTTTCTCTCACTTTTCTCTCTTCTCTCTCTAGGGTTTTTCTCAAATTTGTATGGTTGTGAGAGAGAGGGTTCTAAGGTCCTTATATAGCCTAAAAACTCTCTGAAATAGACTTGTGGACAAGGTATACTTAGGTTATAACCAAAGCGACTCTGTTTCAGCTCAACGGAGCACTTCTGGCGGGCCTCCTTGAGCCAAAGGTCGGACTTAAGCTCACCAACCTTAGATCCAGGTGGAGTTAAGTTTTCGTTTCAGTCGGATTTGTAGATCACGCGTGGCAGACCAGTTTTAGTTTAACGATCAGCGGGTCTCGATCCGAAATTCCAAATACATGGATATGTTTATGAAATTTTTCCTGATCCGAGGGTGTATTTGGGTCAGATTCTGACGGTCTGGTTGCTTACAAAATGTCTGCAAGTAACAAGTCTCAGATTACTATTTGAGATATTTATTTTATAAAGAAAACAAGTGTTTTCACACTCTCTCGCTCCGGACTCAAGCGAACAGCCGTGGGACACTGTCTGGATTTGATTTCCGAGATGGTTGTCAAGCCCAGCTAGGCGGTCCCAAGTCCTTAACCTCGTATTACTCGGACTCCCGATGTGCGGTCCAGACTTGATACGGAGTTTCAATGTGCTCCCGAGAGCAGTCGGGTAATGAGTTTGATCCTAGACTTTAGGGTAACCTAGCGTCAATGATTCTACAAGTTTTGGGTCTTGCAGATCGTATTTAAAGTGATTCAAACGGATTTCATGGCTAATCTAGTTTAACACTTAGTTAACTTTGTCAAATTTCTAAAGGATTTAATCTTAAGTGATTTCTGGTTGAGGTGGTACTCGGGCCATTGTACGGAAATTTTCAAGTCGTTACACTACCCTCTCCATTCACTCTCATTTGGGCTCTTACATGCTCCATTTGGAGCTCAAAAACGTGTAAGCTCCCGAACCCATCCTGCCTTTCCATTTTTCATCTTCAATCACTATCTTTTGGGCCTTCACAATCCCCGTTGAGGTTCAAACTCATGGAGAACCAAAAACTCCAGCCCCCGTTTCCCCTTATCCTCATTTTCCATGGCTCTATCCAAGCTTAGTATGACCACTTTCTCGGATGTCCAACTATCCATACTGTTGTCTTGTAGTTTGCATGGGTTACCGTCTTTGGATGTTTTTGTTTTTATGTTGATGGGTGTAGTAGTTGGTAGAATGTTTTAGAAGTTTGAGAATGTTTAGGGCCCGTTCGGCCAAATTGCATTAGGTGAGTTTAAGGTGGATAGAATTGTAAAGGTAACAATAAATGTATGTGTAAGGTATGGTCCCTAGATTGGGTGTATCCCATAGTTTCCGATACTATGTTTGGAATGTATGCAGTTAAACGTAAATCCCGTATTTTCCTTTCAAATTACACTTAGAAATTCATTATCTTGGGATTTGGAAATCCCATCTCACACTTTTCCAACACCAGACTCATTTTCCAAAGCCTATAAAATTAATTTTTATCCCACCCACCCTCCTACCAAACATGCCATTCCTAATTACGAAGTGAGATTAGCAATGCAGTCCCATTTAAGACAATAGGCTCTAGAGTTTTGGACCTAGAACGGTACTCCTAGATTTCGACAGGCCTGACCGTGTAGGAAATCCAACAAATTTATAATGTGAACCTTAGGACCCTCTTAGTTGGAATGAGCATATGTGAAATGCTCGAGCGTCGAGTACAGACAACTCAGTTCCAATTAGACAACTTTGACCCTAAGTGATAAAACCCTTCCTGTATTAGAAATGATGTGAAATCATCTAGCATATGAGCATAGACTTTGGACTACACCTATGGATTTCCACTACTCCTAAATTAAGACTAGACTATCGATTATATTAGAGAATGCCAGAGACCGATAGATGTAGATAGGTCAAATCAATACACCTCTTTGAACTGGGTGGCTCAGCGAAAGTATGGTGGACCCATGCCCCACTGGCCCAGGATCGAATGGAGATGATTCAGACTATACGTAAAGACAGGTCACTAAATAGGATGAGCTACCCTATCTCGAACATAGAATGAGACGAGGATTCTCTTAGACCAAGACCTAAAGGGCAACCCGAGAAATAGGACATTTGAACCTTTCTGTGATGGACATTTCCTAAGTCTTTAGAGTGATCGGTCTATGGAGTTACTGAAATATACAACTGCGAAGCATTCGCGGCTTGACCCAATTCTCAATCCTGGGCGACTACCAATGGACTCACTGCTTGGCCGAGAAGAAGGTCAGGATCTACCAGGATTCGGAAGGGATACGATGAGCTTTCTACCCTGGCCCGGTAGATGATCGATGTATCGGGATCAAGCCCACTATAACCGTCTCTCCGTGTTGGTCAAACATTGAAAATAGCTATCTTACTCTAACTTGTTGGGAATTGTCATCAAGACTCCAAATAGGTAAAGAAATAAATTATAGAAAACCATCAGGATATGAGAAATGGATAAAGAAATAAGTTTTAAGGGGGGTAGACTAAAATGAACCAGGCTAGTATATACCCTAAGCAATAAAACTTAGGCAAAGAAATAATTAAATCTTTTCTTATTACCCTTAGGCAATTTCGGGGATGAAATTTTGTTTTAAGGGGGGTAGATTGTAACATCTTAGATTTTTGCCAACCTGGAATTAGACGTCCTTAGGCAATGGGTTGATCCTAACACCTTATTAACTTGTCAGAACTCAATCCCAAAGTCTAAAACTGCTTTTGAACCCATTTCCTTCACAAATCCCACCCTTCACCAGCTTGTTCTTTTAATTTTTCTAAGTACTTTCATCCTAGACACTATCTTAAACTAGCTAAGTATTATAACTTGGATCACTTTATATACAAACTACAAAGGCCCAGGTACCACCTCAGACTGAAATTACTAAGGACTAAATCCTTTAGAAATTAGGTGAGAATTAGCCAGTGTTAAACTAGAGTACCTGTGAAATTAGCACCAATCACTTTAAATACGATCTGCAAGACCCAAAACTTGTAGAATCATTGACGCTACATTACCCTAAAATCTAGGATCAATCTCATTACCCGGCTGCTCTCGGGAGCATCTCGAAACTCCGTATCAGATCTGTACCGCACGTCGGAAGTCCGATTACCATGAAGTTAAGGAATTAGGACCGCCTTGTTGGGCTTGACAACCATCTTAGAAATTAAATCCAGATAGTGTCCCAGCGCTATTCGCTTGAGCCCGGAGCGAAGAGTGTGAGAAACATGGAAATAATTCCAAAATAAATAAGGATTTATGAAATCTGGCATGTGACGCTTGTAGATCAGTATTGAGCAGCCTGACCATCAGAATCTGACCCAAATACACCATCGGATCAGGGGATATTTCCCCAACATATCTATATACTCGAAATCTCCGATCGAGTTTCACTGACCGTTGAACTGAAACTGGTCTGCCACGCGTGATTTGAGAATCCGACTGGAACGAAAACTTAACTAAACCTAGATCCAGTGTTAGTGAGCTTAAGTCCGACCTTTGGCTCAAGGGGGGCCGCAAGAGGTCCTCCGTTGAGCTGAAACTGACCCACTTTAGTTATAACCTAAGTATACCTTGACCTTAGGTCTAATTTGGTGAGTTTTGGGGCTATATAAGGACCTTAAGCCCTCACTCTCTCATTCATACGAATTTGAGAAAACCTAAGAGTGAAAAGAGAGAGAAAGTGTGGGAGAAGTGGGAGCATCTCCCTGTCATGCTTCCCTGCTGCTATACGAGGCGGCGACCGCTGGAATTCGAGGTTGGAGATCATGTGTTTCTTAGAGTTTCCCCTATGAAGGGAGTCCATCAGTTTAGAAATAAGGGGAAACTTCCGCCACGGTTCATTGGCCCATTCCAGATATTAGACCGAGTGGGCGTGGTAGCTTATCGCTTGGCTTTGTCCACACCACTGGCTGGCATACACAACGTATTTCATGTTTCCATGCTGAAAAAGTACGTCCCTGATCCTTCCCACATTATCAGATGGGAGTAGGTACAGTTGAGTGAGGACGCTACATATGTGTAGCAACCGACGCGTATTCTAGACAGGAAGGAGTAGGTGTTGCGTAGCAAGGTCATCCCACTTGTAAAAGTATTGTGGACGCATCACACTGAGGAAGAGGCTACTTGGGAGATAGAGGCCGAGGTCAGAAAGAACTACCCTCAGATTCTCGAGTACCACCTCAAGCAGAAATCACTCAGGATCAAATCCTTTAGGAATTAGACGAGGATTAACTAGTGTTAAACTAGATTATATGTGAAATCAGCACTAATCACTTTAAATACGATCTGCAAGACCCAAAACTTGTAAAATCATTGACGTTAGGTTACCCTTAAATCTAGGATCAATCTCCTTACCCAGTTGCCCTTGGGAGCACATTAAAACTCCGTATCGGACCTGGATCGCACGTCGAAAGTCTGATTACTATGAAATTATATAATTAAGACCACCTTACTGGACTTGACAACTACCTCGAAAATCAAGTCCAGATAGTATTCCGAAGCTATTCGCTTGAGCCCAGAGTGAAGTGTGTGAGAAATGTAGGTATCTTTAGAAATAAAAGTAATCTGAGACTTGTCGCTTGCAGGCCGAATATAAGGATTCAAACCGTCAGAATCTGACCCAAATACACCCTCGGATTAGGAGAAATTTCCCATACATGGCAGTGTACTTGTAACCCTGATCGAGTTTCGGTGACCGTTGAACTGAAACTAGTCCGCCACCGGCGATCTGAAAATCCGATCGGACTGAAAACTCAGCTTGACCTAGATCCAACATAAGGGAGATTAAGTCCGACCTTATGCTCAAGGGGGGGCTTTGGAAGTGCTCCGTTGAGCTAAAACAGACACTCTTTGGACATAACCTAAGTATACCTTGGCCCTGGGGTCATTCCCATTAGTTTTAGGCCTATATAAGGGCTTAAAACCCTCACTCTCTCACTCCATACGAATCCTCTAAACCCTAAGAGAGAGAAGAGAAGAAAGAGAAGGAAAGAGAGAGAAAGTGAGAGAGAGAGTAGGCGCTTCTTCCTAGGATTCGATCCCGCTACTCTACGTGCCTTACCATCACTACTGTATCGCTCTACTGGCGATACTGATCCCGTTCTGAGGTAAGAAAACCTAACCCTAATCCGTTCTAGGGTTTCAAATAGTGAAATGATGAAATAGCTAACCTAGTTTATGCTATAGGTTGTCATTCTGCCGGTGACGAAGACTACGTGTTTAAAACGACTCTGTTACACGTTTACCGGTGTAAGGTGCGGACTATAGATGTATAGGTTATGGTTTTCAAGGCTTTCAATATCGGTTAATGATTTACTCTTGACGTGGACGCTATTTCACATGCATAAAGTGATGCCCGTTTCATTTTTCAGTTATACGTTAACTAGGTTTAATATACTGTATTCCTCATATTTGTAGAAAATACCATATACGTATGAAATTCAAATTTATGCTTGCCATGATTAATTGTTGTCTATGTATGCTAGATGCATGTGTGTCAACTTCTGGGTGAACGGATTAGCCTAATACATGTTATATTAACATACGTCGTGTATCTTACAATGCGTAGCCTAAGTGTTTGAGCAAAAGACTAAATGAGTATAAACCTTGCGTTAGTGTACGCCCTGACTAACTATCGTGGCTATGCGTTTGTCGTGTAGGCGGCAATAGTTTGACGAAAGGACTTGCCCTAATACGTATGCCAACCAATACATACCATGTATGATATAATGTATATGCTAAGTGTTTGTAAACATGTCTGTATGAATAAATACTTGTAAACTGTTCTTTAAATGGGTGTTGAGATAGGTTTCTCAGCCACTCTAATGATGTGTACGATTTCCTCCATATGTCTTGTTTCATATTCATTGCTTTTACCTAGAAATGCATAGGTGTGGATTCATGTTTATGTTGTACTTCATAACATGCTCAACTGATTGTATGATTTGAATCATTGCTCCATTACTGCTTGAGTATCTCATATGCTAGATCGTTGTAATTGAATGTGTTTGGAGCTATTATATAGTCGAGGCAATCGGTAATAGGCCTCAAAGTAGTGGCTGACTTTATCCTGCCACATGAGACACGCCTGATGAATCCAAGTCGTATATCGATTGGCGACAGTGGTTAGGCCACACGGAGTGCTTATGTGCTTCATGTCGATCAGCTCAATGTGCGCTCGTGCTAGTCGAGCCCGTCAAGTAACCCGATTGGTCCGATGTATGTTAACCATGTTTGGACACTACCGCTTGAACCTAGGGTACCAAACTCACCAGTGAAATCCCTGTTAACCTTGGTACCTTGATCCGCTAAGACTCATAAGCCGGACATGGTTGTATGGGACACCGTGGTCAAGCTGTCGGCCTACGCTGGGACGACGAGCCTCCCCGTAGTGACCAGTGAGCAACCCAGACTCGTGAGGCGAATATGGTGGTATGGGACACTTTATTCGAGCTGTCAGCCTACACTGATAAGGTGACGAGCCCTTTGTAGTGACCTAGAACCACAACATCGTATGAGATTTACTAGGACTGACGACCCTAGCATGGATCATTATTGGGTATTGATATAAGGGAGGTACCTTAGTTTCCCAATCCTACTGTATGAAAGGGACTAATAAAAACTTGGTAATCATGCTCATAACATCGCACTGCATGTGCCTCGGGTTGAAGAGCACAGAGGGAAGAAAGCATGCCGCGACTGTAAGATGGTGTCGCACGAGGGAGTGTAGGCGAGCGCATGCATCATGAATACATTTCATCCTTACATTAATAAGAGTATATAGGAATGTCTGATATGTCTGCTTTATCATTACTGCTTGACTGAGTTGATAACATGTTAACCTTTACTCTATGATTCCACTGAGTTGATCACTCACTCCCACGTTCTGAGACGGTGTTCTGAACACCCACCAGACCCTGTCTTAGTTGCAGGTGACGATGTGACTCAGGAGGCGGAGCCTGATTATTATGACGATCAGGACGAGTTCTCGTATATGCAGTTCTCCGACGGTTTCGCTTAGGCCGTCCGGATCGACGGGGCTACAAGGCTTATCATTATAGTTGAACTATTTTTTAACATTTTGATTTTTGAACTACTACATGTATATGGTGACTTAGTGATGTATTCATACTCTGGAGACCGATCGTGAACTTTTGGCTCATACACGTCTATATATACATCTTTTAGTCTTCCGCTTGCGTTATATTAGTTGATTTGGAGTATGAATTACTGTTTTGGTATAATCCCACTCATGATTAATGCACTGATACAACCAACATTTAATCATAAGCATATATGTTGCATAAGTGATGTTTTGGAACTCGGGAGTTGAGTTACTACTCGACCCTCGATTTTCAGGGCGTTACAAACAATATACTATGAAGTAGAACGTTACAACCGATCACAAGCACACCTTGCTTGGATCAAACTTTCTTCACTCACACAGGAGTGGATAAATAATAAGAAAATAAAGAAAATGGAGAAATCTCACCGATCACGAGGACGTAGAAGCACTGAGACGTCGACTGTGAAGTTGATTACCTTTACGAGCAGCATTCTCCCTTCCACAAGCTTCCTCTCTCTTTTCTCTCTCTCTCTCTCTCTCTCTCACCTTGGCCGTCAAAACCCTTAGCACAATAGCTTTAGAAAGCCTTCTCAATGCTCTAGAAATGCCCTTGGGACCCCTATTTATAGTTTAGGAAACTCCTTTCTGCACCTCTGCGAAAACTGTCTCAAATTTACGCAGTCCACACCAAATTTAGATTGAACCTGCGTAACCCTCGACTAGTCGAGCTGAGCCCTCGACTGGTTGAGCTTCCCACTCGACCAGTCGAGCTTGACCCTCGATTGGTCGAGCTTCACAGAATTCCAAACCAAATAGCTTGCTGGACTTTGAGTCGAGCACCGCTCGACTGGTCGAACGACCCACTCGATCGGTCAAGCAGTGCCCTCCACTGGTCGAGCAGCGCGGTAATGCCAAGATTTGTGGCATCCGATCCACACTACATCTCCTCTGAACTGAGGAGGAAAACCACATCAATCTCCCCTTTTCCGACTCAGGAGGAATTCGCCTTCTTCAAGCCAACTAGGTTTCTACAAACCTCAAACTTGCCCTTGAGCAATGCCTTGGTCATCATGTCTGACCCATTATCGTCCGTGTGGACCTTCTCAAGATGTAACACCTTCTGTTCCAAAGAATCCCTGATCCAGTGATACCAAATCTCTATGTTCTTCGACTTGGAGTGTTGACTTGGATTCTTGCTCAAGTGTATAGCACTTTGACTATCACAATAGACCACATGCTTCTCCTACTTTAGGCTAAGTTCTTGTAGGAACCTCTTCATCTAAAGCATCTCTTTACATGCCTTTGTGATCGTAATATACTTGGCCTCTGTCGTCGACAATGTTACTACCTTCTGTAGCTTGCTTTGTCAAGAGACTGCTCCCACTGCAAACGTGAACATGAACCCCGATGTAGACTTTCTGGAGTCTATGACACCTGCCATATCTGCATCTGTGTAGCCTTCTAACATAGGTTTTCTGTCACCATAGCATAGGCTCAACTTGGATGATCCTCTTAGATACCGTAGTATCTATTTCACTGCTGCCCAATGTTCTTTACTAGGATTGGTAAGATACTGGCTGACAACACCAACTGCATATGTAATGTCTGGGCGTGTACACACCATAACATACATCAAACTTCCTACCGCTGACACGTAAGGTATCTTCCTCATCTCACCCACCTCTGTCTTCATCTTCGGACACTGCTTGTCGCTCAATTTGAAGTGACCATCCAGTGGAGTATTGACCGGCTTCGCTGCATTCATATTGAACCATTCTAGGACTTTCTCAATATACCGCTCTTGTGACAACCAAAGCTTTCTGCTACTTCTGTCATAGGTTATCTCCATTCCTATGATTTGTTTAGCCGGACCCAAGTCTTTCATCGTAAACGACTTACCCAACTCCTGTTTTAGCTTGTCAATCTTCTTGATGTCTTTACCCATGATGAGTATGTCATCAACGTATAACAACAGAACTAAGAAATCACTATCTGAGAACTTGCGCGTGAACACACAGTGGTTCGACTCCGTTCTGTCATATCCATGCTTTAACATGAACGAGTCGAACTTCTTGTACCATTGTCTTGAAGCTTGTTTCAGCCCATATAAGCTCTTCCTCAGCCTACACACCATATGCTCTTTGCCCTTAACTTCGAACCCCTCCAGTTGGTGCATGTAGATCTCTTCTTCCAGGCCACCATAGAGAAAGACGGTTTTAACATCTAACTGCTCTATCTCCAGATCCATGCTAGCCGCCAACCCAAGCAACACCCGTATGGATGTCATCTTCACCACTGGTGAGAATATCTCATCGAAGTCTATACCTTTCCTCTGACCAAACCCTTTCACCACAAGTCTGGACTTGAACCTCGTTTGTGAATTCTTTTGCTCAATCTTCTTTCCGAAACCCACTTATTGATTAGAGTTTTCTCGCCCTTAGGCAATTTCACCATATCATAGGTGTGGTTCCTATGCAATGATTTCATCTCCTCTTGTATAGCTTTCAACCACTCCCCCTTATGCTCGTCGGCTAGGGCCTCAGGATAATCTTCTAGCTCTCCCTCATCAGTGAGCATAACGTACTCATGCGGTGAGTACCTCTTGGACGGATGTCTGTCCCGAGATGACCTCCTCACTTGTGGCTCAACAAGTAGATCAAGTGGGGGCTGCTCCCCTGGTCCATCTTTAGTAGCAACTCCCTCATCATCTGCACCTTGTTGTACTCCCTCGTCGTTAGGCACCACGGGAGGAATAACCGGATCCATGTCCTCTAGCTCATTTGAACTAAGCTGGGTCTTCTCCGGCTCATAAATGTATTCTATACATTAATCTTCAAAGAAAAACACATCTCTGCTCCTGACGAGCTTCCTCTCGATCGGATCCCACAATATGTAGCCAAACTTTTCATCACCATACCCCAAGAACACACATTGTTTGATCTTCGTATCGAGCTTTGACCTTTCGTCCTTTGGTATGTGAACAGATGCCTTGAATCCAAACACCCTGAGATGACTGTACAATGGATCTTGTCTAGTCCACACCTTCTCAGGTACTTTTCCATTCAACGGGGTGATGGAGACCTGTTTATCAAATACACTGTCATGTGCATTGCTTCTCCCCAGAACGTCTTGGGCAACTTTGTATGGGATAACATGCATCTGATTCTCTCTACAATGGTACGATTCATTCGCTCAGCCACACCATTATGCTGAGGGGTCTTAGGAACCGTCTGTTTATGTCATATACCTAGGGACTTACAATACTCATGGAAGTTACCAATGTATTCACCACCATTGTCAGTGCGGATGCACTTTAATGATCTACCTGTCTCTCTCTCGACCATAGCATGAAACAAGTTAAACATACCAAAGGCCTTGTCCTTTGGATTTCAAAGCATAAACCCAAACCCTCCTAGATGTATCATCTATAAAAGTGACAAAATACAATGCCCTACCCAAGGCTTTTGTCCTCATAGGACCACAAACATCAGAATAAACCATATCTAATGTATGCACTTTATTAACATGAGAAGCGGATTTAACAAATGAAATGCTATGCTTTTTCCCTAATAAACAGTCAATACAAGTTTTGAGAGGTATACCTGTTACGTCTGAAAGGAGCCGCTTCCTTGGTAGTAGGTGAAGCCCTTTTTCACTCATGTGGCCTAGACGCCTGTGCCACATGTCAGTAGCTGAATCTTCCATTACATTCAACCCACCCTTGCACACACTGACACTTACCTTGTAAAGGGTGCAACACTTCTTTCCTTTGGCTGCGATCAACGAACCCTTGATGAGCTTTCGGCGCCCACCAATAAATCAACTTTCATAGTCATCATCATCCAACCTTCCTGTCGACATCAAGTTAAGGCGAAGGTCTAGAATATACGTCACATCCCTGAGAACCAATGTGCAGCTTACATCGGTCTTCATACAAATATCGCCGACTCCTACGATCTTTGATACGCATAAATTTCCCATCTTCATGGTCCCATAGTCACCTGACTTATAGCTTGTGAAGAAATCCCTGCGTGGAGTTACATGAAACGAGGCTCCCGAATCTATCACCCAGTCGGTGTCTTGACTCATAGCAGTGAGACAAACATCATGATCTGCTGAAAGAATAACTACAACGTCGCCATCTGAAGCGACCGCAGTGGAGTCTGATTCATTTTCCTTCTCCTTTCCTTTTCCTTTCTTTTCATTCTTCTTCTTACGACATTCATGCTTATAATGGCCATTCTTGCCACAATTCCAGCATTCAACATCCTTCCTGATACTCGACTTACCTCTTAATTTATCTCTGGCCTTCCCGCCCTTTCTGTTCTTTCCTCTCTCCCGTTCTTGTGTCACAAGGGCCTCTTATCGAGTAGATCCCTGCGACTTCCTCTTTGTCTCGTCATTGAAGAAACAACTAGTTACCTGTTCCATGGACACCTTTTCGTCTGGCGCAAAATTACTTAGAGACACCACCAATGTCTCCCAACTGTCAGGCAATGAGCTAAGCAATAGCAAAGCCTGTAGTTCATCGTCCAGGACTATCTTCATAATGGAAAGCTGGTTCAATATGTTGCTGACCTTATTCATGTGCTCAGCCACAGAACCACCATCTTTAAACTTGAGATTCACAAGTCATCTTATTAGAAAAATCTTATTGCCAGCTATCTTCCTCTCATACAACCCTTGCAATTTCAGTCACAGTCTAGCGGTTGAGGTCTCCATAGACACATGGTGGAATATGGAATCGTCTAGCCATTGCCTAATAAACCCCACTGCCTTCTGGTCCAACTTCTTTAAATCATCATCCGGCATATCCTTTGTCTTTGATAATATGCCTAGAATTGGAGCATACAAGTCCTTCATCTTAGCCTTCCATATGGTCCAGTTAGAACTATTGAGACTGATCATCCTTGATGAGCCACCTTCCATAATTCAGAACTGATCCCACTCCTTCAACTAACCTGAACTCTCTGATACCACTTTGTTGGGAGCGTTGCACAAAAACCTTAGGATCTCGCCTCCCAAAACACCAGAATTATGGGATATAATAAATTAAAGCATAAACCACACGACACAAGAGATTTTACGTGAAAAACCCTCGAAAAAGTAAAAACCACGGGACCTAGTCCAGAGTAACAATCCACTATGAAGTAGATCACTACAACCGATCACAAGCACACCTTGCTTGGATTAAACCTTCTTCACTCACGTAGGAGTGGATAAACAATAAGATAATAAAGAAAACGGAGAGATCTCACCGATTACGAGGACGTAGAAGCGCTGAGACTTCGACTGCAAAATAGATCACCTCTACGAGTAGAATTCTCCATTCCACAAGCTTCCTCTCTCTCTTCTCTCTCTCTCTGTCTCACCTTGGCCGTCAAAACCCTTAGCACAATAGCTTTAGAAAGCCTTCTTAATGCCCTAGAAAAGCCCTAGGGACCCTTATTTATAGTTTAGCAAACTCATTTCTGCACCTCTGTGAAAATCGCCTCAAATTTACGCAGTCCGTACCAAATCTGGACTGAATCTGCGTAACCCTTGACTAGTCGAGCCGAGCCCTCGACTGGTCGAGCAGCCCACTCAACCGATCGAGCCTGACCCTTGGCCGGTCGAGCTCCACAGAATTCCAAACCAAATAGCTCGCTAGACTTTGAGTCGAGCACCTCTCGACCGGTCGAGCAACGCAGTAATGCCAAGATTTGTGGCATCTGATCCGCACTACATCTCCTTTGAACTGAGGAGGAAAACTCCATTAGACGTCCCATCTTTTCCTCGTGTGGTCACACTAAATAGATTGGATGTCTTTCACCCATCAATATTGTCTACCCCAGATGCAATCTAGAAGTTTTTAATGGTGGATGTCCTATCATTCTCTCATGTGGTCCATTTGATAATCAATGGCTTTTTTTTTTTAGCCATAAGAGAGCATCAAGGGAAGTACACGATGAATAGATTAGATGTCCCATACACATTATGGTGGGGCTCACTAATCACGAGTGCATATCAACCATTGTGTTCTAATATGTATAATACCTTTTTAGCTAGAAAGACCTTACCTTTAATCGCATGGCTTTTTGATAAGTTTCTCATTATAGCTAATCGAGGAGGATTAGCTACTCAACTAGACAATAGCAAGTCTCCCTAATGAAGTGACGTCACCATGTTCTGTGGGCCCCAACATAATGTATGTGTTGTATCCACACCGTCCATCCATTTGAGAGATCATTTTAGAGAATGAGACAAAGAACAAGTCAAATCCAAATCTCAAGTGGACCCCACCAAAGAAAACAGTGGGGATTTAACGCCTACCATTAAAAAATTCTTTGGAACACAGAAGTTTTCGATCAAGCCGATATTTTTGTTTTTCATTATTTTATGTATATGTTAACATGTAAACAGCTTGGATCTCAAACAAACATCATCGTGGGCCATAAGAAGGTTTCAACGGTGGGTGTCACTATCCCCACTTTTTTCTGTGATGGGGTCCACTTGAACTTTGGATCTCCCTCATTCTTTGACCCATACCCTAAAATAATCTTTGCAAATGGATGGATGGTGTAGAAACAATACATACATCATGGTGGGGCCCACATAATGTGGTGACACCTCTTCAATATCGAGACTAAGCTACTGTCGGGTTCAACAACTAATCGTGTCCCAACTAAACTTTTTACAGCCTGTAAAGCCTTTACAGGCAAATACATGCATCCAAACATGCCTTGTAATCTGATTAGCTATAATCCCTTTACAACTTAAGGATTTTACAGGCATCCAAACACTCCTTATAGGGAGCCCTTAGGTTGTAAATGATTTGCAAGTAAATGAAATTACACCTTTTCAAAAGGAATTCATTTGCAACTAAAAGCTACAAATGATTTACATGCATTTTCAACATCCAAACACTGCCTATAAATCATTTCTTTATATTTCATTTATAGCTAGCCCAATTTATAGGCATCCAAACGACCCCTAAGGTTGACTTGAAGTTGTAGCACATGTAAAAGTATCCTTCAATAGAAAGGTAGAGGAATGTGTAGATAAATGCATACCGCCAGTACTAAAATAGGAAGAATGTTATCATTAGCAACTATTATCTGAGGGTTAGTTTAAATTATCCTTCATTGCATTATACCAGACTTCTGCACAACAGGGTCCATTGCCTATGAAGGGTTTCCTAGCAAAATGTGTTCTTAGATTAAGTCTTCTCACAGCGAGGTCGCATGGGCCAAGGTGGAAGCTTGGGTGATTTGTTATAAACTTTGATGGCTTGTAGGTTTCTTTGTTTGTCTTGGTCATTTGGATTTTACGCGACTTTCTCAAGCCGGGTGATGTCGAGCGGGTCGCGGACACTTTCATGTCCAAGATGGGCCAGAGAGGGCCCGATCGGAGGCAGAAGTGATCAAGACCGTCAGAATCCTAAAACAAGCTATTTGATGTACCATATATGATTTTGGGGTAGGAGAAGCTACTTTAGCCACCTAACCCAGCTATTCCGGGTTGCCCATCCAGAATTTGTGACATTCCATCAGATCAACGGTCGAAAATCCTTTTTAATTTCATTTTTACTATTTATAGTAAGTTTTAGTTGGATCGTAACTCTTAATCTGTTGAGCTTTAGGTGTCATGTCCAACATGAAAAGGGCTTAGAAATATTAGGAAAACAACGTGGTTTGGCCAAATTAGACACTTACTAGTTTTGGCTGAAAACCATGAACTCTAGTAGGAATCATGACCGTCTATAAATAATAAGTTTACTATTTATAGTAAGTCACAAAATTTAGGGAGTTTGATCGGAAACTTCGTCCTATGTTTGTTAACACTACTTAAAGGTAGTAAATTCAATTTATTTTTTTAAATCTTCAATCAATTAATTTTTAAATTTTTTTTTAAGAATTCATTTCTTTTTTCCTATTTTTCCTCGTGGATTCGAGGAATCTCTCTGAGGAGTTCAGAGAAGCTACATGGATTCGGAGTAATTACCCCCGAGGAAGATGGTGATCAACCTCATCACGTTCATCCCTGTGTCACCGGGCTTGCATTGGAGCTTCGAATCTTGGATCAGAGGTGGGGTTGGTAGTGTTGGCTTGTTTAGTTGAGTTGTGTGGGGCTACATGGTAAAAGTGTGCATTGGGGATACCTCATGGTTTTGGCTTTGTGGAGGGATTTGGGCTTTTCGTAGCATTTCTGCTCAAGTTGCTGGTGCTGCATGCTATTCATCTGCCTCTGCGCTAGGGACTTTTCAACTTTGGAGCGGCTGGGTCTGTTTCAGTTGCTGTAATTGGTAGGCATCATGTTGGTTTGGTTTTGGGGTAGCCTTGGCAGCTGGGCCTTGAAGCTTGGATAGTGCCCCTTTGGTTGGTCCAGCATGATTTGTCAGGATGGGGTGGTTTTTGGTCCAGTGCTTGTTGTTTCTAACAAGTCTTTGTTTATTTCTCGTGTGGGCTAGGTTTTTTGTTATAGGTGAGGTCCGGTTTCTGTTTATCGGGCCTGTCCAAACGGTTGTATTAGTTGGTTTTATCTAGTATCAGTAAATTCTCAGGTGAGGTTCATCACATGTCACACACACGTGTGGGGTGAAACTTTCGTTCCGCTCTCGGAGATTCGAATACAAGACCTTCTGCTCTAATATCATGATAAGTAACCACTTACTCAAAAAGCTCAAGCCATTGAGGATGGCATATCAATGTATATCAAGAGACTTTAAAACCATGTGTTATCTTATAGATTGGAGGAGAAGTTCATGACTGAGATGGCAATGGGAAGATCATCTGGTTGATAAGAATAGTTATGACAATGCTTACATTTCAGGACACTGTGACCTGCTTTGCTACAAATCTAACATATATAGACGTTTGATCACACAAGCCGGTTGAACCACCATTTTGATTGCCAAGACCACCACCTGGGGTGTTGCCTCAATTGTTTACATAACTACTACCTTGTTCAGAGCCTTGGGGTTGACAATGTCTTCTACTCTGAGATGTGATAAAGGCATGACGGGCGTGATCTGGAGAGGGTTGATGATATAGCTCCAAGCGCTTCTCTCGGTTGAGAAGTATTACTATCGAGAGATTCAAATGAGGGCAACTGGTTATTAGATGTCACAGCAATGATAGTAAGATTAGTCCAAGATGGTTTATCAAAGATACTACAAACTACTATGGAGACACCACCCAAAGAGAGATGGATGGTGTGCACTAGATGGGAGATGATACACGACACTGCCTCGAGCAATGAGATCACAAAGTCATAAATGAAAATGCAAATGATCACGAATGATTGAATTGTGTAGAATATGGAAAGCCAATCAACACGGGGAACAGGGAACTCAATTGATCAAGTTGGGTAGTGCTGAACAACACAGGAAACTCAGGGAATCGAATTAGGAAGTGTGTGGAGGTCGACCGATCAAAATGAAGCAGCAGAGAAGGGGTGATCAAGTTGGTCAGTTGAATAAGTAAAAACTGATCTATTCAACTTGGTTCAAAGCTTTGGATAGCCTAACAGATCAACTCAATTGAACCACAAATAATCAAAGGTGGACAACAGGTGAGTGGATTTGATTCTTCTCTTTTTTATGAGTGAGATCCACATAACACCTTCTTTAATACTATATAGAGAATAATCTGATTATCTATTTGTATCACTAATTGTGAGGCTTTTATATTAATTACAATTTATAACACAGGCAAATACAAAATATTGTACAAAATAGGGAATATCAAACTCCAATTAGAGAGACTAATGCGGGGAAGGACCACGTGAGGTCGAGCACCGTCTTCATCAGGAGGATAACTGTTCTGAATCCACGGAACTTCTCTAGACTCTTCACAGAGAAACCTTGAATCCACAGTGGAATAAAATAGAAATAATTCTAAGAACTTCTCTGGACTCTTCACTGTCCTCACATTTCGCCATTTTCTTCATTGTTTCTGTTTTCCTTTCCCTTTGCTATCCACTGTCAGTGTGCTTTTCGCCTCTCCAGTGAGTTTCTCTCCCTCCCTCTCCTTTCCTTTTCTGTTTTAATGGATTCTTCAAGTCTCCGGGAGGGGTTTTTCGGTGAAGAGGACGAAACGAGACATCTCTGGAATGTCTCGGAATCGCCCTCATTGTTGACGGAGATGGCGATAGGTGCTAATGAGGCCTTCCAGTACTCTGAAAGAGTGTCTGGAACTTCAGCGAAGCGTCCTATTCAGGCGGGTCCTTCTGGCCTGATTATTGCCCCTGACAGACCTACCCCTTATTTTCTTGGGGATGACCTTGAGGAAGAGGATGAAGAATTTGAGGAAACCACTGAGTCGGTTCCTCTATGGAGATCGACGAGAACCAGTAAATTGGTGACTGAGGAAGGGGAGGCTGAGGATGAACAAAAAGGTCCGGTTGCCTCGGTCTTAACTGAGGCGGACTTGAACAAAATTTGAGTCACGTACCATGTCTCGGATTCAGTTATTCTTCGCCTTCCTCTCCCGAGTGAATTATCCGACCATCCTCTTCCTAGGATGGTCACGATTTTCCAAGTCGCCATGCAATGTGGCTTGCGTCTGCCCCTTCAACCCGTTGCTCATGGTTTTCTTTTCCGACTCCGAATAGCTCTCAGGCAGATAGTTCCAAATGGGTGGAGGAACTTGTTTGGATGTTCAGTATTGTGGGCTAAGGCAGAACAGCCCCCACCGACCATTGATGAGTTCCTCTATCTGTACCAAGCACGTCTAAACCCTCAGCAGCCCGGCTGGTACTTTTTGAGCTCTTGGCGGAACAAGGGTGGCTCTTTGATAACCGACACTCCTACCTCTAACAAGTACTAGAGAGAGAGGTGGTTCTAGGTGTGCGGTCGCTGAGAGACTGACGAGTCTGGGCTTTTTGAACCTCTCGTTCCTCGGGCATTCTCTGAAGCAGGTGACTCGGCATGTCCTTTCTGTGTCTTTTCTTGCTACGATTCTTCTGAGACTGACTCAACACGTTTTGCAGATCTCCCCAAGAAAAGGCCAAAGTTAGGGGCCAACGCTATAGCTCAGATCAAGGAACTGAAGGCGCTAAGTCCGGAAGATCGGTCTTGGAAGAATCTTCTTCAGCCAAAGCGTCTTCTTCTCTTGGGATTAGATTCTGCCATGACAGGTATCCTTTATTTGCTCTGACACACTTCTTTTGGCTTTTTACTTAATCCTGTACTTCTCCTGATGTGGATATGGTTGAGGCTCGACCCCTTCTTAAGCCTGCTTCCAAGATGAAGGCTCCTCCGAGGTCGGTGCTTCTATCGGAGCCTCGGCCTTTGAAGAAGGCAAAGACGACTCCAAAAGTTAAGGAGCCAGCTGCCCCTACCACTTCTGCCTCGGTTGTCCCAACCGTAGTCATGCTCTCTAACCCTGAAGAGAGGCCGGAGGAGATGGAGGCGGTTCCTTCTGAGGCCCAGGTAGCTCCTGAGCCAGGATCGACTTTCAAGCAGGTCCCGGAACAGAGGGAGGAGCAGAGAGGGGAGGCTTCAAGGAGGGAGATGACTCATCAAGAGCCTTCGCCCTTCGAGAAAATCATGTTAGGGATGGTCCCTTGGGCCATCGCTCATGGAAGTGAAAGGGACTTTACTAATCTTTACAACGCTCCCTCGACGCAAACTCTCAGTCACGCGGGTAATGTTTGCGATCTCCTTCTTAGTCTCGATGATTTGGTCTGACTTTTACATTCTCCTTTTACAGTTGGCCCCTTGTTTGGTTAAGGCCTGCTCGGATCTGACCACGGCTTAGAAGCAGATGACCGAGGTGGAGACAAAAGCTGAGGCTGCCTTGACTCAGGTTGATGTTTCGTCGGGCAATTTGGGACTCGCCAGGAAGGACGCCAAGGCTGAATGCGCTCGCATGACTTTGCTGCTGACAGAGGCTCAAGTCGGTGAATCCATCAGGCTCATGCCTATTGTGTGGATAAGTTGGCTCGGACCAAGGCTGAGGCTGAGGTGACTCTTAAGAGGGCCATGGATGAAGCCAAGGAGGCCAAGGATCGGGCTGTGGAGGCCTTCTCTAGTCCCAAGAGTTTGAAGAAGAGAGAGATCGCTTGTATCAGAGTGGGTACACCGCTTATATTCATCTGATGAAGGAATCTTTTTCCAACCTTGATCTCTCAGGATTTGAAGAAGGTGCCACTGATTCTGAGGAGCCGGAAGCAGAGGTCGCCGAGTCTGTTGATGTTGCGGCTGGTGTCGAGGTCGAGGCAGCTCTTGAGGTTGCTGAGATTGCTCCAAGTAGAGGTAGCCGAGTCTGAACTACTTAGGTCCTGGTGAACCTTGGAGCTGAATTTTTGGTACCATCATCAGCTCCATTTTGGCACTCACACCAGCTCTTCAAGCCGACCGAGCTCCGGGGCAAGCTCGAGAGTATCTTCAGACGAGGAAGAAGCTCGTCTATTATGGCCAACCTTTTCTTTTGTTTCTAAGACCTTTACTCTATCAATGTAATGTTGTAACGCCCTGAAATTCGGGGGTCGAGTATAAACTCAACTCCCGAGTTCCAACGCATCACTTATGCAACATACACAATGCCGGTTAAATGTTGTCTGAGTTAGCGCAATAAACATGAATGAGATTATACCAAAACAGTAATTCATACTCCAGTTCAATTGTATAAAGGCAAGCGGAAGACTGAAATTTTATATTCAAGTATGTAAAGTAACAAAATTTTCTGAACTCCAGAGTATGAGTACTAGCTGAGTACCAATATACATGTATTGTTTCTAAGTCAAAAACCAAAATACAATCCTCAAAAGAGGCCCTGAGAATCCCGCGATGCAGCCGGCCTAAGCAAAGCCGTCAGAGTACTGCATGAAGGAGAACTCCTCCTGGTCCTCATCAAAGTCGGGCTCCGGCTCCTGAACCAAGGCGCCATCTACACCTGCGACAGAGTCTGGTGGGTGTTGCAAACACCGTCCCGTAACGTGGGAGTGAGTAGCTAACTCAGTGGAACAATAAAGCATAAGTTAACATATTATCAAATCAATCAAGCAGTAATGATAAAGCAGTACAAATCAAGCATTTCTAACTACTCTTGTTAAGTGCAAAAATGATATGACATGATGCTGTATGCCCTTGCCAAACCACCCTCAAGCGACATCATCTTACGTTCGCGAATGCTTACTCCCTCAGTGCGCCACATCTACAAAGCACATGCGGTGCGATGATGCTCATGATTACCAAGTTTTTATTAGTCCATTTCAATCAGCAGTATTGGGAAATTAAGGTACCTCCCTTGTATCATTCCCAACATGATCCATTCTAGGGTCGTCAATCCTAGTTATTCTCATACGATATTATAGTTTGAGAAACGTAGTGAAGGCATTGCAAAGGGCTCGTCACCCGTCAGCGCGGATACAGATCTCACCGTATGCGGCTCAATTGCTGGCCGTCAGCTCGAGTACAGGTCTCACCGTACTCGGCTCAATCACTAGCTGTCAGCTCAAGTACAGGTCTCACCGTACTCGGCTCAACTCACACTCTAGTTGCTGTGAAAGACTCGTCGCCAATCACAGACCCTTGGGGTGTACTCGATGATACCACGGAGGACTCGTCGCCCGTCAGCACGAGCACAGATCTCACCGTACTCGGCTCCCGCCAAAGTATCGACAGCTCGAATACAGTGTCCCATACCACCGTATTCGGCTCACGAGTTGGTTGCGCAATGGTCACTACGGGGAGGCACATGGCCCCAGCGTAGGCTGACAGCTCGACCACGGTGTCCCATACCACCATGCCCGGCTCACGCGACTTAGCGGATCTAGGTACCATGGTTAAACGGGGATCGCCACTGGTAAGTTTTGTACCCTAGGTTCAAGCAGTAGCGACCAAACAGGGTGAACACACAATTACACTTCGGTTTAGTTGGCGAGCCTGACTAGCTCGAGCGCACCACAAGTTGAGCGATATGGAGCGCAAAAGCACTCCGTGTGGCCAACCACTATCGCCAACCGAAGTACGACTCGGGTTCGCCAGACACGTCCTTTGTGGCGACATGAATCTCAGCCACAATCGCAAGTCTGGTACCGAATGTTTGGACTATATACATAGTCCCAAACTCAAACAGTTTTCATTATAGCATGTGAAGTAAAGCATGATAAACAAGCAATACAAGCATGTTAGTAGGCATGTTATAAAGCATGAAGTAAAACATGAAGTAAAGCATGTTGCAAAGCATGTTGTAAGGCATGTGATAAAGCACTATCCCCATAGGGATACAATTGTGTACGCATTACAAGTGAGTGGTTGCGGTGAACCACCGCATGGAGGGGATCCTACATGTCTCTAAGGGAGTCGGAAATCCCATATCAGTGCCTATCTAAGGCACTAATACATAAACATGTACTCATACAAGCATTTGCACAAACACTTAGAATACACTATTCCAACATACATGACGTATGTTAGCCAATTTCGTGTTAGGGCTGTCCTTCGCCACGTGAGTATTTTACCCGTGTATATCGTAATCATACAGCAAATAATCATTACAATTACATTTCCAAAATCCGCACGTATGCGGTATTTCTAGAATACGCAATTTCAACATACATGACATTTACACATGAACATGTATTTTTGCGATTCCTTTCGCCAGACTAGCATTTTATCCACATGATATAATCAAACATTAAATAAACATGTCAAACATTTTCCCAACAAAAATACGTATACGGTATTTCTACGTATATCTAGAGTATGTGAAATTCCATATTCTACATCGCTAATCGAAACAGGAAACGGAAAACACTTTGTACATGTGCATTTGCATGCAGATCATGAATCTATCATTATCTGACATTGAAAGCGTTGAAAACCGTAACTTATACTTACACTTAAAGTCCTCACCTCAGCCCTTGGAATTCCAACGAATCAGCAAGGGTATTGGAGCTTCCGTATACGGGAGTTTCCTAGCCTAAAGAGCGTAACCGATTAGCTTTTTCATAACGTACCACTATCCAACCCCAAATCAGACCTAGGGTTAGGGTTTCTTACCTTCAAATGGGATGGACACCGCCGGAAAAACACCTGGAATAAGGCGGTGTAGGCCGTGTGATGAGTGGAAGCAGCAGGAGGAAGATCGGCTTCGAACTCCAAGCCTTTCTCTCTCTTTTCTCTCTCTCTCTCTAAGGGTTTGCTCCCAAATTCGTATGGTTGTGAGAGGGGCTGTTCTAAGCCCCTTTTATAGCCAAAATCATATCCAAAATAGACTCGGGTTCAAGGGTGGCTGCATATATAGGCAGTTCGCCACTTTTCAAGCTCAAAAGGGATGTTCTGGTGGCCCTCCTTGAGCCAAACATCAGACTTAAGCTCACCATCTATGGATCTACGGGGGATTACGTTTTCGACTTGATCGGATTCCCAGATCACACGTGGCGGACCACTTTCAGTTCAACGGTCAGTGGGCCACGATCAGAAATTCAGAGTACATGTAAATGTTCCTGAAATTTTTCTTAATCCGGGGGTGTAATTTGGTCTGATTCCGACGGTCAGGTTGCTTAATACTGACGCGCAACCGAATGATGCCAGATCACTATTCCAGATATTTATTTTGGGATGGAATTTGTGTTTTTCACACTCCCTCGCTCCAGATCGAAAAGAATGGCCGTGGGACATCGGAATCATCTGATTTTTGAGATGATTGTCAAGCCCAGTGGGGCGGTCCTGGTTCCTTAGCTTCGTGTTAATCGGACTCCCGATGTGCGATCTAGACCTCATACGAAGTTTCGTTTCAGTCCCGAGAGCAGACGGGTAATGAGTTTGGCTCTAGACTTTAGGGTAACCTAGAGTCACTAATTCTGCAAGTTTTGGGTCTTGCAGATCGTATTTAAAGCGATCCCAACGGATTTCATGGCTAACCGAGTTTAGTACTTAGTTAACTTTGTTATATTTCTAAAGGATTTAATCCTACGTGATTTCTGGTCGAGGTGGTACTCGGCCCAATGTACGGAATTTTACAGGTCGTTACAATCTACTCCCCTTAAACAAAAAATTTCATCCTCGAAATTTATACCTTTTCGTAGTCCTCGAGAATCTGAGGATAGTTCTTTCTGACCTCGGCCTCAGTCTCCCAGGTAGCTTCCTCCTCGGAATGATGTGTCCAAAGCACCTTCACAAGTGAGATGACTTTGCTACGCAGTACCTGCTCCTTCCTATCAAGGATACGCGTCGGGCGCAGCTCGTACGTAGCATCCTCACTCAACTGTACCTGCTCCCATCTGATGATATGCGCAGGATCAGGAACGTACTTCTTCAGCATAGAGACATGAAATACGTTGTGTACAGAAGCAAGTGGTGTAGGCAAGGCGAGACTATACGCCACATCACCCACTCGATCCAGTATCTGAAATGGACCGATAAACCTCGGTGTGAGCTTCCCCTTCTTCCCGAACCGAAGGACTCCCTTCATAGGGGAAACTCAGAGGAACACATGATCCCCGACCTCGAACTCCAGCGGTCGCCGCCTCGTATCGGCGTAACTCTTCTGCCTGCTCTGCGCTGTGAGTAATCGACGCCTGATAATATCTATCTTCTCTGTAGTTGTCTGGACCAACTCCGGGCCAATCAGGCTACGCTCGCCAACCTCTGCCCAACAGTGCGGTGCCCTACACGGTCGACCATATAAAGCCTCATATGGCGCCATGCCAATAGTCGCCTGGAAGCTGTTGTTGTAGGTGAACTCTGCGTACGGAAGACAGTCATCCCAGCTATCCTTGAAGTCCAACATACATGCTCGCAACATATCCTCCAGAATCTGATTTACCCGCTCTGTCTGCCCATCAGTCTGAGGATGAAACGCTGTACTGAACTTCAACTTCACACCCATCGCCTCCTGGATACGAGTCCAGAAGATGGATGTGAATCGCGTGTCTCTGTCCGACACGATCTCTAAGGGAACTCCATGCAGACGGACGATCTCTCTGATGTACAGTCTAGCCAGCTCGTCTGCAGAGTTCGTAACTCTGATAGGGAGGAAATGGGCCGATTTGGTCAACCGGTCCACAATCACCCAAATAGAATCGTGTCCCTTCCTCGTCTTCGGCAGCCCTGATATGAAGTCCATGGAGATGAAGTCCCACTTCCACTCCGCTATACGCATGGGCTGAAGCAGTCCAGGAGGTCGGCGATGTTCTGCCTTGACCTGCTGGCACGTCAGACACCGAGATACATACTCAGCAATGTGGGCCTTCATGTTATCCCACCAGTAAGTCCGTCTCATATCCTGGTACATCTTCGTGCTACCAGGATACATCGCAAGCTTCGAGTTATGGGCAGACTCGAGAAGCTCGCGTCTCAAGTCAGCCACATCAGGAACACATAGGCGGCCACGGAATCGTAAACCCCCATCAGAACCAACTCTCCACTCGGAGTCCACGGCGTCGCTAGCCTGCTCTCGAAGCTCAGACAGCCGTATATCGCCCTTTTGGGCCTCAACAATCCTGTCGTCAATAAGTGGCCGCACCCGAACGTGCGCAACACACTCAAAAGGCTCTTCGACAGTGAGTCTCTGCTCGAAGTCCCGCACAAACTCTATCATGTCCCACTCGGCTATCATCAGCGGTGCCGCAAATGCAATCGCCTTCTTGCGGCTCAACGCGTCTGCCACAAGGTTCGCCTTGCCAGGATGGTAGGAAACCTCGAACTTGAAGTCCTTCAAGGTCTCCATCCATCGGCGCTGTCTCATATTCAAATCCCGCTGTGTGAATATGTACTTAAGGCTCTTGTGGTCGCAGAAAAGCTCGAACTCCTCACCGTAGAGGTAATGTCTCCAGAGCTTCAATGCAAAGATGACAGCTGCCAACTCCAGGTCATGTGTAGGGTAATTCTCCTCGTGCTTCCTTAATTGTCTCAAGGCATACGAAATCACCCTATCCTTCTGCATCAGCACACAACCCAAACCAACGCGAGACGCGTCAGTGTAAACTGTATATTTCACCCCTTGCTCTGGCAATACTAGCACAGGGGAGGACGTCAGCTTGTCCTTCAGCTCCTTAAAAGCTGCCTCCGTCTTCTCATTCCAGGCGAACTTCAGGTCCTTCCGAGTCAACTGCGACAATGGCCTGGCAATCTTCGAGAAGTCTCGAATGAAACGCCTGTAATACCCAGCCAGACCAAGGAAACTCTTCACTTCAGTAACCGACTCAGGCTGCTGCCAATCCTGAACCGTGGCTACCTTAGCAAGGTCCACAACTATCCCATCCTTGGACACAACATGTCCCAGGAACTTGACTTCCTCCTGCCAGAAGTCGCACTTCTTGTATTGCGCAAACAACTGGTTCTTCTCCAATGTACCCAATACTGCTCGCAGGTGCTCCTCGTGCTCCTCTCGACTCGTGGAGTATATCAAGATGTCATCGATAAAGACGATGACGAATCGGTAAAGGAAGGGCCGAAATACCCGGTTCATCAGATCCATAAACACGGCTGGTGCGTTCGTCAGACCGAACGACATCACCAAGAACTCATAGTGCCCGAAGCACGTCCTGAAGGCTGTCTTCTGTACATCCTCCTCTCTCACGCGCAACTGGTGGTACCCTGACTGAAGGTCAATCTTCGAGAAATACTTCGTCCCCCTCAACTGATCAAACAGATCATCTATCCTGGGCAAAGGATACTTGTTCTTCACCATGACCTGGTTCAACCTACGGTAATCAATACACAACCGTAGCGACCCGTCCTTCTTCTTCACGAACAACACAGGTGCCCCCCAAGGAGACACACTAGGTCAAATAAAACCTTTCTCTACGAGTTCGTCGATCTGTTTCCGCAGCTCCTCCATCTCACATGGAGGCATACAGTAAGTCGGCAACGAGATGGGCATCGCACCAGGCGTAAGGTCAATCGAAAAATCAATCTCACGCCGAGGAGGTAAACCAGGGATAGTCTTAAAGACTCCAACAAACTCCCTAACCACTGGCGTACACTCCAGTGTCGGACCATCAATCGGCACAAGTAAAGCAGCATAACAATCAACTCGACAGGGCCAACTGACCTGCACTGGGAACGTGAAGGCTGTGCCGTCAGGTCCATAGGCAGTCACGATCCGAGCATCGCAATCTATCTCCGCCCTCATCTTGGCGAGCCAATCCATGCCAAGTATAACGTCGTAGTGCCATAGCGGAGCAACAATAAGGTTGACGAGCTCTGTGCTGCTACCTAAAACTATCGCGCAACCCTCGCATAGCCGTGTGACATCCGAGAAGGTCCCAGTGGCCGTAGTGAGTCTCGTTTCCTTAGTGGGAACAGTATGCAAAGATAGGCGTTTCACCGCCCCACAAGAAATGATAGATGTAGTGGACCCAGTGTCCACCAGTAAAGAAACGGGAGTACCATGGATATGAGCCGTACCCTCGAAAGCAGTCAGTGCCGATATTGACGTCTCTGATGCCTCAGCAACAAGTGTATGTACCCGAGCCTGCTACTGGCGGTTCGGCTGAGGAGCCAGGGGTTGTTGTGGCGGCCTGAAGAACGGCACAGGAGGTCGGAATGAAGGATGTGCAGGAGCGGTCTGTAGCGGCGGAGCTGATATGGCCTGTGGATAAGGACGACCCAATCTCTGCGGTGGCGCAAATCCGCTAGGCCTCATGCACGAGAAGCAGCTTTCGGCAGGGTGTCCTGGTTTCCCGCAAAACGTGTAGGTCACCAACGGGCGTCTCATGGGAACAACTGGCGCTGCGGCCCTGGGGGGAGAATCAGCCCGAGGCCACTTGCCTAAGATAGGCCTGCTCTGTAAATCCTGCCGCGGTCTCGCAACCATAGTACCGCGTGATCGGGCCAAACGGTCCACATCCTGCTCGGTCGTCATAGACATGTGGACCAACGCCGCATACGTAGGGATGGTGTGGCAGCATAGCTTCGACCGTATGTCAGGTCGCAAGCCCCCAGTAAATCGTCGCATCCTCATTTGCTCATTTACGAGGATGGTCGGGACAAAGCGGCCCAACTCAGTAAATTGGTGCTCTTACTCCGTCACCGTCATGCCTCCCTGCCTGAGGCGCAGAAACTCGTCCTCCCGCTCATGTCGATACGTCTGCGGGTAATACTTCTCGTGGAACCGAGACTCGAAAGCCTCCCAGGTCCACACGAAGTCCACTGCGACCGTGCGCAGCACACTGTCCCACCACAAGCTGGCCTCCCTCTCAAACATGAAGGTAGCCAACTCAACCTGCTATGCCTCGGAGCAATGTAACATCCGTAGCATCTTGGAGATGCTGTCCAGCCAGAATTCCGCCTCCTCGGGTCTGTGAGAACCCGCAAATGAAGGAGGCCTCAAGCGCTGAAATCGCTCGAGTAGACCACGCGTACCGACATCTCCAGTAGGAGGTGCGACGGGTGTAGGCAGAGGCGCATCCTCAAACCGAGCAGGAGGCTCAGAATCCTCCTCAGGATGCGCGGACGTAGTAGGTGGAGTCGCACTACCACCGTGGGACAAGGCCTCAGCAATAGTGGCCATAAGCTCCTGATGCTGCTGCTGCTGTATCTGCTGCTGCTGCTGCTGCATCTGCTGCTGATGCATCATCATCATCAGCTGCTCAAATCTATCAGGCGGTGGAGCAGCCTGAGAATCATGCTGCGCAGCAGATGACGGCCGATACTGCTCACGGACCGGGGCGTGTAAGGTGGCTGTCCACCGCTAGGACCAGCAGAAGGCTGATCAGATCCCAATCCTCGGTCCGTAGGACCGCCACTACCAGAAGGAGTCTGGTCCATAGAGCCGGTCAGACGAAGATGTGCCGTGCTCCGCGTATACTGCCTCGGCATGCCTTATACAACATAGGGTAGATCATTTGTGAGATAAGGCACAATACACATCATAAAGCACTTAAGCATTCCACACATCATTAATACAAAGAGGCTACATGCTTTTCATTCACCCAAAATTGTCATAATACATGGACTACAGAGTTACATGAATCACGACAGAAAGCCACATAATAGTCAATACATCTACTACAACAAACACCTAAAACATGCTACTACCTAATACAACATCTGCATAAAAACACAAACCGCCTAACGCGGTAATCAAAACAAACACAACATACAACAACATGGATGACTAAGCATCCGAAGCAGGCGGTGGAGGAGGAGCATTCTTGTCCTGCGCACAGCACAGGATGGCCTTCAACGTACGGGACATCTTCTTGAAACTTTTCTTCATATAGGCTTCATTCTCTTCAAGCTTGGCTCGAACTTGACCAATCTCTTGCTGCAGGGCGGCTTGCCCTTCCTCAAGACGGGCAAATCGCGCATCAAAAGCATCCCAATCCACACCCTGTTCCTGAGCCGCAGGGGGTGGACTCTCCTCGGTGTCCTGAGCCTCTGATTCTTCTTCCTGTATGTCATCACCGCCCTCCTCATCACTCTCCTCACCGGCACTATCCGACTCATCTCCAGATTCGTCGAGTCGGGCTTGCCGCTGTTGAGGGCCGATCTTCATATTCTTGAGTGTCGCCTCACTTATGACTCGGACAGGCGTAAGATCCTCCATATTCAATCTGTAGCCTACATCACGAGCCATCCTGAAGATCGTTCCTGGCAGAACGAACAACATGCACTATCTGAGATAGGATGAAGGTGGGCAGGCATATGTTGTCCCCATGTCCCATCTTGTACAAGAAGTCCACCATCAACCGAGTACATTTCGTGCGGTTACCCGACCGTGGGTACACATTGTAGGTGAAAATGTGATGGAGTAAACGAAAGTCCTCGGCCATCTTTGTCACCGCAATGCAATTTCCTCTCTTCCAAGTAACCCGGCGACCACAGAGATATCGCGTGCGGCGATCCCTTTCCCGCGCACTTCTGGAGAAGTTATCACTGGGGTGTACTTGAGCACGCGGTAGCTTCGTGATCCGAGCCACTTCATCCACTGTAATCGTGCGTCTAATGCTCCTCACAGAAACAGTAAACTGGAGAGGCTCAACGGATGCGTCCACGATGTGAGCATAGAAAGCGCGAACCGTGTTCTCACATGCAGGGGACTCGCCATCAAACATAGTGTTCCAACCGATGTCCACCAGGCGATCCATTAGTGGGTGTAGCCCGAACATCCTTTCATCCACATGAGCTTCAAACACAACCTTGCGGCCCGCGAAGCGCCCATATTCCATGCCTATCGGGTAAGCATTTCCGGACGGGATGGTCAGGATCCAGGTCCGCTTCGACCTAAACTCCCGCACGGTGCTTGTGCCGGCCCCAACATCGGATCTTCTTCGGGAATGGGCTGGCCTACTTGGGCCGGCATCATCGGCCGTGGTTTTCCTCTTTCCCATGAGAGATAGGATGGAGGAAAAGGAGAAATGGTAGCCACCACACCAAGGAGGGCCATGGAAATTGCCAAAATGAGGAACAAGGGGCTGATCTCTTTGCTCCACCACAAACAACAATCCAATGGGTGTGGAAGAAGCACTAGAGGTAGGAAATGAAGAAGAAACAAGAAGAAAGTGGAATGGGTTAGTAGCTTACCCGATTTTGAGCTCCAAGGAGGGGTATGAGAGCTCCAACTTGAGAAAATGGGGAAAGGAGGAGGCTAGGGCTGTTGTGGAAGGTTGGGGTGTGTGAGTTGTGGAAGAAAAATGGAAGATTTGGAGGTTGGAGGGATGGTTTTGAGAAAAATCGGATTTGGGGGTGGAGGTGCTTGAAAAGAGGGGTGAAATGGGAAGAAGGGTGCTCCAGCCCCTTTTATTCCAACCAAATGCCAAAATGGCACGTGCCACAGTGTAGAGGGGGTCAGGCCGACCCACCTCACGCTCGGAACCACGCCGAAAGCCGGCCGAACCGCGGTCCGCCGCCCGAGCCGCGGCGCCGCCGCGGCCGGACTTGGCCGGAGCAGCGCCGCCGCTGCCTGGATGGGTTGGGCACGTGCCCAGGGTGCTACATGTACCCTGGTTCTATCTTGAGCCTTGGTTTATTAACGTGGGGGGCCCCCGACCTCAGTTCGGCTCCAGAACGGTCAGTTTCCGGGAATTTCTGAACCAATCTGATTTTTCCTGATTTTTAACAACTAATTTTTGGTGGATTGTGATCTTGACACGTCAATAGACGGTCACGGGGTGATTTGGAGTTCATGTGTGCGGTCAGGATCGAATACCGGCTCGATCATCGTGTCCGTTTTTAATGAATTTCACCGAACGGTGAAATCGGGAGACCCTAGGACTGTTTCTAAAATTTTGCGCACCCTCCTAAGTATAATGCGTCAGTGTACGTAGTGGGGACATAACTCAGGTCCGGTTTAATCAAAATCATGCTTTGATACCAACTTGTAACGCCCTGAAATTCGGGGGTCGAGTATAAACTCAACTCCTGAGTTCCAACGCATCACTTATGCAACATACACAATGCTAGTTAAATGTTGTCTGAGTTAGCGCAATAAACATGAATGAGATTATACCAAAACAATAATTCATACTCCAGTTCAATTGTATAAAGGCAAGCGGAAGACTGAAATTTTATATTCAAGTATATAAAGTAACAAAATTTTCTGAACTCCAGAGTATGAGTACTGGCTGAGTACCAATATACATGTATTGTTTCTAAGTCAAAAACCAAAATACAATCCTCAAAAGAGGCCCTGAGAATCCCGCGATGCAGCCGGCCTAAGCAAAGTCGTCAGAGTACTGCATGAAGGAGAACTCCTCCTGGTCCTCATCAAAGTCGGGTTCCGGCACTTGAACCAAGGCGCCATCTACACCTGCGACAGAGTCTGGTGGGTGTTGCAAACACCGTCCCGTAACGTGGGAGTGAGTAGCTAACTCAGTGGAACAATAAAGCATAAGTTAACATGTTATCAAATCAATCAAGCAGTAATGATAAAGCAGTACAAATCAAGCATTTCTAACTACTCTTGTTAAGTGCAAAAATGATATGACATGATGCTGTATGCCCTTGCCAAACCACCCTCAAGCGACATCATCTTACATTCGCGAATGCTTACTCCCTCAGTGCGCCACATCTACAAAGCACATGCGGTGCGATGATGCTCATGATTACCAAGTTTTTATTAGTCCATTTCAATCAGCAGTATTAGGAAACTAAGGTACCTCCCTTATATCATTCCCAACATGATCCATTCTAGGGTCGTCAATCCTAGTTATTCTCATACGATATTATAGTTTGAGAAACGTAGTGAAGGCATCGCAAAGGGCTCGTCACCCGTCAGCGCGGATACAGATCTCACCGTATGCGGCTCAATTGCTGGCCGTCAGCTCGAGTACAGGTCTCACCGTACTCGGCTCAATCACTAGCTGTCAGCTCAAGTACAGGTCTCACCGTACTCGGCTCAACTCACACTCTAGTTGCTGTGAAAGACTCGTCGCCAATCACAGACCCTTGGGGTGTACTCGATGATACCACGGAGGACTCGTCGCCCGTCAGTACGAGCACAGATCTCACCGTACTCGGCTCCCGCCGAAGTATCGACAGCTCGAATACAGTGTCCCATACCACCGTATTCGGCTCACGAGTTGGTTGCGCAATGGTCACTACGGGGAGGCACATGGCCCCAGCGTAGGCCGACAGCTCGACCACGGTGTCCCATACCACCATGCCCGGCTCATGCGACTTAGCGGATCTAGGTACCATGGTTAAACGGGGATCGCCACTGGTAAGTTTTGTACCCTAGGTTCAAGCAGTAGCGACCAAACAGGGTGAACACACAATTACACTTCGGTTTAGTTGGCGAGCCTGACTAGCTCGAGCGCACCACAAGTTGAGCGATATGGAGCGCAAAAGCACTCCGTGTGGCCAACCACTATCGCCAACCGAAGTACGACTCGGGTTCGCCAGACACGTCCTTTGTGGCGACATGAATCTCAGCCACAATCGCAAGTCTGGTACCGAATGTTTGGACTATATACATAGTCCCAAACTCAAACAGTTTTCATTAATAGCATGTGAAGTAAAGCATGATAAACAAGCAATACAAGCATGTTAGTAGGCATGTTATAAAGCATGAAGTAAAACATGAAGTAAAGCATGTTGCAAAGCATGTTGTAAGGCATGTGATAAAGCACTATCCCCATAGGGATACAATTGTGTACGCATTACAAGTGAGTGGTTGCGGTGAACCACCGCATGGAGGGGATCCTACATGCCTCTAAGGGAGTCGGAAATCCCATATCAGCGCCTATCTAAGGCACTAATACATAAACATGTACTCATACAAGCATTTGCACAAACACTTAGAATACACTATTCCAACATACATGACGTATGTTAGCCAATTTCGTGTTAGGGCTGTCCCTTCGCCACGTGAGTATTTTACCCGTGTATATCGTAATCATACAGCAAATAATCATTACAATTACATTTCCAAAATCCGCACGTATGCGGTATTTCTAGAATACGCAATTTCAACATACATGACATTTACACATGAACATGTATTTTTGCGATTCCTTTCGCCAAACTAGCATTTTATCCACATATGATATAATCAAACATTAAATAAACATGTCAAACATTTTCCCAACAAAAATACGTATACGGTATTTCTACGTATATCTAGAGTATGTGAAATTCCATATTCTACATCGCTAATCGAAACAGGAAACGGAAAGCACTTTGTACATGTGCATTTGCATGCAGATCATGAATCTATCATTATCTGACATTGAAAGCGTTGAAAACCGTAACTTATACACTTAAAGTCCTCACCTCAGCCCTTGGAATTCCAACGAATCAGCAAGGGTATTGGAGCTTCCGTATACGGGAGTTTCCTAGCCTAAAGAGCGTAACCGATTAGCTTTTTCATAACGTACCACTATCCAACCCCAAATCAGACCTAGGGTTAGGGTTTCTTACCTTCAAATGGGATGGACACCGCCGGGAAAACACCTGGAATAAGGCGGTGTAGGCCGTGTGATGAGTGGAAGCAGCAGAAGGAAGATCGGCTTCGAACTCCAAGCCTTTCTCTCTCTTTTTTCTCTCTCTCTCTAAGGGTTTGCTCCCAAATTCATATGGCTGTGAGAGGGGCTGTTCTAAGCCCATTTTATAGCCAAAATCATGTCCAAAATAGACTCAGGTTCAAGGGTGGCTGCATATATAGGCAGTTCGCCACTTTCCAAGCTCAAAAGGGATGTTCTGGTGGCCCTCCTTGAGCCAAACGTCAGACTTAAGCTCACCATCTATGGATCTATGTGGGATTAAGTTTTCGACTCGATCGGATTCCCAGATCGCACGTGGCGGACCACTTTCAGTTCAACGGTCAGTGGGCCACGATCAGAAATTCTGAGTACATGTAAATGTTCCTGAAATTTTTCTTAATCCGAGGGTGTAATTTGGTCTGATTCCGACAGTCAGGTTGCTTAATACTGACACGCAACCGAATGATGCCAGATCACTATTCCAGATATTTATTTTGGGATGGAATTTGTGTTTTTCACACTCCCTCACTCGGGATCGAAAAGAATGGCCGTGGGACATCGGAATCATCTGATTTTTGAGATGATTGTCAAGCCCAGTGGGGCGGTCCTGGTTCCTTAGCTTCGTGTTAATCGAACTCCCGATGTGCGATCTAGACCTCATACGAAGTTTCGTTTCAGTCCCTAGAGCAGACGGGTAATGAGTTTGGCTCTAGACTTTAGGGTAACCTAGAGTCACTAATTCTGCAAGTTTTGGGTCTTGCAGATCGTATTTAAAGTGATCCCAACGGATTTCATGGCTAACCGAGTTTAGTACTTAGTTAACTTTGTTATATTTCTAAAGGATTTAATCCTACGTGATTTCTGGTCGAGGTGGTACTCGGCCCAATGTACGGAAATTTACAGGTCGTTACAAATATCGAAGCAAGATGTAACTCAATATAACAAACGTACTGATAAATGAATAAACTCAGTTTTTTTATTCATCTTGATTCAATTTACACGCTTGTCATTTTCGGGTTTTTTTCTTTTCCTTTGCTAGGTCGATCTAGGGATAGTAGATCTTTAGATGCTCCGCATTCCATGGATGAGGTAGCAACTGTCCGGTCAGGTCTTCCAATCGGTACGTTCCTGGTCGGATGGTGCTCGAGACGATATAGGGTCTTTCCCAATTGGGTCCTAATGTCCCTGCACCAACTTCCTTTGTATTCAGGAACATTTTTCGGAGGACCATATCTCCGACTCGGAATCGTCTGATCTTGACTCGGGCATTGTAGAGCCGAGCTACTTGTCGTTATTGAGCCATCATCCGTAGTCAGGCTCTTTCCCTTTGTTCGTCCACAAGATCGAGTCCGAGGGCTAAGAGTTCTTCGTTATCTTCCTCATTGAACGAACTGACAGCTTCTGAACCATAAGCAAGGGAGAAGGGAGTCTCTCCTGTAGTGGTTCGAGTCATGGTTCGGTATGCCCACAATATCTTCGGGAGTTCTTCAGCCCAAGCTCTCCTAGCTCGGTCAAGCTTGGTTCGGAGATGCTGTTTAATGATCTTATTGACTGCCTCAACCTGTCCGTTCGTCCGAGGATAGTGGGACGATGAGTACACATTTCTGATTCTGAGATTGTCACACATCTCTTAAAAGCTCCTATTGTCTAATTGCTTCCCATTGTTAGTAATAATAGTCCAGGGTATACCGAACCGACAGATAATATTTTTCCTTATAAAGTCCGTAATCTTTTGTTCGGTTATCTTCACCAATGGCTCTACCTCGGCCCACTTTGTAAAGTAATCCACTACCATAACAACAAACTTAGTTTGACCTTTCCTTATAGGGAGGGCCAAGGGCCAGTCATAGGAGTTAGTTTCTTGGGAGGTTGTCTCGGGATAGCCGCGAATGTCTGACACTTGTCACATCTCTAAACGAGCTTATGAGCATCATGCTGGATAGTTGGCCAGTAATATCCCTGACGTAGAGCTTCGCGTGTGAGTGATCGTCCTCCTGAATGATTTCCACAGATCCCTTCATGTATTTCAAGCAGCACGTAATCGGCTTCACTGGAATTCAGGCATCGTAAGAGGGGAGCATAATAGCCTTTCTTATAAAACACCCCGTTGAGTGTGGTAAAACAGGAAGCTTGGAATAGACCTGAGTATATCTTCTTCATCGGCAGAGGCAAGTCTTGCTAATAGATCGGCTTTGGCCTTTTCTGTCGAGGGATCCGAGTGATGACACAAAGTTGAAAGCCGCGAATTAGTTCCTTAGCTCTCTCCATATACGCTTTCAGTTGTTCTTTTCGTGTTTGATTCACGCTGATGACTTGATTAACGACTAGCTGTGAATCGCTGAAAACGTTGAGGTGCGTGACACCTAAACTAGCCGCGAGCCGGAGGCCGAGCAATAAAGCTTCATACTCTACTATATTGTTCGAGGCTTGAAATCCGAGTCTTAATGCATACTACATGTAAGTTTGATCGGGATTTTCCAGTACTACTCCTGCCCCGCTTGCCTCAGAGTTGGAGGAGCCATCGACATACAGCTTCCAAGGGATTGGGTCCAGTGTTGACTCGGGAGAAGCGGTCGTCGATTGCTCTGTAACATGCTTTATTGTTAAATCGGCTTTTAGTGTCACCTCAGCAATGAAGTCAGCCACGGCTTATCCTTTGATCGCTGCTATCAGCTTATACTGAATGTCGAATTCGCTGAGTTCAATCGCCCACTTCGTAAGTTGGTCGGATGCTTCCGATTTTTATAGAATTTGACGCAGTGGGAGATCGGTCGTGACGATAATGGTATGAGCTTCAAAATATGGTCGAAGTTGTCGTGAGGAGACTACCAAAACTAGGGCCACTTTTTCCAGGAGCGGATATCTTGTCTTTGCCGGTAGCAGTGCATTGCTGACATAGTAGACCGACAGTTGTTTTCCTTCGTGCTCTCGTATCAGGGTCGAGCTAACCGTTGCCTTGGATACTGCAAGATACAACAGCAAGGCTTCTCCCGACTCAGGTTTCGATAAGAGAGGTGGAGATCCAAGATAAGATTTCAATTGCTGGAACACTGCTTCGCACTCTTCCGTCCAATCCACCATTTGTCGTCCCTTCAATTGTCTGAAGAACGGGAGACATTTATCGATGGCTCGAGAGAGGAAACGGTTAAGTGCCGCTACTCGTCCACTCAATCTTTGAATGTCTTTTATAGTTTTTGGAGACTCCATGTCGAGCAATGCCTTAATTTTCTCCAGGTTCACCTCGATTCATCGTTGGCTAACTAGGAATCCGAGGAACTTTCCAGAGTTCACACCAAAGGCACACTTACTCGGGTTCAATTTCATTTAAAACTTACGCAAGATCAGGAACATTTCTTCTAGGTCGGCTATATGGTCGGCCGCGTGTACACTTTTGACGAGCATGTTGTCAATGTACACTTTCATGGTTCGGCTGATCAACCGAGCAAAGATTTTATTCATTAATCTTTGATAAGTTGCTCCGGCAATTTTCAAACCAAACGGCATCACTCGGTAACAATAAAGACCTTTATCGGTGACAAAGGTGGTCTTAGATTTATCAGACTTATGCATTATAATTTGATTATACCTGAATAAGCGTCCATGAAACTAAGAAGTTCATGCCCCGCAGTGCTATCCACCAACTGATCGATCCTCGAAAGAGGAAAGCTATCCTTTGGATAACCTTTATTTAGGTCGGTATAGTCAATACAGACACGCCACTTCCCAATGGCTTGTTTCACAAGTACGACATTGGCTACCTATTCCGGGTAGTATATCTCTTCTATGAATTTGGCCTTGAGGAGCTTGTTGACCTCTTCTTCAATGATAGCGTACCTTTCAGGGCCGAGTGGACTTCGCTTCTGTCGGATCGGCCTGTAGGTTGGATCAATGTTGAGTCGGTGAGTGATTACTGATGGATCGATTCCCGGCATGTCTTCATGGCTCCATGCGAATACATCAGCGTATCGTCGGAGCAGGGCTATCAGATTGTCTTTCAGAGGAGATTGTAGAGACGAGCCAATTTGTACAGTTTTGGATTCATCTATCTCGACCAAAGGTACGAGACAAGGTCTTCCACCGGCTGTCCTCGTTCGTGAGTTCCGACATGAGGATCCAGTGACTGAATCGTAGATACCTCGGCTGGAGCTTTTACAGCAGTCGCGTAGCAACGTCTTGCGTCTTGCTGATTTCTTTTAACGACTCCTACTCCCGACTCAGTCGGGAATTTCATGGAGAGGTGATATGTAGATACAACGACCTAAAGGAGACTGAGAGAGGGTCGACCGAGTATATCGTTATAAACAGACGATTGATCGACTATCAGAAAGTCGACTATCATTGTTGCCTGATGTGGAGGGTTTCCAACAGTAAGTGGTAGCGAGATGACTCCTTCTGGGAGTATCTGTCATCCTGAGAATCTGATCAATGGGGTATGAACCGGCCCAATGCCGATCGTTCAACACCCATTTTGTTTAACGCCTAGGCGAACAACACGTTGGCAGACGACCCTGTGTCGATGAGTATGAGGAACACCCTTCGATTTGCAATGGTGAGAGTGATGACTAATGCATCATCATGGGGATGGTGAATGCCTCGAGCGTCTTCATCGGTGAAAAAGATACAATATTTTTCTTTTTTCTTTTCTTTTAGAGGCCGAGCTATGATCAGGATCTCGGACTCGGGTCGACTAATGCTTTTGGCGTGATTTTTCTGGGCATTGTTTGAATCGCCCCCGCCTCGGGGACCACCGACGATAGTTCGAATTTCCTACGTGGGTCGATTATCACCCAGACGTTCTTCTGTTGTCCCGGTTCTTTCGACATGTTCTCTGAGTCGGCCATCTCGAATGAGTCTTTCAATCTCTTCCTTCAAATGAAAATATTCACTTGTACTGTGATCATGATCGCGATGGTAGTGGCAATATTTATCTTTATTCCGACGGTTCAGATTACTTCGGAGCTTATTCGGCCAAATGACAAATCCTTCACCCTTGATTTCCATCCACACTTACACTTGAGGCTTGTTGAGTGGGGTATAGGTTGAAAACTTTCGGTTGGGCCGTTTTCCCGACTTTCGTTCATCGCGCGTTCGGTCATCCTTACGCTTCTTTGCTCCGGTCGAGTCAACTTCCTTTTTGGCTGACACTTTAGCCTGGGCTTTTGCATTTTGAGCAGCCTCACGCAAATTCCTTGTTTCCTCGGCATTCACGTACTTGTCCGACCGAGTCATGAATTCAACCAAGGTCTTAAGCGGATTCTTATCCAAGGATGCCAGAAACGGCTTGTCCCTAATACCCTGCATGATAGAATTGAGTGTTGTTTCTTCCAAGTGCTTCCGGACTTGGAGCGACTCAAAATTGAAGTGTTTGATGTAATCTTTCAGCAGTTCTCCCTCCTTCTGAACTATGTTGTTCGGATGCGCAGGGGGCTTCAATTTCTTCTTCTTACCAATGAAATTGGTGAGGAAGGCATTGCTGAGTTATGTGAACGTGATGATGGACTTTGGTTTCAGCTGCTTGAACCAAAGTCGGGCTACGTCGACTAAGGTGAGGGAGAAAGCTCAGCACATTACGGCATCTGAAGCATCATGCAGTTCTATATACGTTCAGAAGCATTTGATGTGCTCTGTTGGGTCGGTTTTGCCTGTGAAAGGCGTAATCTGCGGGAGGCAAAACCTTTCCGGCAGCCGAGCTTTCATTACTTCCTCAACAAATGGAGACGCTTTTGTTTCGGTCCTGGTTGAGTGTGTATCCCAACTATGCCTCATGTCCGCCATCTCTTTTAGCACCTCTTTTTTAAAGTCATGAAGGTCAGCTTTCCAAGGTTCGTTGCTTCTGCCACACCTTCAACCGGAGGCCGGCTACGCCTTCTCCGATCTATCTCTGTCGGAGATTAGAGGGAGGTAGCACGGCAGTTGCGGAATGAGCGGGCGCTGGCTTGGAGGGTCCATGGGGCTGACTCGGCTGTGCTAGCGACTGCGGGGCAGTGGGCTGAGGGTCAGCAATTTGTTGCGGATCGTTCATTGTCTATCCTTGTTGAAGCTGCTGAGTTTGTTGATGATGCATCTACTCCAACATTTGTTTCATAACATTTATATCAGCTCTGAGCTCTTGGACCTCCCGATCCAATTGTCCATTTCCTTAATTCCGCTGGGTATTCTTAGTTACAACAGATGCTGTTGGACGAGCCGCGGAACCTTGTTCATTGTCAGGTTGGTTTTGAGCTCCCTGTGCCCCATCTGGACCTGATGGTCCAGTGTTATCAGCCTCATTTGGTTCGCTAGGACCAGTTTTTCTGGTTCTCGCCATTGATGCTCACTTGAAACTTTTGGATAGAGCCTGGAAAACGACTTTTTGTATCGATTCCCATAGACGACGCCAAACTGTTGATGCAGATTTTTGATACACCTCCTTCCTCATCCGTCACCTGCACAAGGAAGACGTAAAGGGGACCCTGGCTAAGGCCGGGGAACCTCCGATGCTTAAGTCAGTAACTGGGTTGAGAAGAAGGTTTTTTAGAGGTAATTTCTGCGACCTTTAACCTTGGAGGTCTCCTGTATTTATAGGAATGGGAGGCCCCCGGCGTACAGGGATTCTTTTCTTGATCTCCCGGAGATTTGATTTTGATATGCTTTTGGACTCTATCCAATCTCGAGATCTTCGGGACCGGAGATCCTTCCACTGGATTCTCGGGACAGCGTTTTTGTTTACACCGTCTCTTCCTTGCTCTGCTCGGCCTTAGCTGACCCTAATAATATGAGTCTCGGTTGACTGCAAGGACAGGGCAATTTGGCCTTCTGTCGGATGAGACGGAATCGGTTTTGGACCGATGTCCTTCCTTAATCCGATAGCCGACATGGTAACCGACCTTACGTGGATCGGTTTTATGGTCGGACAGGGGGCTTCTAGCATTCGGACCTTGATCGGTCCCTTTAGACATTGTTGCCTCGTCAGCCAAGTCAATTCATGTGTCTTATGTATTTCGCCTATGGCTTTTGACTCTTTAAGCATCAGTCAGGATTCATTTCTTACCAATCCGAGCTAAGTCTCTCCTTTAGGCTTCGTCTTGTCTCGATCCGACCTGTTACCTCAGACCTTCGGGCAGTGTCGGTAGAGTTGGTCCATTCCATAACCGAGTCTCCGGACTTGGAGTATTTTTTCCCCAATAATATATATATATAATTTTATTTTATCAATGGCAATGGCCGATGAGCATTTCAATGGGTCATTGAGGGTTTAAACGGTAGGTTTTCAATATGACTGTGTGGTCCACTTAAGCCTTGAATCAGCTTCATTCTTTGGGTCTATAGCCTAAAATGATACAGTAAAATTGATGGATGGTTTAGATGAAGCTCATACATCATGTAGGGCCAACAGGCCTCACAAACAAGTGACTCAAATGCAGCAGCACGCTACTACTGCTCGTTCGATGGACGATTTATGTTATTGTTATTGTCTTCTTTTTTTTTTTTAGAATGTGTGTTCATGTGAATGACTGTGAGAGGATAAGGGGTTGATCAGACAGTCTGGACCATTTGATCACATATAAATGTCACAGTGGGCCATCAGTGAGGCGGTAATACCTAATCATGTTGAGATCTGTACAGTCCCTCCATCCAGGTCTTTGTGACCGTGTAAACAGGTTGGACAACTAATGAAAATCATGTGGGGCCCACGGTCAGTGGGTCCCCCAAATCAAACTGATTTTTTTTCCTTCATCGACATGATGTAGGGTTTGTTGAATAGTTTGGAAGTCATACAAACATGACAATGTGACCCACCATCAGTGGAGCCTTCATTATCATCATCTATCAACATAACATAAAGAAAATATACAAAAATGCAAGTGAATGGGGGTGTACTCACCTTGATGGATTAGATGGATGGTTGAGATGGATGGAAGGGATGGGATTGATGGAGTTGATGGCCCACCAAAATCACTCCTCTCTCTCTCTCTTGTGTAGAAAAATGGTGAAATGCTAAGGGATGAATGACTATTTGTAGAGAAATTGTTAAAATGTGGTTAGATTCAATTAATGTGATCTTGGTTACCTTAGACTAAGATTATGACAATTAATTCATTATTTGTAATTAATGGTGGATTAAAGGAGTATGGGATGGCATGGTGTGATGATGTCATTTATAGGGTATAGAATGGAGAGAAGTTGACTTGCATGCACATGAGAGAGGGGAGGTATGGGTGTGTGACATCACACACATGGGTAGAGATTCTCTCACCCATGTGTGGCATGTGCATGTATGCATGGCATGTGTTGTGCACATGTGTGGAATGAAGTACATGGCGCCATGCGCACATGATACACTAATGATTCTTCACGGCGTATCTCACTAACAGAGTATCGTACAGACGCACGGGTGGTACCTACGCGGTCGCAACAATGAGGCGGTTGATATGAAATAGGTTTCGAAGTCTTGGGGATCCGGTCAGTCAGGTGTGCACTATGCTCGGCTAGTCCAGGTTTGGCCAAAGCCATCGATCATCATGCGCATAAGCATAGGAATGGTACAAAATGGATGGGGTCCTACACACTTGATCATGAGGTTGGAAAGGGTATTGACTCTTAATCATAAGATCTTATGGGTACGAATACCTTGTTCTAGAATTGTGTCTCAGGGCTTTAGTCTTTCAGAGAAGTTGTGCGGCTACACAGGGTTCCCAAGACTATTACTTTTGATCGTGACACGAAGTTCATTAGCTACTTTTGGCGAACTTGGTGGACTCGATTCGATACACGACTTCAGTTCAGCAGCGCCTACCACCCACAGATTGACGGGCTGACCGAGGTTATGAATTGTACGTTGGAAAACCTCCTTCGATGTATTTCAGGAGAAAAACCGAAGCAGTGGGATTTAGCCTTGTCTCAAGCGGAGTTTGCATTTAACAACATGGTGAACCGCTCAATAGGGAAATCCCCGTTCTAAGTTATGTATGGACGAGTACCTCACCACACACCTGACTTGGTCCCTCTGCCCAAGCTCCCAGGCATGAGAATTACAGAAGAACATATAACAGGCAGGATCATGGGCATTCATGTGAAGGTACAGACCAAGCTACATGCCTCGAATGAAAAGTATAAGGAGCAAGCAGACAAGCATCGACGACAAAAAGTATTCATGGTGGGCGACCAAGTAATGGTCCATCTACGCAAAGAAAGATTTTTGACCGAAACGTATAACAAGTTGACAAATAAGAAGATTGGACCAGTACCAATTGTCTGAAAGATCAATGACAACGCTTACGTTGTTGATCTTCCAGATGACATGACGATCTCACGAACTTTCAACGTTTCGGACATGACCGAGTATCATGAACCAAAGCAAGATGAGAACTTGAGGATGAGTTCTTTTTAAGTGGAGGAGACTGATGTAGAGAGGGTGACGGACAGTTACATGGCCAAGATGGATTAGAAAAGGCCCGATCGACGATAGAAGTGATCCAGACCGTCAGACCTTAAATCAGGTATATCTCGCAATCCAGAATGAGTTATCGGATGTAAAATATATGATTTTGGGGTAGAACGAGCTACTTTAGTCACCCAACCCCGTTACGTTGGGTTGCACAAGATGGATTTGTGAAATACCACTAGATCGACGGTCATTTCCCTATTTTAATTCAGTTTTTACTATAAATAATAAGTTTTAGTTTGATTATAACTCTTTATCCGTTGGGCTTTAGGAGTTGCGCCCAATGCGAAAAGAGCTTAGAAAAATTAGGAGAACAGCTTGGTAAAAATTAGGAGAAGTCTCTATGAGGAATCCATAGAAGTTCCGTGGATTCGGAATAGTTATCCTCTTGAGGAAGACGGTGCTCGACCTCACGTCCTCCCTGCGTCATTAGGCTAGTTAGGTTGTTTGATGGGTGAATCCTTTTTTTTTGGGAATTTTAGAAAATAGCCGATCATTAATATGATATTTACATTTTGATACTTTTTTTTTAATTATTCGGTTAAGTTACCTTATTAATCAAGTTATTTTCAAACAGGTAACTCTAGTTAGCCTCTCCTATTTCAATGAGTTTAAAGTTCTTAAAATGATAAAAATGCCCTCCAATTAATGATCATATTTAAGAAAAATTAAATAGACACCTAAATATAAATGTAATGAATTAGGTGCTATTACAAAAGAAATTCTAAAATGAAAAAAAAAATCAAGAGATTTCTCTAACGCAGATTTTGGTGTAGTGGCCGCGTGGCTACCGGTCGGTGCTCCATAGACTCCACCACCATGTATGTGGGTGCGGATTGGATACTGACAGTAGCCAAATTGCTACTGAAGTGACCTCACCAAGCTTTGTGGACCCCACCATGATGCATGTGTTGTATCCATACCGTCCAACCATTTGTAGAGATCGTTTCATGGCATTACAAAGAGAATGAGATTGAAAGCATACCGTTGAAAACTTTGTAGGGGCGACCGCAGTGTTTATTTGCCATCCAACCTGTTGATAAAGTAAGCCAGGAAAAAGAGAAATCACAAATACCAGCCTGACCAAAACTTTTTTTTTTGGCCTCAAGAAAATTTTAATGTTGGGCGTTCAATTACCAACATTTCTCGTGGTGTAGCTTACATGAGATTTGGATCTGTCTTATTTTTGGGCACATACCTTAAAATGATGTAATAAAATGGATGCCATTGTGGATAAAACACATAGATGGTTGGGTTCACAGAGCAACAACCAATAGCCTCTAAGTCAGGCCTTTGGCTCAATGCACGCCTCACAATGATTCTTTGAACGGAAGTGGATTGGGTCCTGCTTATCTTTGGAATGTGCAGCAGGACTCCGTGGAATCCACCTTTACGTATGTGCTTTATCTGAGCCGTCCATTCATTTTATCAGATTATTTAAGGGTATGAGCCCAAAAACGAGACAGATCTAATGCTCAAGTGAACCACACAACAGGGATTGAATGAACAATATTATAAACTTATTAGGAGCTGTAAATGTTTTTGATGAAGCTGATACTTTTGTTTTCCTTTCATCTAGGTTTATATAACTTTATGAACATGTTGGATGACAAATAAACATCACGGTGGGCCCTAAGAAGGTTTCTACGATAGGTGTGAGCTTCCTCATTTTTGGGCTCATATCAAACAACCATCTGGAAAAAAAATAATTGGATGGACGGCATGGATACAAAAATTGAAAGCATTGGATAAACTACCTGTCTAATTGTTAGGATGATCTGATAAAGGTAATTTAAGAGGGAAAGGCAGTAAAGGTGGCCCCACGATGATGGCCCACATTAATGCTTATACTTCTCTAATATATTCAAGGGAGTTTACGGCAAAATTCTCTGAGGAGTTGGATTTGTTAATTCCGTGAGTCTGTCGGTCATTAGGGTCAGATGAGCTCCATTGATAGTTGAATACAGTGAAAACTCGAGAACTTACCATGATAAAGGCTTGAAGACACATGTATATGAAGTGGATGTGGTGCCTTATTATTCTTAAACTTTAAAACTGTAGTGTTGCGTAGCACGCCAACAATGCAGTGAGCCTAGATCCAATCTCAGGTCTCACCCACAAACGATAAACAGGAAGAAATATAAACTAGAAAGGAATAAAAGCAATCAAATAAACCACAAGACAAGATATACGTGGAAAAACCCCAAACTAGGGTAAAAAACCACGGATGCAAAATTCCACTATGAAGAGAAACGAAGATTACAAGGCAATATACTAACCTTTCCCTTGGAAGTACAGAGAAAATCCCTTGCCCACACCTTAGAATAATTTCCTAATATTCACCTTCACCCTAGAATAGCCCTAGGGACCCTAATTTATAGTTTTGGCAACTTCCCTTTTGCATCCAGTTGCGAAAGGACTTGCGACACGAAATCCGCGCATGTGGCTCCACTTTTCAACAATCTCCCACTTGGAGACACATCGCCATAAACCTTTGTCTTCTTCATCCGGAGTGCACCACCTCCCTGTCTTTAAACCTAAAGACCAATCAAAGCTGAACAGAGCTTCAGCTTCTCCCTTGTGACCCCCTTGGTCAGCATATCCGCAGGATTCTCACTTGTATGAATCTTCTCCAGAGTAATCGATCCATCTTCCAGTAACGAATGAATGAAGTGATATCTGATGGCAATATGCTTTGTCCTTGAATGAAAGGCTGAATTCTTAGCCAAGTGTATTGCACTCTGACTGTCACTGTACAGCTTGCAATCTGCTTGCTTCTTACCCAACTCTTCCATAAAACCTTGCATCCACACCATCTCCTTGCATGCTTCTGTAGCCGCAACATATTCTGCTTCTGTCGTACAGATAGATACTATCTTTTCTAACTGAGTGACCCAACTGACTGCAGCACTACCCAGAGTAAAAACATAACCTGTAGTGCTTCTTCTGCTGTCGATATCTCCTGCCAAATCTGAATCTATGTAGCCTTGTAACTTGATTTTCGATCCACCATAACTCAGCCTTACGTCCTTAGTACCTACCAAGTACCTAAGGATCCACTTCACAGCTTCCCAATGTTCCTTCCCGGGGTTGTTCATGAACCTGCTAACAACTCTCACTGCTTGAGCAATGTCTGGCCTCGTGTTCACCATAGCATACATGAGACTCCCAATAGCTGACGCGTATGAAACTTTAGCCATGTAGTCCTGTTCCTCCTGCGTCTTTGCACCTTGATCCTTAGATAGCTTGAAATGGTTGGATAATGGAGTGCTAACCGGCTTAGCACCTCCTATATTGAATCGATCAAGTACCTTGGCTATGTACTCTGCCTGTGACAAAACTAATTTCTTGTTTTTCCTGTCACACTTTATCCTCATGCCTAGGATTTGTTTTGCAGCTCCTAAATCCTTCATGGCAAATTCTCTAGACAATTGTCTTTTGAGATCTGAGATGTCCTTCATGCTTAAACCGGCCACAAACATATCATCAATGTACAGAAGAAGGATGATGTAAGACGTATCAAACTTCTTCAAGTAACAACAGTGGTCTGCATGACATCTCCTAAAACCGTTTCCCGACATGAAACTGTCGAACTTCTTGTACCACTGCCTCGGGGCTGCTTCAAGCCATATAGACTCTTCTTCAGTCTGTACGCCTTGTTCTCATTACCTGGTGCCACGTATCCTGTCGGCTGATGCATATATATCTCTTCTTCAAGGTCCCCATGAAGAAAGGCTGTCCTAACATCTAGCTATTCTAGATGTAAGTCCTCTGAAGCCACTATACTTAAGACCATGCGAATCGTAGACATTTTCACTACCGGTGAAAATATTTCAGTGAAATCGATACCTGCCTTTTGTTGAAACCCTTTCACAACCAATCTGGCCTTGTACCATTTCGAACCATCGTGCTCCTCCTTTAGTCTGTAAACCCACTTGTTATGAAGAGCTTTCTTACCCTTGGGTAGAGTGACTAGCTCCCATGTACGATTAGACTCAAGAGAGTCCATCTCATCATCCATGGCCTGCTCCCACTTAACCCGTATATCTGACTATAACGCCTCTTCAAAACACTCTGGCTGACCATTATCTGTCAGTAGTAGATAATGTAAGGAGGGTGAGTATCGGACCGTGGGTCTCCTCTCCCGAGTAGACCTCCTCACAACCAGTGTATGCGGCTCTGCCTCATCCTGTGGCACTGTAACACCCATGTCCGGTAACTCTTCCAACTCTCCGAATTCCTTTTTCTCGGCCTTATTTTCCTGCACACTATCCTTATGCATCATATTTTCATTGAAGATTACATCCTTGCTTCTAATGATTTTTCTATTTTCTGCATCCCAGAACCTGTAGCCAAAATCATGCTGCCCGTAGACTATAAACGTGCACCTCCTAGACTTCGCATCCAGCTTGTTTCTGTGCTCTGCATCAATGTGAACATATGAAGTGCAACCGAACACTCTGAGATGTGCAAGGCTCACTTCCTTACCAGTCCACGCTTCTTCTGGTAGCCCACCATCCAATGGTGCTGAGGGACTTCTATTGATGAGATATGTCGCAGTATTCACAGCATCTGCCCAAAAGGTCTTGGGCAACCTTGCATGTAACCTCATGCTCCTGACGCGCTCAAGGATGGTCCTGTTAATGCACTCAGCTACACCATTCTGCTGTGGTGTCCCTGGAATCATTTTCTGATATTTGATTCCATTTACTGCACAATACTCCTCAAACCTCTTATCACAATACTCTCCCCCATTGTCAGATCTGAGACACTTTACTGTTTTACCTATCTCATTTTCTACCATAACTTTCCACTTCTTAAATACATCAGATTTATGTTTTAAGAAGTAGACCCACAGTTTTCTACTAGCATCATCAATAAAGGTAACAAAATAACGTGAGCCACCAAGAGATAATACCTGTGTCGATCCCCACACATCAATGTGTACAAGCTCCAACAGATGTGTCTTTGGAGCGCGTCCCGTCTTCTTGAAACTTACCCTCTTCTGCTTGCTATACACGCAGTCCTCGCAGAATTCCAAGTCAATAGACTTCAGCCCTGGTAGCTTCCCTTTTGACAATAGCAGTTTCATCCCTTTCTCACTCATATGTCCTAGCCTCTGATGCCATAACTGCCCATTGACTCCAGTTGATGCGACTGCGAGTGAACTATACGATCCTGAAGTCATGTACAAAGTACCTTCCTTTTTGCCTCGAGATATTACCAAGGCACATTTTATGATCTTCCAAGAGTCACTGGTGAATGTCGTCACATAACCGGTATCGGCCAACTGTCCCACTGAAATCAGATTACATTTCAAACTCAGTACATGTCTGACATCCTTTAATTTCAAGACTGTTCCGTCTTTCTGATTTACATGAACATCCCCCTTTCCAACAATATTGCACGGCTCATCATCACCCAGGTAGACTCTCCTAAAGTCACCTGACACATAATCACGCAGAACTTCCTTACACGAAGTGGCATGAAACGAAGCACCCGAGTCTATAACCCAAGACTCATTCCTCGCATGAAGAGACAAGATCAACGCCTCTATGTCGCTCTCCTCAGACAGATTCACTGAATCATTCCCGCCTTGAGAGCTTCCTTCTTGTTTCTTGAGTGCCCTGCAATTACGTTTCATGTGCCCCTTCTTGCCACAATGCCAACACCCATCTTTGTCTTTCGGTCCCTTGGACTTCTTCCTCGACTTAGAACGCCCGTGTTTATTGCCTCCTTTATTCAGCGATCTTCCTCTTCCTTCAACGTTTAGAGCATTCCCTGAGTCCCCTGAAACTCCTGATGCCTTCCTTCTAGATTCTTCGCTGAGAATTAGACCGGCCACATCATCAAATTTCAACTTTATCGACCCTGAAGAATTGCTCACAGCAATCACCAAACCATCCCAACTGTCTGGCAAAACTGGATAAGATCAATAATGCCCTGACCTCATCCTCTAAAGCAATGCCAACGGATTCCAACTGGCTCGTGACTGTATTGAACTCATTTAGATGTTCTACCACGCTCCCACCATCTGACATCTTCATGTTGAATAGTTGTTTCATAAGATGAACCTTGTTGGATGTTGAGGGCTTTTCATACATGGTGGCTAGGGCTTCCATTAATTCTTTCGTCGTTTTTACTTTGGATATATTGAAGGCGGTGCTCTTAGACAAAGAGAGTCGGATCATTCCTAAAGCCTTCCTATCCAATAAAAACCATTCATCATCTGTCATCTTTTCTGGTTTCTTCTCTTTTCCTCCTAGAGGAATATAGAGGTCCTTCTGATACAGATAATCCTTCATCTGCATCTTCCAGAAGGCAAAGTTTGAACCATCAAACTTCTCAATTCTAGTTTTCCTATCTTCCGCCATCGCTCCCAATAAAACTAAACCAATAGCTCTGATACCAGTTGTTGCGCAGCACGCCAACAACGCAGTGAGCCTATATCCAATCTCAGGCCTCACCCACAAATGATAAACAAGAAGAAATATAAACTAGAAAGGAATAAAAGTAATCAAACAAACCACAAGACAAGATATACGTGGAAAAACCCCAAACTAGGGTAAAATACCATGGATGCAAAATTCTACTATGAAGAGAAACGAAGATTACAAGGCAATATACTAACCTCTCCCTTGGAAGTACAGAGAAAATTCCTTGCCCACACCTTAGAATAATTTCCTAATATTCACCTTCACCCTAGAATAGCCCTAGGGACCCCAATTTATAGTTTTGACAACTTCCTTTTCGCATCCCAGTTGCGAAAGGACTTGCGACACGAAATTCGCAAAAATCCTTTCGCATCCCAGTTGCGAAAGGACTTGCGACACGAAATCCGCGCATGTGGCTCCACTTTTCAACATGTAGAACCTATGTAAAACCCAAAACCAAACCCATTTGACAACTTCATATAAATAGGAAAAATCCAAAGTCATTATACCCTAGCCATAGAGTCCAGTTGATCAAGCTATGACTCGACTAAAATATGCAAAATACTTTGTTGAGAATTAACTACTATGCACAAAATCGAGTGAACTTCGATCGAATCAACTGTCTATCAATTGGACTCAATTGAATCGAATGGTCCATTTTAATTCAATCAAAGACATCCAAACACATTCAACGAGTTAACTGTATAATTTTGAAAATGCTTGATCAAATCGAATGTCTGCTTGATTGAATTGAAATTAGCCATTAACTAGTCATTTTTTATCCGTTGTTTCTTTTTGTCTATTTAAAAGAGCAATGTGGGCTTTTATTAGTTAATGGGAATTTCATAAGAGTTGAGTCCTTATGTATCCTGTTGGGGATTTGTGTTGTGGAATCACACAAATATAAATTTAGGATAGCAATCCAATGACCAAGTATACACAAGAGAACACACAGATTTAACGTGGAAAACCCTTGCGGGAAAAAACCACGGCACAAAGCGACAGAAATCCACTATGAAAATAGAAATTACAAAGAGAGAGGACTTATCTGATTTACCTCGAATCTCACCCTTACTACACCCTTTAGAAATCCTAAAACCCTTTTAGGAACCCTTGGAACCTCTTTAGAAAGCCTTAACATGCCATAAAATAGCACTAGGGACCCCTATTTATAGTTTAGGAAACTCCTCTTACGCACCTCTGCGAAACTGTCTCAAATTTACGCAGTCTGTACAAAATCTGCGCACAATCTGCATAGCCCTTGACTAGTCGAAGGAAGGCCTCGAGCAAACCCCTCGACTGGTCGAGCAGTGCGGAATAACAAAATCAATAGCCTCTGGACTTCGAGTCGAGCAGGCCTCGACTAGTCGAGCAGTCCACTCGACCGGACGAGCAGCCCAGAGATAGATTTAAGACATCCATTTTCAACAATTTTCACCATGTCTTCAATCTTCAACCGTGCAGCTTCTTGACCTTTTCTCTTATTTTTGCATTACATCGTAACTTGTAGTGCACACTCCGTCCTTCTTTTCCGCCATCGCCAGGCCCAGAGAAGTTGTACAAAACTTGAACTTCTCTACAGGAACGACCTTGGTGATCATGTCTTCCGGATTCACACAGGTGTGAATCTCCTCTAGAGTTACACATCCTTCCTTAAGCACCTGTCGGATAACATAGACATCCAACTAATCGCTCCACTCGCAAGTACAAACGAGTAACCTGAAGTTGACTTCCTTGAATCCACACTGCCTGCGTAATCTGAATCCACATACCATACCAACTTTATTCCCGTCTTTCCAAAAGAAAAGACGTAGTCTTCTTACCATCTCACCGCTATCCAATATTGCTTGCCAGGGTACTTGCTCACAACACTGATAGCCTGTGAAATAACCCGTCTAATTCAGACCATGACAAACACTGCCAACCGCATTTGAATAAGGCTCATGAGATATCGTACTTTTCCTGTTCTGTTTTGGGACATGTCCTGAGGAAAACTTGAGGTGAGACGCGTAGAGAACGCTCTCCTGCTTTACATCGTCCATCACCTCCTTGATCAATACCTACCAAAGGTATTTTGCATGAGATAACTAAAGCCTACTGCTCTTTTAGTCTTAATGCCGAGAACCATCTTTGCAGCCCCTCTATCCTTCATCCTGAATGTCCCACTTAACTGAGTCTTCAATATATTGATTTCAAACATGCCATAATTGGTGATCTACATGTCATCAATATACAATACTTGACCCACCATAAAGGAATCAAACCAATACCTAGGCGACAGGTCGTACCATGATCTCCTGCAAAGTCTTTTCTCAGCCCCTTTAACTTCGAACCGCTCTAGTTACTTCATGTAGATTTGCTCTTCCAATTTCCCTTACAGAAGTGCAGACTCTACATCCATCCTTCCAGTTCAAGATCACATTGGCCAACTAGAGCCAATCACTAATCTAATAGACACCTGTTATACCGTCGGCGCGAATATCTCTGAGAACCTGATCCCTTTTTTCTGAGCATAACCCTTCGCCACCAACCTCACTCTATATCTATGATGTATCCTCCTGAAGATCCACCTACATCCAACGGCTTTCTAGCTCACTAGAAGCTCCACCAGCTCCCATATGTAGGTCTAGTACAATGAGTCCATCACATCGCCTATAGTCACCTTCCACTTCTCAGCACCAGGCTTACCTAGAGCCATCTGAACAGAAGATGAATCCCCTGCGATATTGGAGTCGTTCATGTACCTTGTCGATATCCCATGATTATTCCGTGTGATTCTTCACATAAGTGGCTGCTCCACCTGCTCTGTATCCCTATTTGCGCGCCTCAGCCTTCCTGCCCTGCCTGCTCATGTGGCCATGCCCAATATGCCACACACGTGTAGAGGTGGAATCCACTACAGCAACTGCAGCTCCACTTTTTGAAGTGATCCCGATCAACCTGTACGAGTTACCGAGTCGTTGCGCTTTCATGATTACCCATGCCCCCTTGGATACCTTAAGAGCACCATCAATACCTTTGAACTTACAGCCCATTGCTTCAAGTATATATACCAAGAGAAATCAGATTCTTCTTCATGTCAGGAACGTGCCTCACATCAGTTAGGGTACGCTCTGTCCCATCAAACATCTTGATACGCACCGTACCAATAGCCACAACATTACAGGTAAATCCATTATCCATAAACACCTGTCCACCATCGCACTATCCTGTAGCTGGTGAACCAACTCCGTTAAGGAGTCATGTGAAAAGATGCCTCTGTGTCTAGAATCCACTCGTCCTTAGGATCATCGTAAAAGTGTCTGATCGTAGACATAGACAAAATCACCATCACATCCACTCGATCCATCTGACGTGGCAGCATTGGCCTCCCTGATGAAGCCTCGGAATCTTCTCTCTTCGATTTAGGATTTTCACAATCCTTCTTCACATGTCATTCCATCCCATAATTCTAGCACTTTACCTTTCCTTTGCCCTTACCCTTGGATTTGGATATAAAACCTGAAGAACTTGTACCTTGTTCAAAATTCCTACCCCCTGTAAACAATGCATCAGAAGATATCCCCATGTCGAAGTTAAGCTTTCTCATGGCATTCTCTTGAAGGGTTGAGATAATGGTGTTGACACTCAAGGTTTTATTCATGCTGCACATTGTGTCCTTGAATGACTAATATAATGCCGGAAGAGAATTCAGCAACATACATACTTGTTCTTCATCTTTCATCACTTCCTCTATATCCAGCAATTTACAAACCTATTTATTAAAGTTGCTGATGTGAGCCCAGAGACAGATTTAAGACATCTGTTCTCAACAAATCCAAGTCCTATCCTCTCTCAAAGACCCATTTAGCATTGAGTTCATGCAATCTTCTTGAGTGTAAATGCTCCGAATGAGTATCCAATGCTCTGATTGAAAATGACCATGAATTATTGCATTCTCTAAGGCTTAGACTCAATCCATACAGGTAAACCCAGTCTAAATGCCTAAAATGCTTGGTTTGATGAATCCTTCTAGTTTTATATAAAACCTTAATTTATAGAAGATTCATCATCATACCCTAGACTCCCCTTTACCTTGGCATTCTACACTGAAAGATTGATTGAAGATAGCTGATCAATGGGGCTTAAGAGAAGTTGTACCAAGTATGGAGGAGCAACATATGTGCGATCAACACGGCTCATCTATCTTGTAAGAAGTTCTGTTAGAATCCACATGTAAACTCTCAGTAGATTTGGGTTTCGAGTTTGAAGATTCAAACTCATTTGTAAGATCTTGGGTAGGTCTTTGGTGGGAGTGTACGTAATTAGTTCTTATGTAGGACTAATCGAGAGTTCATGACTCAAACTCACAAGACCTTGTGTAGGACACCAACGAGTGCAAAACATGTACATCCATATGTACGGTTGATGGTAAACCAATTTAAAACCATATGAGATAGTGAAATCTGAAAAGTCCAAGTTTGAGTTTGTCCTCTGGGAGTGGAGTAGGCAAGTAGCCGAACCATTATAAATCATGTGCAATGTAGAATGATTCTTTGCCTATGCTTTATTTTTGTTTTGTTCAATGAATACTTGAATTGATGAATGGCATGCTAGGTGTTTAAATAATTGCTCAAGTAGATATATGCTCTCTCTCCTCATAAACTCATGTTGTATGCAAGTTGAATATTTAATTGTTGATGTAGAGTGGGTTGCGGACAGTTTCATGGTCAAGATGGATCAGAAAAGGCCCGGTTGACGATAGAAGTGATCCAGATCGTCAGACCTTAGATCGGGTGTATCTCGCAATCCAGAATGAGTTATCGAACGTAAAATATATGATTTTGGGGTAGAACGAGCTACTTTAGCCACCCAACCCCACTACATTGGGTTACGCAAGATGGATTTGTGAAATCCCCCCGGATTGACGGTTGTTTCCCTATTTTAATTCCATTTTTAGTATAAATAGTAAGTTTTAGTTTGATTATAACTCTTCATCCGTTGGGATTTATGAGTTGTGTCCAACATGAAAAGTGCTTAGAATAATTAGGAGAATAACGTGGTTAAGCCACATAGGACACTTACTATAAAAGTAAATTTACTATTTATAGTAAGTTACAAATTTTAGGGAGTTTTAGTTATAGTTTGCTTCTGATTTCTCTCCCTTTGCTTGGTATCCCTATTTAAAGGGTTGTGAACTCATTTATTTCATCAATCAATCAATTTACGAATTTTCATGAATACTATTTCTATTTTCTTATTTTTTCCTCGTGGATTCGAGAAGTCTCTGTGAGGAGTCCAAAGAAGCTCATTCAGAGTAGTGATCGACCTTATAACGTTCATCCCTGCGTCAATTGTCCATGATCCTACACACATTACATTGTGTTTAATGAGGGATATTTTGCTTTGATTGATTAAATTTAAAAAGGTTATATTCCCCCCTCTCCAGGACTTAGACATAACTCCAAGCTTCTAGCTTAAGAGATATTAGTATAATACCCGTAATTTTAATTGGTATCAGAGCGGGTTCCTCTTTAGGACTTAACCACCTAGAGTGAAATCCGTGGGAGCTTTAAAATATGTCTAGGAGTGAAGGAAGTTTAGTTTCTAAACTGTAATGTTTCGATGGATCTAACTATGCTTACTGGAAGATAGGATGAGGATATTCTTTAGATCATTAAATCCCTCGGTTTGGAAAATAGTCAAACAAGATTGGCAAACATTATGTGAAGATATAATCAGAGAAGATGTTATAATCGCAATACCAAAACCTCAAGCACAGAATCTGAGAAGCGAGATATGACTATGATGTCAAGACCTGTAATGCAATTTACTATGCTATTTCCCAAGACGAATTCAAACTTATATGTACATGTGAAACAAGGAAAAAAGCATGGGATTTATTTAAAACCATCGATGAGGGAACGGGCACAGTAAAACGCTTAAAACTTCAGCCCTTAACCACTTAGTTTGAAAACATCAAAATGGAAGAGCATGAAACCTTCATGGAGTTTTACTTAAAACTAAGATATATTTGCAACTCCACATTGAAATTGCACGTGGTGCTGGGCCATGGGTTATAAGTAGAAGCTTGACAAGCTATAGAATGAAGGTTATATCCTAGAAGGTGGTTGATGAGGGCCAAATAAAATTTATGTCTTTTAAATTCAATTGCCTGCTTTAACTAATATGTTATTCAAGCTAAGTAAAATAATTTAACATTTAAGGCTTCCAAGCCATTAGTAAGTCCAATCACATAGACTGTAATAGATATGCTAATGAGGTAACTATTCCACAAACAAGATAATGTACATATGTGTGGGATGTGCTAACTAATAACTCCTAGTATTCATCTAATCATGTATACATATAATTCATTAATTACCCACATAAGCATAATTAAACAAGTGCTTTAAAGACAATCTTAAACACAAGCATGTATAGTGGTTTAATTTCCTTACTCCACTCCTTGCTAACACACTCAACCCATGAGTGTACTAGATTTCATAATCAAAGGTTTTAAATTAGATTCACCTCTAATCTTTACAATCTCACACAAGGATCGGCTCCCTCAGAGACTTAAGTGATTTTTTAAAGGCTAGCCTTGAACATCGATCCTAATCTAAGGACCTACGTAGGCTATGTTTACTCCCGCCAGATGCTCCCAAAGAGATTAACATGTACACACATGTATCTAATGAACTCGACCCTACACAAAAGCCTAGGTTCTACACAAGAAGTTATTGTGTTTGGGTGATGTGGACGGTGGAGGGCGGATTTTCCGAGAGTACGTGAGATCTACTCTCTTGTTTCTACTTGGTTGCCTCGCTCGAGGGCTTTTTATGTTGGTAGTAAAGGATGTGATATTTAACCAGAGTCGCCACTAACCAATTATTACGATTCCATAGTCGGTTAAAGCCCGTAGAAATGCTTAAGATGGGTTGGTTAGCCGATAGAAAACTAACTAAAATCTCTTGTGGGAGCCTTTGACAGGAGTGTACGCTAAATGTATTTTTACATATATAGGAATACGATCCTTATGTAGGGTTGTAAAAGTTAGATGCGAATTTGATTTAAAACCTTCGATAGTGAATACCGTTACACTTAAGGAGAGTGTGTCTGCCGAGAGTGGAGTAGGAAAATCAAACCAGTATACATGCTTGTATTCGTGATTGTGAATTGCATACATTCTTATTAATGTTTATATATTTGATTAGGTAAATCATATGAATGCTTGAATTAAATTGTATGCTAGGCACATAAGCTCACTAGCAATTGTAGACTATTTGCACAATTGACATATCTTTGGTAGTCTATGTGACTGTACCCTTTATTGGCTTGGAAGCCTTAGAGTTAATTGTCTTACTTAATTTAAATTAACATATTAGTTTAAGTAACTAATTGTGTGTTAAAATGCATAATTTTTATTTGGTCCTAATTACCCCCTCTAAGACATAACCATCATTCTATAGCTCTCCAAGCTTCCGTGCATAATTGTGGTATCCTATTGCACGTAATTTCAAGATCGTCCATCTTTAAAGGTTTATCCGATTTCACCGAGACAAAAAAATTGGAGGAACCAACTTAAGAAAACTTTTGAACCAATGAGATGAAGGGGTGACTAAAAAGGTAAATTTGACCGCCTTTATAATAGAAGGCGAGGCTGAATAGTTATAGAAAATTATAGTTATATCAATTGTAGAGGGAGACAGTGAGGATTAGAATCACTTTAAAATGAATTTCAATAATCAATACTTCCCTAAAAAATATTTGGGGAGGAAAGAAATCAAATTCATAAACTTGGTGCGAGGAGAATTATCTGTTATGCAGTATAAGGCCAAGTTCATAAGACTGTCAAGATTTGCTCCATACATTTTTTAGGAGTACCTTAAAGATAAAAATGTTAAGAGAGGACTGAAGGGAACATTAGTAGTAGGATAGTGGCTCTACGTCTTTCAACATATGCAAAAATGGGAGAATGGGCCTTAGTCATAAATTAGGTCTATGAGGACTTTTAGAAGGGCTGGGAGCAAATGAATAAGTAGAAATCAAGAACAAGACCACACCAATTGCCTTATAATGGAGCTAAGGTAAGAGACAGAGGACCTCACCGACCACCTGTACCAGCAGCCGCAACACTCGAGAGTCTCAGTCGCAACACTAGGCTTCTCCATAACCATACCAAAGACCTTAACAATGCAGCACCAGAAACCTTCGTCATACCCGTAATCATCACAATTATATCAATCGTCTTAACAATTTCAGCAATTACCTCAATAATATCAACAACAACAACAATACCAATGGTCACTGCAACATTTACAACAACCAAGGCCTTAACCGACTCAATCTCAGCAACAACAACCTAAACCAAGAGACCAACCACCTCACCTGCTAGCTCAAGGATACGCCGTAACACCACTAGAGGAGGAGTGAGCTTTAACACACGGTTACATAGAGATGCCACCTGAAGGAGAGCCGCAACTGGGGGAAGCGCTAGTGCAATGCTACGCCTTTGCAGATGCAACACTCGATATGGGTGTAGTTGTATATATGTTAAATTTAAGGAGATTTATTATTATTATTATTAAGGGGTAGAAAGTGGATAAAGTGGAAACAAAAATATCAGTTTGATCCAAAACTTATGTGGTCCTCAAGGAGCTTTCAATGGTAGGAGTTCAATTCCCATTGTTTCCAGTGGTGTGGTCCACTTGATCTTTTGATCTGCCTCTTTTTTGGCTCATGCCCTAAAATGAGTTGGCTAAAGGGATGGGCGGTGTGGATAATACACAAACATCAAGATGGGCCCCACAATTTAACTTTTTTCTCCTCGAGTGATGTGAGGAGTGCTATAAATGAAAGGTGGTGGTCAAATCACCTTGGAAATCCAACTGGAAATACAGAGGTAAATAATTATTACCCATTTACCTTGAATTACCTCTGTAATTAGAAAATCAAACAGGCCCTTAACATTTCATCTTAACCTTGATACATTGAGGAATGTGTTACATCATTAAAGTCCAATTCCAATAGTTATAAATACACATTTGATCATCTAAAGTTTTCTACACTATACATGATATTTTTTTTTCTTTTTTTTATTTTTTTTTTGGAAGATGAATTTTATTTATAATCAGCCAAAGATGTACAATCTTTCAGGTGGGAACCAACAAAAAAGGATCGGGCCTCGCCTATCGTATACCAGAAACAACTAAGGCTATGGACAAAAGGACAACTGGACTATCCATTGTACATGATCTTACTTACACTAACCTTTATAAAACTTATCTGTGTAAGCCCCCGTACTTATCCAATCTAGTTCAACCCTACATTGTTAATTTCGATATCTAACTCACTAGATCAATCATCAAACGGAATTCTCATTGTATCAACTGGATGACTGGCCCGAAGATAAAAAATAAGACCATTAATATGATCCATCGGCAATCCTAATCTATTCATTTACATTTCATATCGAGACACGTCCCAGATCATCCAAGGGGGATTTTCCTACAATTTTTAAAACAAAAAAGGAATTTAAGTAATTGCATGTACACCTTATACTGTATACTCTCACTCAATAAAATCAAGATATGATCATTGATACGAAAGTTATGATGGTACATTTATACCTAAACACCTCAAAGAACCTCGAGGAACCTTGATTCACGATTTCAAAAAGAGATTATACTATTATTTTTTAATTCATTTACTTTCAGTCGATCAAATCAGAATAATTGATTGAAAATCGATTGCCCATAATCCAAACTGCATGGTTGGTGGGCCGTTGTGCACCATAGCCTACGAATAACACTAGTGCCCACCTTTGGTTCATTAACCATGTGAACCTCCCAAAAATCGAAACTGCCAATGCGCAACATGCAAACAGAAAATCCAACAACATCGGGCATGAAATAGAGTTGAAAGCAGAAAAATCTTTCCATTTTCCCCCCTCACAATCGGAGCTGGATTACCCTACAAATTTGGGAGAAGCAATACCAAAATGATCTGAGTCGTCCAATAGATAGGCCTCAACCGTCCAAAATCATGAGTGCTAGTGATTTTAGGACCCACTATTGCATCTAAGATCTAATTTCATTCGAAAGAATCAATGCTGAGGTTGGTGGAGTGTTCTACAGGATCTTGCGACATCAAAACCGCATGAAACACTAAGCAAATTCGATCATCTAAACCTTTGATTTCTCTTCTCCTCAAGCTTCATTCAGTTGATCTAGATCGTCCATAACCGGTGGAACGGAGAAATAACCAATGGGTGTAAACCTTTCATTCAAGAACCCAGCATCGTTGAATCTTGTTTATCTCCGAAGCAAGATCCATTCCTATTTTTGCCGTCAAAGCTGCTTATTAGATGATGAGAATCTTCCCAAATGGTTCATTTTTCAGCCACTGATTATCCATGGCAGGTGGAGGGTCTTGATTCAGTATTCCTCTCGAGACCTGCGTTAGGGTACTTCGCACAGCCACTGGGGACGTGACTTAGCTGTGACCCTAGATCCAATGATGTGGGTGGGGCCCACTTCATTATATGTATTGATATATCTATGCCATCTATCCATTTTGCCAAATGAGTTTCGAGCATGGCCTAAGAATTAAGCATATCCAGATCTCAGGTGGATCACACCACGAGATAAAGTGGTAAATATTAACCATTAAAAACTTTTCGTGGTCCTTAAAAGTTTTAGATTAAGCTAATATTTGTGTTTTCCCTTTATACAGTTCTGTGCGACCTCATCAGCAGGTTGGAGGGCAAATAAGCATTAAGGTGGAACTTAAAAAGCTTTTAATGGTAGGCGTTCAATAACCACTGTTTACTATAGTTTGTTTCACCTAAGATTTGGATCTGCTTAATTTTCTAGGACATCCTAAGGTGGTAGTCTCATGAGCCGGGGATGGTGGTATGGGATCTATGCCCGAGCTGTCGGCCTATAATGGTGATGAGCCCCCGTAATGACATTGAGTTTATTTAAATTGGCTGATTGTAACTAGACTAATAATGGTTTGGTTAATTATGCATACGTGGCACAAACCAGCATTTATCGCTATTGTACGTGATGTACGCATTTTATCTGACTGGATGAGCATTCCCAGGTCGATGATTGCATGGGTGATGAGCCCAATGTCCTCACGAATGAGCATCTCCGGGGTGATAATTGCATTCACGCATCCATGCATCTAATAAGACTGCATCATGTACTATTTTGTATGCCTTATTTTTAAAACTATGCTTACCTATTGCGGCAGTGTGTAATCTTGAGGGGAATTCACACTGAGTTGGTCACTCATCCATCAAATATATAAGCGTACAGATAGCACAGGTGGCCCAGATGATATTCACGTTCTTATTGATAAGGAACAAGCTATAATTAACAAGGGCGCATGATTGTATTTGCTAAGGATTGCTCCAGGATTTTACATCCCAAGATTGTTGTAATATTATTTTGTTTCATATGTAATATTATTTCATTTCGTAATTGTTAATTTCAGAGACATTAGTTGTATAAGTCATTATGGGAAACTTCTTGTATGAATGATCATGCAAGTTTCCTGTACATTTGATTTGTCCATACTACGCTAACTGCTAACTCTGAATGATAAAGAATAAAAAAAATATGGAATTTGGCTCTTTGTAGGTTAACACTCGGGTTTTTGGGAAACGGGTCATATACTAGGGTCCAGAAAACATGGGGCGTTACACTTATGTATGACCAAAAGACAACAAAATATTTAAAAGAAAATCATTTTAACTGAAAGAGTGAATGTAATCATGAAGCAATATGCGCCATAAAAGTATAAAGATCTCGGTAACCCAACCATCGTTTGCGTAATTGGGAACTACCGTATTGAGCACACACTTCTTGACTTAGGAGCGAGTGTGAATCTGATCCTGTACTCGGTCTACAAGCAACTGGGTCTAGGTGAATTAAAACCTACCCGGATCACGTTACAACTTGCCGATTGCTCAGTCCATGTACCGAGATGGATAATTGAGGATGTGTTGGTTCAGGTTGACAAATTCTACTACCCGGTAGATTTTATTGTCCTGAATACTCAACTCATTGTGGACATGAGCACTCAAATTCCCGTCATCCTTGGTTGTCCATTCCTTGCCACATCAAATGTGATCATTAATTGTAGGAATGGAGTCATGAGTTTGTCTTTCGAGAATATGATATTGGAGTTAAATATGTTTTTCAATACAGGTAAACAGTCAGAGGATGAGGATGATTTTCACGACATTAACATGATCGACTATTTCGTGGAAGATAGAACTCTTTAGACCGTATCCTCTGACCCTCTTGAGACGTGTCTGGCCCACTCTCATGATTTTGATGACGATATGATTAGGGAGACAAGGGTCATGCTTGATACCGTGTCGACACTTGAAGTTAACCGGTGGAGGCCACAATTTGAAGAGTTATGCCAAACTGATGTAGTGCCTCTACCATCTAACCTCAAGGTACCAAAGCTTGACCTAAATACCTTTGCCCTCTGGTGAAACAAACTATAGTAAACAGTGGTTATTGAACGCCTAAATCCAAGCCACTCATCTAAATCCTATCTCATATGTAAGCTAATCCAACTTGTTTAAAGCCATCATCAAACCAATACAAGGCATCTCAATGGTCTAAATCTTGCGTAGTAAGATCAGGTTGAAGAAATCTGGCCATCTCTTTTATGAAGAGTGTCAGGTTTCTTCTTCTCTCTCATACGTCTCCATTTGCCGGTCATCTCACGTAGTGCACTTACTACTTTCGTTTACTTTGCTTATAATTAATTACAACACTTCTTCTCTCTCCAATGCCCAACTCCTCTAGGTGTTTTCGAGTGTATTCTCTGTGACTTGCCGATTCTTGGATCCCATCACATCAGAAATGAAGGGTCGCCTAGTCCTATGTTTCTCTTTCTTTTCATCTCTCTTAAGTATACAAGTGTTAGTTAAATGCCTCTGTGATCCCCCCCTTCCAATCTTAGGTTAGACCCTAGTAGTCATGGAGTGCTTGCTTGTGACAGATAGAAACTAAGTTAATTTTTTCATTTTTTACCTAGGTACGCAGACGATGGTAGATCAGCTCTATGATCTCTCACTTTCAATCTTAAGTTAGATTCTAGTATTTGTAGAGTACCTGTCCACAACTGACTATCGAGATTAAGTCCATTTTTAATTTCTTTTTAGGTACCCCGGATGTTGGTAGATTGCATCTACAACCTCTCACTTTCAATTCCAAGATGCTAAAGTTATTTAATCCACTAAAATCCCATTAATCCCACAAAATAGAGAACACACTCACGTGTGGGTGGAGAAGATGTGCCTACTACCTTCCTTATCCATCATCGAGATCCCTTACTCATAATCTCATGTTACATATTATGAGTCATTTTAAAGCAGGGAGACCAAATCAACGGCTTGGATGGCAAATAAACTCTATGGTGGACCAATGTCACGTGTGATAGTGGGCCTCATAGCGTATACAGGTATTGGCCCCACTGTGGCCCATTCCAGTGATAGTCGTGGGGTCCATGGACACCATTAAAAACTTCCTAGGGTCCAATCACGCGGATTAGATACTGTCCCATTGTTCCACTATTTTTTGTGTTGGGGTCCACTGGAGCTTTAGATTTAACTCGTTCTTTGGATATTGCCTTAAAATGATCTCTCCAAATGGACGGAAGGTGTGGATATAAAACATACATCATGGTGGGACCCAAAAATGAGAGTATATAAATATCAGGTGGACCACACCACATAAAAACAATAGTGATTGGATATCCATCATTTAAATCCTCGTAAGGCCCACTGTACCTTTTATTTGGCATCGAATCTATTTATTAGGTCATACAGGCCTAGATGAAGGGGAAAAACAAAAATCATCTCGATCCAAAACTTTTATGGCCCCCAAAATGTTGTAAATGGTCGCGCTCATTTAACACTGTTACCTGTAATGTGGTCCATTTCATATTGGGATATGCTTCATTTTTTATCTCATGCCATAAGATAATCTTTAAAAATAGATGGACGGCATGGATTAAACACATACATCATGGTGTGGCCCACAGAGCACCAACCACCAGCCATTGGATGGTGTCAGGGGAAGTAGCCAATCTATTCCTCGTATTTGTGGTGTGGTCCATTTAATCGTTGGATATGATTCATTTTTTGAATAATTCAGTAAAATGATTTAGAAGAATAGATTAACGGTGTGGGTTGATCCCAATTTTATAGGTAAATCCAAAACTCAAGTGTACCACGCCACGCGAAACAGTGTGGAATAATGATTTCTACCGTTCATATATACCTTCCTTAGGCCCACAGCAATGTTTATTTGACATCAAACATGTTCAGAATATCAAAAAGATATGAATTAAGAGAAAACACAAACATCAGCTTGATCCAAAACTTTTATGAATGTTATTTTTAATGGTGGGCGTTCAATACCCACTTTGTCGGGACTTTTTTTTATCCATCTTGGCTTTGAAAGTGTCCGCGACCCATGATCCATTCAGTCCATCAGACAATAAATCATAGTTTCACCATATATCTTAAATTTCATTCAAATATAATAGTTATATAGATCACATCACAGTGAAAAGTGTGAAATCACGTATAAAACATCTAAATTCACATCATGAACATTTGAATACAATTGATTTCAGGAAAATCAATCTTCTTTTTGTCTAGGATCGGATGAATATATTGGATTGCGTGTATATAGTAAGGTGATATTATGAAACTCAAAAATCATCCGTATACGAAACTCAAGTGGGCCATACCATCTAAAACTGTGAAGACATCCTAAAAAATATAAAAGCACTTGGTGGAGCGCACATGAGTTTTGGATGTGGCTGAAAATTGGTCTGACCCCTCATCCAAGTGGGACACACATAATGAGTGGGTTGGATATGTGAATCACATTTAGGCAGACCCAATATATGATTATGAATGTTTTAAGGAAACCCCTCTCCATTATATTATGTGGTGTGGCCCACCCAAGTCATGGATTGACTTTATTTTTAAGCTCTTGGCCCACCTAAGTCATGGATTGACTTTCTCCATACCGTTCAACGCATTTCTCGAATCATTTTAAGATATTAACAAAAAAAATGGGGCGGGTCCAAAGCTTAAGTGGACTACAAAGTAGGGACTGAACGTCCACCATTAAAAATAACATTCATAGAAGTTTTGGATCAAGCTGATGTTTGTGTTTTCTCTTCATTTATATTTTTTTGATATTATGAACATGTTGGATGTCAAATAAACATTATTGTGGGCCCAAGGAAGGTATCGACGGTGGAAATCATTATTCCACATTGTTTCGCGTGGCATGGTACACTTGAGTTTTGGATTTACCGAAAATTTGGGATCTACCCACACCATTCATACTTTTTTCAAGATAATTTTAGAGAATTATCCAAAAAATGAATCATATCCAAAGATTAAATGGACCACACCACAAATAAGTGGAACAGATTGGCTACTCCCCTTGACACCATCCAATGGCTGGTGGTTGATCCACAAATGAATCATATCATGATGTATGTGTTTAATCCATGTCGTTTATCTATTTTTAAAGATCATCTTATGGTATGAGACCAAAAATAAGATATATTGAAATCTTAAGTGGACCACATTCCAGGAAACAGTGTTGAATGAGCGTCAACCATTAAAAAACATTTTGGGGCCATAAAAGTTTTGGATCAAACTGATTTTTGTTTTTCCCTTTCATCTGGCCCTATATGACCTAATCAACATATTGGAAGTCAAATAAATAGTACAGTGGGCCTTAGGAGGATTTTAATGATGGATATATAATAATTTTATAATTTATTATATATGTGTGTGTGTATGGGAAAAGGTTCCATATGGTCGAGCTCATGGGAACTTCTAATGAGGTCGAGCTGTGTGGGCCCCATCGTGATGGGTGTCAAACATCTACCCAATCAGTCAAATGCACCATTCCATGGTGGGCCTGGGGCTTAAAAATCAAGTCAATCTGCGACTTTTTTAGGCCACACCACATACAAAAGTTTAGAGGGGTTACCCTCCATTAAAATATTCATAATCATTTGTTGGGCCTACTGAGATGTGGTTCACAAATCCAGCCCATCCATTATGTGTGTCCCACTTGGATGAGGAGTCAGACCAAGTTTCATATGCATCAAAATTTCAGGTGGGCCCCACCAAGTGATTTTATATGCTTTAGGCATTTCTTCACATGATTTTAGATGGTATGGCCCACCTAAGTTCCGTATACGACTGCTTTTTAGGATATCCCATAATTTAAAGGGGGCCCATCAAATGCACGATGTTGATGGTCGACACGCATCACAGTGGGGCCCACACAGCTCGACTTTGTGGGAAGTTCCCATGAGCTCGACCGTACTCGACCCCACCCAACCCTAGCCCCCTCTCCCTTTCTTCTCTTTCTCTACCCGCCGCATGCCCGCCCGACACCCATGGGCTAATCCCTCCACTCTGTCTCTCTCGCACCCTGTAACGCCCTGAAATTCGGGAGTCGAGTATGAACTCAACTCCCGAGTTCCAACGCATCACTTATGCAACATACACAATGATGGTTAAATGTTGTTGCGTTAGAGCAATAAACATGAATGAGATTATACCAAAACAGTAATTCATACTCCAGTTCAATTGTATAAAGGCAAGCAGAAGACTGAAATTGTATATTTAAAGTATGTAAAGAACAAAATTTCCATGAACTCCTGAGTATGAACACTAACTGAGTACCCATATACATGTAATGTTTTTGAGTCAAAAATCAAAATACAATCTACAAAATGAGTCCTGAAATCTCCGCAATGCAGTCAGCCTAAGCAAAGCCGTCAGAGTACTGCATAAATGAGAACTCATCCTAGTCCTCGTCGAAATCGGGCTTCGGCTCCTGAACCGACGCGCCATCTATACCTGCGACAGAGTCTGGTTGGTGTTGCAAACACCGTCCCGTAACGTGGGAGTGAGTAGCTAACTCAGTGGAACAATAAAGCATAGGTTAACATGTTATCAATTCAATCAAGTAGTAATGATAAAGCAGTACAAATCAAACAATTCTAACTACTCTTATTAAGTGCGAGAATGAAATGACATGATGCTGTATGCCCTTGCCAAACCACCCTCATGCGACATCATCTTACGTTCGCGAATGCATAACTCCCTCAGTGCTCCACATCTACAAGGCACATGCGGTGCGATGATGAACATGATTACCGAGTTATTATTATTCCTTTTCAAACAGCAGTATTGGGAAACTAAGGTACCTCACTTGTATCATTCCCAAACATGATCCATTCTAGGGCCATCAATCCTAGTTAATATCATACGGTGTTATGGTTTGAGAGGCATAGCGAAGGCATCACAAAGGGCTCGTCACCCGTCAGTACGGATACAGTTCTCACTGTATGCGGCTCAATTGCTGACCGTCAGCTCGAGTACAGGTCTCACCGTACTCGGCTCAATTACTAGCCGTCAGCTCGAGTACAGGTCTCACTGTACTCGGCTCAACTCATACTTTAGTTGCTGTGAAAGACTCGTCGCCAATCACAGACCCTTGGAGTATACTCGAAGATACTACAGAGGACTCGTCGCCCGTCAGCACGAGTATAGGTCTCACCGTACTCGGCTCTCGCCGTAAGTATCGACAGCTCGAATACAGTGTCCCATACCACCGTATTCGGCTCACGAGTTTGGGTTGCTCAATGGTCACTACGGGGAGGCGCTTGGCCCCAGCTCGGCCACGGTGTCCCATACCACCATGTCCGGCTCATGAGTCTTAGCGGATCGAGGTACTATGGTTAACGGGATCGCCACTGGTAAGTTTGGTACCCTAGGTTCAAGCAGTAACGACCAAACATGGTGAACACGCATTCAACATATCGGTTTACTTGACGAGTCAGACTAGCTCGAGCGCACAACAAGTTGGGCGATATGAAGCGCAAAAGCACTCCGTGTGGCCAACCACTATCGCCAACCGAAGTACGACTCGAGTTCGTCAGACACATCCCTTGTGGCGACATGAATCTCAGCCACAATCTCAAGTCTGGTACCGAATGCTTGGACTATAGATATAGTCCCAAACTCAATCAATTCTCATCAATAGCATGTGGAGTAAAGCATGATAAACAAAGTAATACAAGCATGTTAACAGGCATGTCATAAGGCATGTTATAAAGCATGAAGTAAAGCATGTCGTAAGCATGTTGTAGAGTACTATACAAATAGGGATACAATTACATACACATCACAAGTGAGTGGTTAGAGCAAACCACCACATGGAGGGTATCCTACATGTCTCTAAGGTAGTCGGGAATTCCATATCAGCACCTAAGGCACTAACACTTAAGCATTTACACTCACAAGCATTTACACAAACACTTAGAGTGCACTATTCCAACATACATGACGTATGTTAGCAAAATACGTATTAGGGTTATTCTTTCGCCAAGCGGGTATTTTATCCGTGTATACCATAATCATATAGCAAATAATCATGACAATTACATTTCCAAAATTTACACATATACGGTATTTCTAGAATACACAATTTCAACATACGTAGCAATTACAAGCGAACATGTATTACGGCGATTCCTTTCGCCAAACTAGTATTTTATCCATATATGGTATAATCATACATTAAATAAACATGTCAAACATTTTTCCAAAAAAAATACGTATACGGTATTTCTACGTATACCTAGAGTATGTGAAATTCCATATTCTACAACGTTAATCGAAACAGAAAACGGAAAGCACTTTGTACATGTGCAATTGCATGCAGATCATGAATCTATCATTATCTGACATTGAAAGCGTTGAAAACCGTAACCTATACACCTAAAGTCCTCACCTTTGCCCTTGGAATCTCAACGGATCTGTAAGGTTTGGTGAGCTTCCGTATTCGGGAGTTTTCTTGCCTAAAGAGCGGAATCGGTTAGCCATTTCATAACCTATTGCCTATACACTTCAAATCAGACCTAGGGTTAGGGTTTCTCACCTTAAAACGGAGTGGATACCGCTGGAAAAGCACCTGGAAAGAGGCGGTGTAGGCCGTGCGATGATTAAAAGCAACAGGAGGAAGTACTCCCACAAATCTCAAGCTTTTCTCTCCCTTTTCTCTCTCTCTCTCTAGGGTTTTATCCCAAATTCGTATGGCTGTGAGAGGGGCTGTTCTAAGCCTCTTTTATAGCCTAAAACCTCTCCAAAATAGACTCAGGTTCAAGGGTTACTGCTAATATAGGTATTTCGACACTTTTCCAGCTCAAAAGAGGGATTCTGGTGGCCCTCCTTGAGCCAAACGTCAGACTTAAGCTCTCCACACATGGATCTACGTGGGATTACGTTTTCGACCCGATCGGATTCCCAGATCGCACCTGGCGGACCCCTTTCAGTTCAACGGTCAGTGGGCCACAATCCAAAATTCCAAGTACATGTAATGTTCCTGAAATTTTTCTTGATCTGAGGGTGTAATTTGGTCTGATTCTGACGGTCTGGTTGCTTAATACTGATGCACAAGCGAATGGTGCCAGATCACTATTCCAGATATTTATTTTGTAAAGAGGATAGTGTTTTTCACACTCCCTCGCTCCGGATTCAAGCGAACAGCCGTGGGACATCATTTGGACTTGATTTCCGAGATGATTGTCGAGCCCAGTGAGGCGGTCCTAGTTCCTTAAGTTCGTGTTAATCGGACTTCCGATGTGCGGTCTAGACCCAATACGAAGTTTCATTTCATTCCTGAGAGCAGCCGGGTAATGAGTTTGGTTCTAAACTTTAGGGTAACCTAGAGTCACTGATTTTGCAAGTTTTGGGTCTTGCAGATCGTATTTAAAGCGATCCCAACGGATTTCACGACTAATCGAGTTTTGTACTTAGTTAACTTTGTTAATTTTCTAAAGGATTTAATCCTAATTGATTTCTGGTCGAGATGGTACTCGAGCCAAAGTACGGAAATTTACAGGTCGTTACACACCCTCTCCCTCCCCTCTCTCTCTCTCTCTCTCTCTCTCTCTCTCTCTCTCTCTCTCTCTCTCTCTTCCTCTCTCTCTGATCTCTCCACCCTACCATTGCCACATGCCCTACCCACGCACGCCCTCTCTCTGTCTCTGAAGCTCGGTGAGGTATCTCTCTCTCTCTCTCTATCTCAATCTTAATCTTAATACCGATTTAGGGATTTGGGGATTTAGCAATTTGTGGATTCCTGATTCGATGTGGACCCTCATTTAGGGATTTGAGGATTTTAGGGCACATTACTCCACATTGTTGAGGGTGGTGCATCCAAACAGCCCCAAATCAAGGATTCAAAATCAGTTTCGGGTACCACATCTGTCACCACCAAAACCATGCTGTAACACCCCTTGTTTTTGTTTTTGTTCTTTTGTTTGGTTTTGTTTCTTTTTTTTTTAGATGGAAGCAAACAACACCGGTCGGGGTTGTCTACTACTGGAAAATCTGTGGGCCCACCATAATGCATATGTTTTATCCATGCCGTGCATCCAGATCTAGTATCGATCGTTCACGGATGATGGTTGGATACATCAGATTGAATGTGAACTATTGAAATGGTTTTCAATAATTTGTTCAATGGAGTGGAAATGACCTGTAACACCCCGAATCTTTAGGACCCGAGTACACGACCCGTTTCCCAAAAACTCGAGTGTTAACCTTAAAGGATGGTTAAATTTGATATGTAATATATATATTTTTATTCTTTCATCAGAGTAAGCAAACGAGCGTACGATGGACAAATCAACATAAAGGAAAGTCTTCATTTACATTTAGGATATACAAGAAGATGCCCATAATGACTTATACAAACCAATGTCTCGATATAACAAATACAAGAATCCACATGATTTAGTATATGAAAAATAACATAAGAATGTAAACATAAGCCGCAAGATCGCGCAGCTCCTCGAGGTATATACAACCATGGAACCCTGACACTTGTACTCGGCTCCACATCAGCCTGAACCTGAAAGTCACTTAAGCCACCTGTGCTACCTGTACGATTATATATTTGATGGATGAGTGGCCAACTCAGTGTGAACTCCCCTCAAGATTACACACCGCCGCATTAGGTAAGCATAGTTATAAAATAAAGCATACAAAACAGTACATGATGCAGATCTTATTATGTGCATGGATGTATGGAATGCGTTCACGCCCTGGGAATGCTCATCCGTGCGGACAGGGTCGCCGCCCATGAAATCATCGAACTTGGGAAACATCAACCAGTCGGAATTATTGAACCTAGGAAATATCAACCAGTCAGAAATAATACGTAGCCCACGTATGATAGCAATAGATGTTGGTCTGTGCGATGTATGCATGATTAGCCAGTCCATTATTAATCAAATTACACTCAGCGGGTTTAATAAGCTCAAAGGTCACTACGGGGAGCTCAGAACCCAGCGTAGGCCGACAGCTCAGGCATAGTGTCCCATTCCACCATCCCTAGCTCATGAGGCTACCACTTTAGGATGTTTAATGAAAACCCATCGACTAGTGGCCAATCATATTACAGTACGTGGGGCTTACCATCGCATGGTTGCACAGTATAAAACATCAAACCCATGTAGGGAAGATATCAAATAAAACAGTGTAGGGCGAGTATCAAAATATGTCACATAGGGCGAATATCAAAACCATACGATAAAGACCATCCTTAAAAACCATTGAGCACAACAACCCTGGATGGTAGGCCCACATCAATGATCCATCTAGACCACCACTCAAAAACCACCGAGTCGAAGATCCATTACGATAAAAAAGACTCAAGTTACATCCCAAGTATGGGTGTACATTCATATGTGAGAATTTTCCACTAATGTACCAGTTTAAGTTCTGTAAGCAATCCACAAATAATCCACAAGCATGAACAATTATACAGGATAATCATAAAGCATGTAATACAGCAATTCAATTTCCACCAGCTAACACATGTGATTATAAAAAAGGAGATATCAATTATGAATTTAAATAAAAACTATAACTTAAGCTAATGAGAAGATGGAAAGCTCAAGGGGAAGAATCATCACCTTATACTTTGAATCGCCTTCTAGTGTCGCTAGAGAATGCGTGTTTCCTTAGAATCAATCCCTATCATAAATCAGGAACTTGTACAATTAGATCCAAGCTCTACACACTACCTAGGGTTTGGATTACTTTTAGAGTTTTGGTATAGAGTTAGGGCTTCATCCTAGGGTTTAATTCTAGGAGTAGAACTTATGATGTATGTGCAACTTAAATACAATATAATAATAATATGATTAGTTACATTTTAACTTTAATGATACAACTATTATTTGTGGCCCTAGTAATAATTAGTATTAAAATTGTAATAAAATAGTATAACCCATTATTAAAGATAATATTTTCAAGTGATGGACACCATGCCAATATCGCTAATGGTAGATTCACTTATAACAACTAATATTATCGTAACATGTTAATAGTAATCATCATGATGATAATTAATATTATGATAATATCTAAGAATGGTAAGTAAATTACACTATTCACTAATTTTAACTCCATTTATTAGAAGTAGTTCTAGCATAAGTTACCTGTCCAAAAGGTTGGTCTGAGCATGTAGAACACCTGACACAAGAGTCAAGCTTATCCGGACCTTGCCCACACTATTCACAACAATGGACAGCCGTCCACTCAATCAAATGTACATATGGGTGTTGAAAATCAGGTGGGCCACACGTGTACATCGGATCCACCCCATCCATGAGGTGGGTCCCTCAATATTATGTGGGCCTGAGCCGAAACTCGGGTCTTTCCTTCATTCTACGAAGACGGGACCCGACAAGGTGGCCTGTCCTAGGCCTGGTTTGGCGTGGGTTTTTCTTTCATTCATTGACAAGGGGACCCAAGACAGGTCTAACTTGAGTGCATTAAGCCTACACCTTAGTTCATCCAAAGTTCATCTCAAGAGTAGGGAAAAACCTTGAGTTACCAACTCAAAGGCTGGATGGCCTGTTAGATCCAAAAATAGCTAAATGACTCGGTTCTACATCAAGTCACCAAGCCATTTATTTTGAGTAATAGTTGAGATGATTTTAAAAGGAGAGAGAGAGAGAGAGAGAGAGAGAATGGGTTTACCTAACTAGCTGTGGTCGTGGATGACCCGCCACAGGTTCATGCAGCCCAAGTCGTTTCAGACTTGGTTCGATCTCAGCCCGAGAGTCTCACAATCTACCCTTCAGATCAGCGACACAAGCAGTAAGACAATGCGACTACACACCCCGGACCGGGTCTACAATCAGCGGCTCACTTCCTTCCTTAGCCACTGGTTCAACAGCACTTGTCATCACCTACCTTATCGGAACTTGCTCTTAGGGCGACCTCACAGAGTCAGAACTTAGTCCGGACTCAAGCAGCCATGAACCGACCCGACTCACATTGCTGGACTTGACAGCGAGTCAAGCGATGACTCGGTGCAAGTTAGTAGCAGCAGCTCACGCCTGTTTTTCCTTTCTTTCCTCTTTCCTTTTTTTTTCTTTTCTTCTCTCCTTCTGTTGCTGGGAGCGTCCAGCAATGGCCACACCAGGCCCCATTTCGAACTTCAACGAGTCAGGCCTGCCCGACTCGACAGGAGCAGTTCGCCCCCCCCCCCCTCTGTCTCTGACGTCTTCTCTCCATAACTCTCTTTTCTTCTCCATTTCCTCTCTCTTTCTTCTTCTCCCTATTGGGATGTCCATAAGTGAGTCCAGATGGACAAAACCCAGCCCGACTCGGTCCAGCCTCGACTCGGTTCGAGTCAGCAATGCGGTGCAGCTGCACCACGTCAACCCTCTCTCTCCCTTCTTCCTTATTTTTCTCCCTTTTTTTTTCTTCTATTTCTTTCTTTTCTTTCTTCCAGCACCAGGGACGTCTCCATCTGGTGAGATGCTAAAGATGGCACACCCGAACCGGTCCTGACTCAGTTTTGAACGGCGGGGGAGGACAATGGCCATTAATGGCATTTTCACCATCACCACATTTTCTTCGTATCTGACCCCATCAGACAGTTCGCGATGACCTTAGAGAGCTTACAGGTAAGCTTCATCAAAGCTTTGAGGGGATTCAGTTGGTGGGTTCGAAGGTAGACGATTTCAGTGGGTTTCTTCAAGCGGCTGCAAATGAGTGGAGTCATGGCCTGGTGTTTAGGTTTTTTTTTCTTCCTTATAGTAAGCCCTAGATCTCCAAGAGCCGTCGGATGAAGGGTAGACGACCTGGATCCATTCTAGGGCCTCCTCTCTTTTCTCTTAGAAAATATCCTATCGACAGGTTAAGTAGTTGGTAATAACTCATTTTGTTCTCCAACGGCCACGATCAAATCCCCATTGATGGTTAAGATAGGCGGATCCGGCCTCACGCGGATCGCTGAGCTGGTAAGGAGAAAACAGTTTCCTTTTTAGGAAACGTTAGTTTTTCTCAGCCTGAAGCGTCTAGATTTGTGGTCACACCCGTTCTCTTCTTTATGTGAAGTAGCTAGGGTTTTGATTAGCCTCATGACGTGCACACGATGGACGGTTCAGATCAGTGATATGATCTCATGTGGGGCCCACCTGGTCGGGTTTCACGGACGAGGTCCATTTGCTAACTAAAGTCGTAGAGAGAGAAATCTCTCGTTTTAAGTAAAACGCGGGTCTGCGCTGGTCAACCAGCATACCGCAGTCTGGCGCACTACATGCACACCGCCCGTGGTGCACGTGCACCCTGATGTGGGGTCCACCGTGATGATTGGGTGAAATCCACACCGTCCATTAATTTTCTCAGCTTATTTTAGAACTCAGGTCCAAAGGATGGGGCATATCCTAAGGCTTAGGTAGCCATCCTCCTATATTCTGCCTTTACTCGTGCAATTCCATTGATCTGATAGTCAGATTACTCTATCTTCAAATATCAACGATTAAAAGGGTCCTATTAAGCTATCTGCAAGACTTTCCTATTAGGCTATCTGCAAGACTTTCTTGATAGGTTACTAACCACACACTAATATTAATGAAATCCTTTATTTTTCTTTATTATAAATTATCCATTATTTATTTCACTTTATTATCATTATTACTATTACTTATATATTTTCATATTATCACAGGTTGTTAACATATAAATTGTACAAATATTAGCAAGCAAAGATTAATGTCTATATCATTTGTACATTATTTGTAGGGTTACATATGTGTTATGTTTTAATTTCATATATGTTGTTAAATTGTTTGGAATATGTTATCCATTGTAACTTTTTCTAGTATATTTTATTTTCATAATATTTTATATACATTAAATATATACGTATCACTCTATTAGAATACATTTTCATCCGTTTCTATATGTTAAATAGGTTCTTGAAATACATCAGAAATTTTTATCCATGTCTGTGTAACATTTATAATATAATAAATAATGAAAAGATACTTACTAAATATTATTGGAGCGCCAACGGACAAATGGGTCAACATATGGATGGGGATTGTTTTAATGATCATAATTAAACTAGGATGAACGTGGATGTTTGCTTAAGCCTGGCTTATGTCTATATTAAGTTTGGTTATACGGTAATACTCGAGTACTGGAAAGTACGGGGTGTTACATGACCAAACTGTAATTACATTCCCTTCAAGTCAACCTGAAAAAGCTGTGTAATATCAATTTGGAGTTCAAGCTTTCAGCGTGCACAGTGAGGTAATTACTAATTGGTTGTTTTCACCTTACTGAATAATTATTGCAATTTGATTGGATGCTCAGTATGCTTCAAAGCACAGCCTGAAATCATTTGCAACACTTAAAAAGTGTTTGGATGTACTCCAATCAACATCTCAACTTATATTTGATAGGAATAGATACATGTCCTAGCTCTACACCAGTAGTGTAACAGAAAATGGTAACTACCTTAGGTAGGATATCGTGTCACCCCAAATCAACATTTGTTATTGTAGATTGGTCTAGACTAAAACATGTGTTTGCCACAGTTGACTAAATTGTGTCAGCCCATCCACCATATGCGTGGTGTACCAATAAAGATCTTCCAAATTGTAAGCACATTGTGGATGGAGTACAGTCCAAAAAATCACAGTTATTGGAGAATAATAACCATCTATTTTTCTCATCAAATATTGACCGCTGGACATTTTCTTTTCAATAGTCCCATCTTTAAAAAAAAAAAGGAGTACCATGCCATGAGTTGTACTGATGGCATTATATTACTGATGCTTGTTTTGGAAATGCCATGAGTTGTATTGTGTTCTTGAGGGATATTGATCTGAATAGAATTGTATTTTTTACGTTAGTCAAGTAAACAAATGGGTTGTTTCTATTGCGGATTGAGGAGTTTTGGGCTATTTATTACAACCTTCCTCTGTATATTTTGGTCCTAAATGCTAGAAGATTCTGCAATAGTATGTGTAAATTTGAGTATTAGTGTCTTCAATGGGGCATCGTCGTATCATTTAATTTTTTCTGTATTATTCAACTAAAAATAAAAGTGTTGATATTATGAAAAAATGTTTGTATGTAATGGATCTATGATATCAATCATAAATCGGTATTGAATTTATCCATGAATCATGACTCGAGTAATTGCCCAAACATTTTGAGAGCCATTGCATCCACTCTTGCTGCTGGATGCATCTATCATTTCTACTTCTGATTATAAAATAGTAAAGTTGTCCAACCAAAAGCAAAAAAGGATGGCATATTCAGTAGTCAGACTGTCAAATTGGGTTCCAATAGGCTTCCTTACATTTAACTGACATGAACTGACAATTGGAGTGTTTCATTAAATTATGAGGTCTCTTTAGTTTATCCCTTCAAATTCTGGATGAAAATTTTCTATTCTCATTCTAGATTACTTTCTAGTCTAGTGTTTATGTTTACTTTGTATATAGTGACCGTGTACATAACTTTGAAGTTTATGCACACCTAATATATCATAAGGTTTGAATACTTAATCTTGCATTTAGGGTTGCAAACTCCCCACCCTTGGGTTGGTTTCGGCCCATCACACAATACTAGGTGAAATGGGTAACCTAAAAAATCTTGGCGATATTGGGCCACAAATACAGCATGTAAGAGTCCTTTTTTAAATTCATTTTTCAGAATTTTGGTGTATTTGAGTGTGATTGGACAAATAGAAGTGGAGAGGCACTTATTTGAAGTTATGTTTGTAGTGACAATGTATCAATTAGATATGTTCATATTAAATAAATAAATTATGAATGTTACAATGTAAATTACCATGTATTTCTGCACGCTCCGTATGTGTGCGTGTTCGCATTTGCTTGGGAAAAAAGGCATATAATTACTTATTACAGTATGTTGTTCATTATAATTCATTCTTACTCTTCATTGTTTTTCTCTCTGGTTTTGCATAGTATATATTTGGCATAAAACCCATTGGTGAAAAGCTTTTTACCTCTTAACATGCTCGTCTACAGCCAGGGATAGAAAACCTTTAGGAAATCCTAAAAAAACATACTTTCTCTAACTTTCAAGGTACTTGTAGGCCTACTAACATGACGAACTTTTTCATCTCTTGGCAATAGGCATCCTTGTCTTCATTTTACATTTATACATGAGGACTTTCTTATCTTCCAGTATTATGGACAAGGCCTATGTAAGGCTTGCTTCAGCAAAAGTTGTCCTCCGCCCATCAAAGTACTGGGATAACAAAATATCAATTGAAGTCTTTTATTTAACTTTAATATATTATATTCTAGAGCTTTTCTTTTATGTAAAAGTTTGTTAGAAATGTTTGTTTACTTAGCATTGTATTTCTGTTCTCAGTATGAAGATAAAATGTGTATATTGTTCTATTGCCTTCTGTTGCCTAAATTGGTCCTTGTAAACCTTATGGACAGACCCGGATGTGCGTCGGAGTTATTCGGATGTTGAGCGGGGGTCCCTAGAAGGTGGGAACCGCTGTTATGACCATGATGAAGCTGTCCATTTCCTATGGACAGCATTGGAGTGGCATGGCCATTTGGACAGGCCATGTTTATGTATTAGCTCGAAATTGTTAGAGTAGACCCTAGTATAACCCTAAACCTAAACCTACACCTAAAACTAATACCTAAAACTAAACATCATGGTGGGGACAGTGCCCCTGACTGTTGATTCCTTCCTGGGACCGACCATAATGGTTATTTGAGATCCAACCTGTTGGTAAGTTCACACAGACCTAGACCTGAAGAAGGAATAACACAAATATCAGCTTGATTGAAAACTTTTGTGGCCCCAATGCATTTTGAGGCCCACTTGACCTTTGGATCTACCCCAAAACCTAAACCTAAACCTATTCTCAAATCCCAAAACCTATAACCTAAACCTAAACCTAAACCTAAACCTATAACCTTAACCAAAACCTATAACCTTAACCTAAACGTAAAACCTAAACCTATATAACCTTAACATAAACTTAAAACCTAAACCTAAACCTAAATTTGAAAACCCAAACTTAAACCCGATCCTGAACCCGAACCCGATTTCCTATACCTAAACCTTAACCTATTCTCATTTCCCTAAAGCTATAACCTATAACCTAAACCTAAACCTATAACCTTAACCTAAACCTAAAACCTAAATGTATTCTCAAATCCCTAAACCTTAACCTACACCTAATCCTAACAACTCCTTAACCTAAACCTAAACTTGAAAACCCAAACCTAAACCCGAACCCGAACCCGATTTCCTAAACCAAAACCTTAACCTATTCTCAATTCCCTAAACCTTAACCTATAACCTAACCTATAACCTACACTTACAACCTAAACTTAAACCTATAACCTAAACCTGTAACCTTAACCTAAACGTAAAACCTAAACCTAAACCTAAAACCTAAATGTATTCTCAAATCCGTAAATGTAAACCTAAACCTAAACCTATAACCTACAACATTAACATAAACTTATAACCTAAACCTATAACGTACAACATTAACCTAAACCTATCCTTATAACCTAAACCTATTCTTAAATCCCAAAACCTATAACCTAAACCTAAACCTAAACCTATAACCTAAACCTAAACCTTAACCTATAACCTAAACTTATAACCTAAACTCAATTCCCTAAACCTTAACCTATAACCTAACTTAAACCTAAACCTATAACCTACACTTATAACCTAAACCTAAACCTAAACCTAAACCTGTAACCTTAACCTAAACGTAAAATCTAAACCTAAAAATAAAACCTAAATGTATTCTCAAATCGCTAATTCTAAACCTAAACCTAAACCTATAACCTACAATATTAACATAAACTTATAACCTAAACCTATAACCTACAACATTAACCTAAACCTATACTTATAACCGAAACCTATTCTCAAATCCCAAAACCTATAACCTAAACCTAAACCTTAACCTATAACCTAAACCTTAACCTATAACCTATAACCTATAACCTAAACCCAATTCCCTAAACCTTAACCTATAACCTAACCTAAACCTAAAACCTACACTTATAACCTAAATCTAAACTTATAACCAAAACCATAACCTAAACCTAAAACCTAAATGTATTCTAAAATCCCTAAACCTAAACTTACACCTAATCCTAATCTCAATTCCCTAACCTAAACCTAAACCTAAACCTGAAAACCCAAACCTAAACCCGATCCCGATCTCGAACCCGAACCCGATTTCCTAAACCTAAACCTTAACTTATTCTCAATTCCCTAAAGCTATAACCTATAACCTAAACCTTAACCTAAACCTAAACCTATAACCTTATCCTAAACCAAAACCTATAACCTAAACCTTAACCTATAACCTATAACCTATAACCTATAACCTAAACTTATAACCTATAACCTAAAACCTAAACCTAAACCTATAACCTAAATGTATTCTCAAATACCTAAACCTAAACCTACACCTAATCCTAATCTCAACTCCCTAACCTAAACTTAAACCTAAACTTGAAAACCCAAACCTAAACACGATCCCGAACCCGAACCCGATTGATGTAATTGTAACACCCCGTACTTTTCAATACTCGGGTGTTACCAAGAAGACCAAAGAATTTATTTTAAATGGGATATAATCGTAAATATATTATAATACAAAATAATAATAATAATGACAATAATAATAATAATTTTATAAGTATTTGTAAAAATACATATGTTACTTAAATTATTTAAATTATGTATATTATTTAAACTATATATGAAATAAATTGTATGCCAACACATTATCCTATAATTGATGTACATTGACTAATATTTGAATTTTTTTAACTATATATTATTACCAAAAATACGTTATAAATAGTAATGATTGTAAATAGACACCTACCTATAACTATTAATGTATTGTACTAAACAAATATAGAAATATATTTTTATTATATAATTTAAGACATTATTTACTAATATTATTATAATGAATGTATAAGGATATTACATAAATTAACTATAGTACACTTGGAATATTCTTAATGATAATTATGAAAAATATATATAATATTACCAATTAAACTTTATTAATTAATAAACGATTATTATTATAAAATATAATATGTTAGTAATTATATTCAAATATAAAAGAATGTAATATATATGTATATATACATATCTATATATAAGATGGTACTTATATAAATGGGTTGTGAACCTGATTGGCCCACTAGTTAGGTGAATGGTCCTGATCACGGGAGTGGACCTCAGATCATCGTAAATTGATGGTGGTCGACACTTAATGGCCGTAATTCAATTGATATGGCCCACCTAAGTCATGGATCTATTTCATCCTTCGAGCTGAATGAACAAATGAACGGTGTGGATCCATCAGAATTATCATGCTGGGCCCCACTTCACGTGGTGCATGTGCATAGTAAGTACACACTCGCTTTGCGCTGAACTGGGAGAGCTGGTCAAACTCAGCTGACCCGTCAGCTACAAAAGAGGAAAAATTTTCCTCTTTTTCTTCTTTTGAAATTCCGTCAGACGGACGGACATAGCCCACTTTCGACGTGCTGTGGCCCACCTATGTGATCAGTTTGATCAATCCAAACCGTCCATCTTGTTCGCGGCGTGGCTTTAACCAAAACCATGCTTTCCATGTGCAGTCACTCAGTCACACGTGCCCACGATTCTAGGTGCAAATCGGCCCTACAAACACAAGCTTCTGAAAATGGAAAGCATCTATCAGGCCAGCTGTTACGATCCGTGTGAGGGGTCTTTGGCTGATCTCAACAGTCCGTCCTGGTGAGATCCTAACCCTTCAAAAACCAGGTTTTTGTAAAGGGAAGGGATAGAGAGAGAGAACAGGCGCGGGCGGACTCGTGGGTGCGCTGGCACGATCCCAACCGCCCATCCACTGCTAAGAGCACCCTCTGAATCGATTTAGACCATCCAATCCAATGTTCTTATATGCTAGAAGCCTAAAAATCATACTAAAAACGCTGCCCTTCCATTTCTTGCGGCTACACTCGAAAATTCATCATTTCCTTCCTCCAACGAACCCACCATGAAATCCCCACTAGAGCTTTGATTTCAAGCTTCCGTAAGCTCCATTGGGGGTGTATAAGCTGTCTGGAAGTGTCGGAATCACGAAAGATTAGTCGAATTGAGAATCGCTATTGGAGCTCAACCATCTTCCCCAACAGAGCCGCTGCCACCACATGATCTGCACCACCCAGTTTTGAATCTCTCTCGGTCTAGAGGTTGTTGGGTGTTGTAAGAGAAAGATGGAGCAAGGTGGTGCTACATTTTCTGTTGAGTGCCAAGGCTGCTGCACCAACTCGATTGAAGTTAGGCTGTGGACTCGCTCAGGCTCGGCCGAGTTGAACCCTGGCCTTGCTGGTCGTTGCAAATGAGAGGGAGAAATGAGAAAGAAAGAGAGAAAGATGAAGGATATGAAATGAAGAAGGGAAGATAGGCAAGAAGAAAGGAAAAAGAAATCGAGATAGTGGGAGAGAGGGCGTTGCCCTTTCTCTATCCATTATCGCATTAGGCCACTACTGGGGCTGGACTGAGTCCGAACCGAGTTGGGTGCGGTCTAGTCAAGTCCAGACGCTGTCTAGACTAGCAGAGGAAGAGGAAGAAAGGAAGGAAGAGGAAGGAGAGAGATTTGGGATATTGGGTTGCACCCGTCAAGTCAACTCGGTGGAGTTGGGCTGAGTGTGGGCCTGACCTACTCTAAGCCTTGTAGCCGCTGGGTGATGGGTTTGCATCGAGTCGCTGAGTCAAGCTACCAATCGAGGTAAATCGAGACCCATTTTAGTTGTTTTGTTTCTGAGTTAACTCAATGAGTTCCATTAAGTTTTTGATTAAGTTGATATCTGATTTGAATAAATCTAGGTCTCTCGGCATGATAGCTAATTTCGGTGGTTGAATTCAAACTAGCTTGCATACAACGTTTGGACCGAGTTGTGTTCAAGTTGAGGCCGAATCAGGACTGAGTTGAGTCAAGTGGGTCACATCACAAGGTGAGTCCAACTCAGTTATCTAATCATGCTAAACCAAGTTGAATGTAGTAAATCCGTGAATTCTTTCTCAGATCTGAAGTTTAAAGCCTCTAAGTCAAATCTTCCTTGTTCAAATTGATTTAAAATCAAGATGAATTCAAGTTAGAGTTAGAGTGAGTCAAATCAATCGTACAGGGTGAGTTGATCTCTTAATTATTTTACTGGGATATTATTTAGAACTTGATTTAGGTTATTTAATATTATTTTTTTAATTTTAATTTAGAGAATTCGAACTTCCCAATTTTCACCATTGAGTCACATTTGAGTGAGCTATACTGATTTGAATTGAGCTCGAACAAATGCTAGTTGACAGGACTTGACCTTAAGATTTGTTTTGGCATTGCTAGCGACTTGGGTAGTGAACCTACACATTCTAAGGTGAGGACTCACCCTTTGAGCTTCCCACTTAATTTCATCAATCTGGATATAGGCGATGGCATGATTCCCCTAACTGAGTTGCGTACCTTACTATTGAATATGCTAACTTGTTTGTACAATTAATTCATGTGTTAAACGATAGACATCTCTTTAATTGTAACATGCATATATGATTTGATGATAACATGCTATCTTTTGTTGTACCTGTAATAATTAACTATATGCTACCACTTGCGCCTAAATAATGAATTGAGTGGAACCTACCTTGGACTTATCATCCTACGATCCACATTTGCTTTACACGGCTTGGATCGGTTATTGGTGCTCTTTGTGGCTTATTGGTTATATTTGCACATCTTGTTGATTTTTGGGTCATTATGCGGAGTTTGTTATGATTTTTGGGTGGAGCTTAAGTTCGCCTATTGATTTTCTAGCCATCTTACGGAGTTCATACGATTTCTGAATGACATCGAAGTTCCCTTGTTGGTACTCTCTTCATCTTACGGTGTTCAGTCGTATGGTGATTTCCGGGTGGAGCTGAAGTTTGCTTATCGATTTTCTAGTCACCTCGTGATGTCCACATACGATATGATTTCCGGGTGAAGTAGAGGGTTGTATGTTGTTTTTCTAGCCATCTTACGGTGTTCAGTTGTACCATGATTTCCAGGTGGAGCTAAAGTTCGCTTATCGATTTTCTAGCCATCTTGCGGTGTTCACATACGACATGATTTTCGAGTGGTCTAGAGTTTGTATGTTGTTTGTCTCTTCATTTGCTGTGTTAGTCATACCATGATTTTTGGGTGGAGCTGAAGTTCGCTTATCGATTTTCTAGCCATCTTGCGGAGTTCATGTACGGCATGATATCCGGATGAAGAAGAGGTTTAAAGGTTGATTTTCTATTCACCTCATGGATTTCACTTATACCATGATTTCCGGGAGGAGCTGAAGTTCGCTTATCGACTTTCTAGCCATCTTGCGGAGTTCACATACAATGTGATTTTCGGGTGTAATAGAAAGTCGTATGATTGATTATTTAATTTCCTGGATGTATTCCTTTATATTGAGATTACTATTATATTCTACTTATGATGAGATTCTGTGATTTGCTAAGTTTTTGAGTATATGTACATGATTATGAAGTGTCCTATTTAATATATCCATTTTCATGACTTGCGATCTATATTGGATTATGAATGATGAGTGTGCAATCTTAGAGGGTGCTCCTCACTGCGATAGCCATTGACGCTATCAAACCGTAACAGTTGATGCAGGTATAGGGCAACCTGATGTTGTTCACTAGGTTGCTGGAGCATATCGAGTAGCTAGGGAGCTAGGCGGGGTCCTTGCAGCCCGCATTGATCTCCACTACTAGTTGATAGTCTCATGTGTAACGACTCGTAAATTTCCATACAATGGCTCGAGTACCACCTCGACCAGAAATCACTTAGGATTAAATCCTTTAGAAATTTGACAAAGTTAACTAAGTGCTAAACTAGATTAGCCATGAAATCCGTTTAAATCACTTTAAATACAATCTACAAGACCCAAAACTTGTAGAATCCTTGACGCTAGGTTACCCTAAAATCTAGGATCAAACTCATTACCCGTCTGCTCTTGGGAGCACATTGAAACTCCGTATCAGGTCTAGACCGCACATCGGGAGTCTGAATAATATGAGGTTAAGGACTTAGGACCGCCTCGCTGGGCTTGACAACCATCTTGGAAATCAGACCCAGACAGTGTCCCACGGCTGTTCGCTTGAGTCTGGAGCGAAGGAGTGTAAAAACTCATGTTTCCTTTACAAAATAAATATCTGGAATAGTGATCTGAGACTTGATACTTGCGGTCGATTTGTAAGCAACCAGACCTTCAGAATCTGACCCAAATACACCCTCGGATCAGGAAAAATTTCAGGAATATTTACATGTACTTGGAATTTCGGATCGAGGCCCACTGACCGTTGAACTGAAACTGGTCTGCCATGCGTGATCTGGGAATCCGACTGAGACGAAAACTTAACTCCACGTAGATCGAAGGTTAGAGAGCTTAAGTTCGATCTTTGGCGCAAGGAGGCCCGCTAGAAACCCTCCTTTGAGCTGAAACTACGCCGCTTTGGTTATAACCCAAGTATACCTTGACCTTAAGTCTACTTTGGAGACTTTTTAGGCTACATAAGGGCCGTAGAACACCCTCTCTCACAGCCATACGAATTTGAAGAAAACCCTAGAGAGAGAAGTGAGAAAAGAGAGAGAAAGAGTGAGAGAAGTGGGAGAATCTCCCTGTTGCTGTTTCCTATCCCTACCCTAGCTCTACCACTCCGATCTTGTCGCTTTCCCGGCGATACCGACTTCATTTTAAGGTAAGAAACCCTAACCCTAGATCTGTTTTGGGGTGTGAAGGGTGTAGGTTATGAAATAGCTAACCTATTTCATTTTTTAGGCCACCAAACTGCCGAATACGGAAGCCTAGCAAACCTAGCTGATCCGTTGCGATTCCAAGGTGTAAGGTGAGGACTTTAAGTGTATAGGTTACGGTTTTCAATGCTTTCAATGTCAGATAATGATAGATTCGTGATCTGGATGCAATTGCACATGTACAAAGTGCTTTCCGTTTTCTGTTTCGATTAAAGTTGTAGAATATGGAATTTTACATATTCTAGGTATTCGTAGAAAATACCGTATATGTATATTTTTTGAAAATGTATTTGACATGATTATTTGTTGTATGAATATACGATATATGGATAAAATACTTAATTGGCGAAAGGATTCGCCCAAATACATGTTTTACTAATATACACTATGTATGTAGAAATACTGTATTGTAGAAAGTACCGTATACATGTATATTTTAGAGATGTGTTTGCCATGATTAATTGTTGTATAAATATATTATACGTGCGTAAAATACTTGCATGGCGAAGGGACTCGCCCTAACACATTTTTGTTAACATACACTAAGTATGTTGAAATAGTGTATGTTAAGTGTTTGTGGAAGTGCTTGTGTGAGTAAGTGTTTGGATGTTGATGCCTTAGGAGGATGTTGAGATGGGATTCTCAACTACCTTAGAGACATGTATGATTAACTTTATGAGGTCGTTTACTTAAACTGCTTACTTTTGCAATATATGTGTTTGTAGTCCTATTTATGTAGTGCTTTACAACATGCTTTATAACATGCTTTATGACATGCCTACTAACATGCTTGAATTACTTTGTTTACCATGCTTTACTCCACATGTTACTAATAAGGTTTGATTGAGTTTGGGACTTTGTCCATAGTCCAGACATTCGGTACCAGATTTGAGATCGTGGCTGAGATTCATGTCGCCACGTGGGATGTGTCAATTGATTGTGCACTCGAGCTAGTCAGGCCCGTCAAGTAACCCGATATGTCTAATGTATGTTCACCATGTTTGGTCGCTACTGCTTGAACCTAGGGTACCAAACTTACCAGTGGAATCCCGTTAACCATGGTACCTCGATCCGCTAAGACTCATGAGCCGGGCATGGTGGTATGGGACACCGTGGTCGAGCTGTCGACTTACGCTGGGGCTACGTGCCTCCCCGTAGTGACCAGTGAACAACCAGACTCGTGAGCCGATTATGGTGGTATCAGACACTATATTCGAGCTGTCGGCCTACACCACTTGATGGGTGATGGGGGAGTGGTGCAATGATTCCGTGTAACAGCCCTAGCAGCCCTGACCGTACCCAGTGTAGTGACCTCGAGCATACTCTAAATCTGCGGTGAGGCGATAAGCCTTCCCGTAGTAACAGAGTATAAATTAGGCCTGTATTGATAAGGTGTGGGGGAGTAGTGCAACGATTCCGTGTAACAGCCCTTGCAGCGGCCTAGAAACACACCATCGTATGAGATTGTCTAGGACTGACGACCCTAGAATGGATCATGTTTGGGAATGATACAAGGGAGGTACCTTAGTTTCCTAATCCTGCTGTTTGAAATGGACTAATAACAACTCGGTAATCATGGTTAACACGCATTGCATGTGCCTGGAAGATGTGGAGCACTGAGGGATGAAAGCATGTCGCGAACGAAGAGGGTGTCGCATGAGGGAGTATGTCAGTGAGGGCATCCATCATAACTGCATCCATACTTGCATTAATAAGAGTAGTTAGGAGTGTTTGATTTTACTGCTTTATCATTACTGCTTGACTGTATTGGTAACATGTTAACCTATGCTTTATTGTTCCACTGAGTTAGCTACTCACTCCCACGTTACGGGACGGTGTTGCGCACACCAACCAGACTCTGTCTCAGGTTTAGATGAGCCGACGACTCAGGAGGCGGAGCCTGACTATGATGAGGACCAGGCCGAGTTCTCATATATGTAGTACTCTGGCGGCTTCGACTAGGCTGTCAGGATCGACGGGTCTTGCAGGGATGGTTACTTAGTTTAATTTTTGACATTTTGTTATAAAACAGATATATGTATATGGTGACTCAGATGGGTTCATACTCTGGAGAATAAAATGATTTTGTTTCTTTACATATATGTATATACAGTTCAGTCTTCCGCTTGCCTTTATACAATTGATCTGGAGTATGAATTGCTGTTTTGGTATAATCTCACTCATGTTTATTGCTCTAACACAGACAACATTTAATCATCATTATTTATGTTGCATAAGTGATGCGTTGGAACTCAGGAGTTGAGTTATACTCGACCCCCGATTTTCAAGGCGTTACATCATGTTTTTACTTACTTGAACTTTGTTATTTGAGATTGTATAAGTCCTGTATGGGCGCCACATTTGGAAATTGGTGATGATCAGAATGTTTTTATTCATTGCATGGTTTACTCTAGCTTCGTTGCTGTTAACTCTGATTAATGATAAATAGTTCAAATTTACACTGGATTTTATAAGCTAACACTCGAGTTTTTGGGAAACGGGTTATATACTCGGGTCCTAAAAACATGGGACGTTACAGTTGGTACCAGAGCGAGTTTAGATAAACCAGGCCTTGGGAAAAAATAGGACTTATATAACTTCAAATACATCGAAGTTACACTGATGAAATTAGAAGCTTGAAACTAGGTTCCATTCCCTTATTTTTAGGATGCCTTGTGAATCTAGAAACCAAAATTTTAGGCTCCCTTGAAATGTTTAGGGTTAATCATTTGAACTTATATATATATATATATATATATATATATATATATATATATATATATATATATATATATATTATATATATATATATATATATATATATATATATATATATATATATATATATATATATATATATATATAAAACTAAGTTCCCTTGTGAATTATGATTGCGGAATTTAGGAATTAAACTTAGGTACCGTATGGAAACAAATAACCACCGTATTGTGCATTAAATCGAACATAAACACTCTCAAAATGTAAGGGCCCACACTAGGAATTTTAATTCGAATTCCCTAATACATCTCTTTGATTAGAAACAATGTTTCTCACATATTCCTGCATTTATAAATAACTAGGCATGGAATTTTAGAATTCTGGGTGAATTATCAACCCTAAACTAGGCTCATTGAGACTAATTAACCTTGAAGATCTAAGTTTAACATCTTTTAAACCCAAATCCTTATGTAGAAATGTTAGGCCCCTAGATATTTGCATACCACTTAGACAATCAGAGTGCACAATGAAAGCGTACTAGGCCATCATAGACTTGTCCCTTGTTAAAATAGAAGACTATATGATATTCCAAAAAAAAAAATCGTGAATAATCGGGTTCACGGACTGACGGAATCATATTTAAACGAAGTGTACGCGGTTTGATCCTAATTCTAAATCCTAGAAAATTCTAACAACCTCAATGGCCTGATAAAGCAGATGGTCAAGATCCACTAGGATTAGGAATGGATGCCAAGGAACTCACTGCCTTGATCAGGCAGAAGATCGTTGTATCAGGCTCAGACCAACCATAGTCATCTGTTTGTGTTAACCCGAATACTGAAAACATAAAACTATTAATCTTCTTTTAGATGATGTGAAACTGTCATCGTGAACTTCACACATACACAAATATATAAATATAGGATAGTAGTAAAACTCTTCTTCAAGTCGGGTGAGCAAATCCTTGATCTTAATTGATAGTAAAGGAAATTGGGATGACCATAATCGAATCTCATGGGTGAGATTCTTCTTTAAGGGGGGTAGATTGTAACAACCCCAGCTCTAGTAACTAGTCATTGTAAGACCCGTATCCTAGTCCGTACTATTCCATCGACTCCCGCGATCCTTCCCGTCGAAGTCCTGCAATCTGCGACATATAATCAACGTTTGCGATCGACCCTAAGTCGTATCCTATAGAATTGAGTCAGCTTAATCCAAAACTTATATCATTGCGACTGCACGGTCGCCGCGGTTCCAACGCCGCGTCTTGCGCACCGATCCGATACCCTGACCAGAAGATGCGGGCCGGCATTTATTTCGAAAAAAAAAATACCGCGTATTTGCAATCCCAAGAGAATCTCTACAACATGTCCCATCAATCAATCAATCAGTCCATCAATCAATTACTTCATGTCAAGTACACCCACCCATGCTTTCTTTCTCCACAAGTCAAGCAACCACCAAGTCAACTCTCATGTCAAGTACACCATCACCTCACCCATCACTCACATTTATCACTCACATCTCTCCTTACAATCCTCTCTCTCCTCTCTTTCCCTTCACATTTTCCAAGCAAAAATCTAAGCAAGAGAGTGGACGTCCATGGTTTTCCAAGAGAGGAAGTGAGATGTGTGTGACCCACTTTCCCATCACAAATCCTTCATCCTAGCCATTCAAACCTCATCACCCTCCATCAAAGTGAAGCACAAGGGGACCAGTTTTTCAACGGACCAAAAAGATCGAACGGTGGGTGCTTCTATAACCTACATTTCATGTTTTTATGATGGGCCAAGTGAGACCTACCGATTGATGGTATGGATCCCACTTTGGACCCTAGATGTGGCCGATGGCCCACCTTTATTATCATGATCATTCCATTATGGGGTCATTCTCTATGGACCCCATCATGATGTTTATTTTTCCTTGCATGGATAGGGTCATCTAGACCTTACATTTCAGTGGAGAAAGGATCTCCACCATTGGTTTTGATCGGTGGGCCCACATGTATTAGGACCCACTTAATGTATGTTGTGAGGTTTGGAAGGGAGGGCCCATAGTGTCGGGGTCCCTCCATCGCACGTGTCTCCTTCTTTCTCCCTCTCCCTATCTCTTTCATTTTTATTATTGTTGTGTGTGATGATGTAGTTGGGTGGCCCACCCAAATGGACCCCACCGTGAAGCATGTATTTGATCCAAGCCATTTGTAGGTGGGGCCACTTTATATTTGTGTTGCATCCACACCATTCATGCATTTGGTGGCCCACCTGAGCAATGCCCACCTTAAATGTATGTGCCATGCCCAAGACACCCAGCGTCCAGAGACGCTGGACTGAAATGAAAACCAAAAATATTGGCTTAGTTCAAGCCTTAGAGTGGGTCACTCATGCAGGCCCCACCTTGAGGTATAAGTTTAATCCACGCCGTCCATTCCATTCCCAAGCTCATTTTAGGCGTTGAGCCAAAAAATGAAGTCAATCCGACTATCTGGTGGGCCATAACTTAGAAAACAGTAGTTTTCACCGTTAAAATGCACTCTGATATTTCCACACCTCCAAAATATATTGAATATTGGGCTTGTTTGGTCGATCTTGAGCCATGGAATCTAACGACTGGGTCAGATTCTCTGGATGCGGGCCCTACGTATGAAAAACTGTGGAATTACTTTTTTTAAAAATAAAAATAAAAATAAGAGATAGAGCAGCAGCAGCGCCTGCTGCTGCTGACTCGTCAGGAGGCTGGGATGGTCCCTAGCTGACCGTGGGCCCCCAAACATGGGCCACACCGTGATTTGTGTGGACATCAACACCATGCATTTGATAGCCCCTTAGGGCAGTGGGCTTCGCCCCAAAAATCATCCCTATCCGGAACCCAAGTGGCCCACACGGCAGGGATTGAGCGCCTGCCATTGAAACCCCTTTTTGGGTTGCAGAAGTTTTGAATCAATATGAAATTTGTTTTTGTTCTTCATCCGGGTCCGTGTGACCTGATGAACAGGTTGGATTGCAGATAAACATCATGGCGGCCTCACATTGGGACCCACCTACGTTGAAGTGGAGTGGTTGGCGTACCACACCAGCAACGGCTAGTGTGATTGACGTCAGCGAGTTCTATGGACGGTGGGTCCCCTTTGATGTATGTTTCTCACCCACCGTCCATAGTTCGCGGACAAGTGTAGAGGCCACGTGTAAGTGTTTTATTCCAGCCGTCCATCTCTGTGCTGCTGTGAGGCCAGCTATGATGTATGGGTCTTACCTGCACCGTCCAGCAGTTCTGGATGGTGGGTACTCACCATGTGACACGTGTTTTATCCCAGCCGTCCATCTTCCGGACGTGGGACCACCATGATATACGTGCTTCAACCCACGCCGTCTGTCCATTTTTATGGACGGTCCAGACAGTGGGACCCACCTTAAAGTATATATTGTATCCACATCGTCCATTTGGACAGATCATTCCGGACGTGAGCCCCAAGGTGGGTAGGTCCAGCAGCATGGTGCTATCAGCAGGCCACCCTGAGGTATTTGTTTTATTTTTTGACGGGCCATCAGGTTTGGGTAACAAAGTGGGGCCGGCCCATCATGATGTATGTGTGATATTTCTGGGTTGATCCATTCTAGGGCCGTGGGCTGCCTAGTGGGACCCACCGTCTTATATATGTTGTATATTTACACTGTCCTTTCAGGTGGTCCCCACGTAATGTACGCGTTTGATCCGAGCTGTCCTTGGATGAGGCTTGTGATGAGGCCCAATGTGATATAGTTGTGGCCCACTTGATGTATTTAAGGCCCATTTTGGATTTATTTGTGGCCATCCATTGAGGCCCACCTTGGTATGTGTACGAGGCCCATGTTGATTTATTTGTGGCCGTCCATTGAGGCCCACCTTGGTACATGTACAAGGCCCATTTTGATTTATTTGTGGCCATCCATTGAGGCCCACCTTGGTATGTGTACGAGGCCCATGTTGATTTATTTGTGGTCGTCCATTGAGGCCCACCTTGGTATATATATAAGACCTAAGTGATTAGGCCCATCTTGATGTATTTGTGGCCCGTTATTGAGGCCCACCTTGATGTGTATGAGGGCCTGTTATTGAGGCCCACCTTGATGTGTATGAGGGCCCGTTATTGAGGCCCACCGTCATGTGTATGAGGCCCGTTGTTGAGGCCACCTTGACATATATGAGGACCATGTGATTAGGCCCATTTTGATGTATTCTATGGCCCATGGGTTGAGGCCCATTGTGATGTATTTGGAGCCCATGGGCTGAGGCCCATTGTAATGTGATTCCACTGTGGTTTATGTGTTGGCCTTTATGGCGGGCCATGCCTTGGGAGCAATGTTGGTTTGACGTCCACATTGTAAGAATAATGTTGGTTAAATGTCCGCATTATGACTCTCTCTAGGGCCCATTGATAGGCCCATACATGTTGTGTGTAGGCGGTCTAGGCCCATCTGCATTGTAAAGATAGTTCATTACTTTATAACATGCTTAGTATAATTCCATGACTCATGCCATATGCATCATATGTATACTTGATATGAGTAGTGACTGATCATTGCATACGCCATTGGGTAGACTATTTACGGGACTCCTTATGAGATGGAGTGCCTCACATTATCACGCAGTACGCGCAGGATTGCTGCATGACTGGATAGTGTGACTCATGCATCTCGCATATGTGTAACTTGATCATTATACACTCTAGCGACATCAGGGTCGTGGCCTCCACAGACACATTGTGGATGGCTAGATGGGACACCGAAAATGTTTGGTTTTAGCACTATGGGCACTTAGGATGTCCTTGGGTGAAAATCCCAGAACCTCCAAGGCCAGGAGTAGCCTTAACGTCTAGACCGAGTGGAACATGAGCGCCCAAGTGTCGAATACTAGTAGGTTGCGTCTCCCACTGTGTAGTGGTCAGTTGGGAGGGGGTGTGGCCTTATCCGCCTGAGTGAGGGGGCTATAAGCTAGGCTGAGTATGACCAGCTCGTAAATGGGTCCGCTATCGACGAGCCGAGTAAGTATTGGCAGACTACTGGTCAGGCGGATAGTGAGGTCTATTCCGCTTGCTTGGCTGTGCAGCTAGGGAGGAGGCAGTCAATGTGAGTGTAATAGACCCCGGTGATTTCCCTAGAGAGCAACCGTACTAAGATGTGGACTTATTGAGCAGAAATTGCATATTCATTCATTCATTCATTCACTATCCACTCGGGCTGGTGATGCGTGACTATTTGCTACGTGTACCTTCGCATGGTCAGGATTTCGGTTGGGCGCGCGACTAACCTGAGATCAGGAGTTTACCACATTGTGTCTGACTATCCAAATTTAGGTATGAGACTGGTTTAGATAAAATCCCTTGTGATGGACCCCATAGCCTGTGATACTTTGTACTATCATCCCGACTTCACATTCCAGCATGGTAATTTCATTCACACCGCATATTACATTGCATCCGCAAGTACTTAACATTTTGGGTTACTATATCTTTGCACTTATATGGCCTAGATGAGGTTGATGGTATTCGTGGCGCGTCAGGATTTGCATATTGCATTGCATCCTCAGCATCTGTTATTGTCTTATTATGTTTTGCATCGCATAACATTGGTACGACTGATAGCACTTATGGACTTACCAGTATATTTCCGCTTACTCTGATATCGTATGATTCATGATCCTGTCAGTATTTCCGCTTATTCCAATGATGTATGGTTTATGGACTTTATGGTATACTTGGTACTTATCTTGTGTACACACTTTCACCACCTTCTAAGCTTTTGTAAGCTTATGCATAATAGATGCGTGCAGGTGGCGTTTGGTTGCAGCAGCGTTGAGTTTGGAGTGTGCAGTTATCCTCTGGAGCTTTGATTTCGATATATGTATTTCCCTTTCAGCAGTGTATTCAAATGATTATATTAGTGGATATGTGATGATGATGTTGCCTTTATGATTTGGGTATACTTGTGGTTATGCTCCATTAAAAAAAAATCATACTGAAAATCCTCCTTGTAGGATCCCAGGATCGAAATCTGGCGTATGGGCGCTGGGAACCGAGAATGGGGTACTACGGAGGCTGTCAGCACCGAATTCGGAGATCAGAAAATTTGTGAACTCGTTTTCTGAGTTTGTGGCGTGACAGTCATAAACACTTGTGCATAGAGACATCTTCACAGGGAAGGTGGTGAATGATAAGAGATAAGGAAAAGCACATGGACCTCGTCCCATTTAAGGTAAAAGTATTGAATTTCGGGGACAAAATTCTCTTTAAGGGGGGTAGATTGTAACACCCTGTACTTTTCAGTACTCGGGTGTTACTAGGAAGACCAAAGAATTTATTTTAAATGGGATATAATCGTAAATATATTATAATACAAAATAATAATAATAATAATAATAATAATAATTTTATAAGTATTTGTAAAAATACGTATGTTACTTAAATTATTTAAATTATGTATATTATTTAAACTATATATGAAATAAATTGTATGCCAACACATTATCCTATAATTGATGTACATTGACTAATATTTGCATTTTTTTAACTATATATTATTACCAAAAATACGTTATAAATAGTAATGATTGTAAATAGACACCTACCTACAACTATTAATGTATTGTACTAAACAAATATAGAAATATATTTTTATTATATAATCTAAGACATTATTTACTAATATTATTATAATGAATGTATAAGGATATTACATAAATTAACTATAGTACACTTGGAATATTCTTAATGATAATTATGAAAAATATATATAATATTACCAATTAAACTTTATTAATTAATAAACGATTATTATTATAAAATATAATATGTTAGTAATTATATTCAAATATAAAAGAATGTAATATATATGTATATATACATATCTATATATAAGATGGTACTTATATAAATGGGTTGTGAACCTGATTGGCCCACTAGTTAGGTGAATGGTCCTGATCACGGGAGTGGACCTCAGATCATCGTAAATTGATGGTGGTCGACACTTAATGGCCATAATTCAATTGATATGGCCCACCTAAGTCATGGATCTATTTCATCCTTCAAGATGGACCCTACTTTGAGCTGAATGAACGAATGAACGGTGTGGATCCATCAAAATTATCATGCTGGGCCCCACCTCACGTGGTGCATGTACATAACAAGTACACACTCACTATGCGCTGAACTGGGAGAGCTGGTCAAACTCAGCTGACCCGTCAGCTACAAAAGAGGAAAAATTTCCCTCTTTTTCTTCTTTTGAAATTCCGTCAGACGGACGGGCGGACATAGCCCACTTTCGACGTACTGTGGCCCACCTACGTGATCAGTTTGATCAATCCAAACCGTCCATCTTGTTCACGGCATGGCTCTAACCAAAACCATGCTTTCCATGCGCAGCCACTCAGTCACACGTGCCCACGATTCTAGGTGTAAATCGGCCCTACAAACACAAGCTTCTGAAACCGGAAAGCATCTGTCAGGCCAGCTGTTACGATCCATGTGAGGGATCTTTGGCTGATCTCAGCCGTCCGTCCTGGTGAGATCCTAACCCTTCAAAACCAGGTTTTAGTAAAGGGAGGGGATGAAGAGAGAGAACAGGCGCGGACGGACTCGTGGGTGCGCTGGCACGATCCCAGCCGCCCATCCACTGCTAAGAGCACCCTCTGAATCGATTTAGACCATCCAATCCAACGTTCTTATATGCTAGAATCCCTAAAAATCATATTAAAAATGCTGGCCTTCCATTTCTTGCAGCTGCACTCGAAAATCCGTCATTTCCTTCCTCCAACGAACCCACCATGAAATCCCCACTAGAGCTTTGATTTCAAGCTTCCGTAAGCTCCATTAGGGGTGTACAAGCTGTCTGGAAGTGTCAGACTCATGAGAGATTCGTCGGATTGAGAATTGCCATTGGAGCTCAACCATCTTCCCCGACAGAGCCGCTGCCACCACATGATCTGCACTGCCTGATTTTGAATTTGTCTCGGTTTAGAGGTTGTTGGGCGTTGTAAGAGAAAGATGGAGCAAGGTGGTGCTACATTTTTTGTCGAGTGTCGAGGCTGCTGCACAACTCAATTGAAGTTGGGTTGTGGACTCGCTCAGGCTCGGCCGAGTTGAACCCTGGCCTTGCTAGTCGTTGCAAATGAGAGGGAGAAATGAGAAAGAAAGAGAGAAAGATGAAGGATATGAAATGAAGAAGGGAAGATAGGCAAGAAGAAAGGAAAAAGAAAACGAGAGAGTGGGAGAGAGGGCGTTGCCCATTCTCTGTCCATTGCCGCACCAGGCCACTGCTGGGGCTGGACTGAGTCCGGACTGAGTTGGGTGCGGTCTGGTCAAGTCTAGACGCTGTCTGGACCAACAAAGGAAGAGGAAGAAAGGAAGGAAGAGGAAGGAGAGAGATTTGGGATATTGGGTTGCACCCGCTGAGTGGCGATGTGCTCACCACACTGAATTTTGTGAGCCCCACCAGGAAATAGGCTATGAATAATTTTTTGTATTTTATTTATGATGTTAAACTTATATGTATTTATGCGTGGATGAATGTGATGTGGATAAGATTGTTTGTGTTTGGATGGATATAGTTTATGTTTGGATGAATGTAGTTTATGTTTAGATGGATTTACGTAGTTTGGATTTAGATGGATGTGAATGTGAATATGATGAAATATATTATATAACAGGTGTATATTAGGAAGACTATATTGTAACAGGTGTATATCAGGAATTTTGTGTTAGAATATTGAAAAAAAAGGAGAGACTTTTACCTACGAATTATTTCGTAGGTAAAAGTCTCATCAACGTTTTTTACCTACGGAACATTTCGTAGGTAAAAGTCTCATCCATGTTTTTTGCTTAAGAAAATTTTCGTAGGTAAAATTAAACTTTTCGATTTTTTTTTTCCAAAAATTTAAAATAACCTTTACTGACAAAACGTTTCGTCGGTAAAGGTAAACTTTTCGAATTTTTTTTTCAAAAATTGAAAACACCTTTAGCGACGAATATTTTCGTAGGTAAAAGTCTCATCCTCGTTTTTTACCTACAAAGGCTTTCGTAGGTAAAAGTAAACTTTTCATTTTTTTTTTCAAAAATTGAAAACACCTTTACCGACAACAAATTTCGTAGGTAAAAGTCTCATCTTCGTTTTTTACCTACGAAAATTTTCGTTGGTAAAAGTAAGCTTTTCGATTTTTTTTTTCAAAAATTGAAAACACCTTTACCGACGTAAAGTTTCGTAGGTAAAAGTCTCACCACGTTAGGTAAAAGTAAACTTTTCGATTTTATTTCAAAATTTTAAAACAACCTTTACCAACGAAAATTTTTGTCAATAAAAGTAAATTTTTCGATTTTTTTTGCAAAAATTGAAAACACCTTTACCGACAAAAATGGTCGTAGGTAAAAGTAAACTTTTCAAATTTTTTTTCAAAAATTTAAAACAACCTTTACCGACACGATAAAAGTAGACTTTTCGTATTTTTTTTCAAAAATTGAAAAAATCTTTACTGACAAAACTTTTCGCAGATAAAAGTCTCATCCACGTTTTTTACCTACGAAAATTTCCGTAGGTAAAAGTAAACTTTTCGATTTTTTTTTTCAAAAATTTAAAACAACTTTTACAGACCAACACTTTCATCGGTAAAAGTAAACTTTTTGAATTTTTTTCAAAAATTGAAAACACCTTTACCGACAAAAAATGTTCGTAGGTAAAAGTCTCATCCACGTTTTTAACCTACGAAAATTTACGTAGGTAAAAGTAAACTTTTCGATTTTTTTTTCAAAAATTGAAAACACCTTTACCGACGAAAATGTTCGTAGGTAAAAGTCTCATCCGCGTTTTTTACCTACGGAACATTTCGTAGGTAAAAGTCTCATCCAAGTTTTTTTCCTACGAAAATTTTCGTAAGTAAAAGTAAATTTTTTGATTTTTTTTTTTTTTTTAAAAATTAAAACAACCTTAACCGACGAACACTTTCATCGGTAAAAATAAATTTTTTGAATTTGTTGTCAAAAATTGAAAACACCTTTACTGATGAAAATGTTCGTAGGTAAAAGTAAACTTTTCGATTTTTTTTTCAAAAATTGAAAACACTGTTACCGATGAAAATGTTCGTAGGTAAAAGTCTCATCCACGTTTTTTACCTACAAAAATTTACGTAGATAAAAGTAAACTTTTCGAATTTTTTTTCAAAATTTTAAAACAACCTTTACTGACGAAAATTTTCGTCAGTAAAAGTAAACTTTTCGAATTTTTTTTCAAAAATTGAAAACAACCTTTACCGACAAAAATTGTCGTAGGTGAAAGTCTCATACATGTTTTTTACCTACGAGAATATTTTTAGGTAAAAGTAAAGTTTTCGAATTTTTTTTAAAAAATTGAAAACACCTTTATTGACGAATTTTTTTTAAGGTAAAAGTCTCATCCACGTTTTTTACCTACGACAATTTTCGTAGTAAAAGTAAACTTTTCGAATTTTTTTTCGAAAATTGAAAACAACCTTTACTGATGAAAATTTTCGTTGGTAAAAGGGATTTTTACCTGCGAATTTACAATTTCGTCGGTAAAAGTAAACTTTTATCGACGAAAACTATTTTCATTGGTAAAAGTCATTTTTACCGACGAAAAAAAATTCATCGGTAAAAACCATACATGCATAACAGTTAGAAACTGCCAACAACGACTAGTTTCTCACCAACAGCCATATAACGGTCATATTGAGTTACAACTCTGGATCAAAATAGTCAACAACCATGACCTATATAAACAGTGCGTAGGTGGTTCATTAGACCATCACTAACACTCGAACTATTCTCACTTACAACCCTACAAGAAAAGCAACAGTGTACTCTGATCAGTCAGCAAAGTTCATATAAACCTTAGCTAAAAGACTTTAAGAAATAGGCCAGATTAGTGGTCTAAATTTTCTAATAGTCTTTCTGAATCTAAGAATTTTCTTTTGTTTATTTGCTAGACAAAAATATTTGTGTACACGGTTCCATTCGTGATTATTTGTGTTTGCTTAATACACAATCATAGACATGCACATAGTATCCTATAAGTTATTTGCCAACAACCTATCAGTATTTTGAATTGTTTTTTAAAATTGGCAAATAACGCTTAAAGAACAACGTGATTAGACGTGATTCAACATATCTTTATATCTTCGATTTCTTTAACTATTTTTATAGAAATTATAGAATCTGTAATTTGTGTTAACAGGGAGTACGTGGACAGACTGATGAATCAAGACCCTGTAATTTCTGACCAATGGATAGACAGATGGCTAGGATCGTCTAGGCGGATTGAGGTTCAATCATAGACCATCTACAAACAAGACCCACCACATGAACGATCCAGATTTACCACGACCAACATTGCAAAAAGCAAACGCTTCCATCTGTGCTACAAACCTGCATGTGTCTGTTTAGATTGGACGGACTGAACGACGGAAGGAAACAGGACAAGGTAAGGTCCGGTCGGCTTTTAAAACACTGTTTCAACGGCAAGCCACCTGTGTTAGTTCATCACCAAGTTGTAAATGGTGGCATCTTTTCTTGAGGCTGGCAAGACCGGGCCTGCGCCCAACAAAATCAACTTTCTGATAGGCCCAGCCTCGGAAACAGATTGGCTACTCCCCCTGCCACCAGCTCCGTTGCTGGTGGACGGTTCTCCGTGGAACCCACCATGATGTATGTATTTCATCCATTTTTAAAGATCATGTTATATCTTGATCCCAAAAATGAGAGGAATATAAATCTTAGGTGAACCACACCGCATGAAAACAATAGCAATTGGATATCCATCATTAAAACCCTCCTAAGGCCCACTATGTTGTTTATTTGACATCCAATCTGTTGATTAGGTCATACAGTCCAGATGAAGAGAAAAAACAAAGATCAGCTTGATCCAAAACTTTTATGGCCCCCAAAATGTTTTTAATGGTTGACCCTCATTCAACACGGTTTCTGTAATGTGGTCCACTTGAGATTTGGATATACCTCATTTTAGATTCACACCGTAAAATGATCTGTAAAAAAGAGTTGGACGGCATGGATGAGGCACATACATCATAGTGGGCCCACATAGCACCGACAACCAGCCATCGGCTGGTGTCGGGGAGTAGCCAATCCGTTTCCGCCAGCCTGCCAGTTCAAAATCCAGACCCGGCCCGGCCCATTGCAAGGCTTCACTTCTAGCACCGATGTGAAGATATCCAGACTATCCAAAATGTGGGTCCCAATCCGGATGGATCATATCTCTAAAAGTAACAACGATTAAGCAATCTTAACCATTGTTTCAGCGTCTATCAAATGGATGGCTAAAAGTGAAATAACAGCTCGTCCAAGTTCAAAGGGAAGATCAGATGGATTTTGTCAGTGTAATGTTTCAGTTATGATCAGCATTTCCTAAATGGTGCTAAACTAGCATTGGAGTGCCAGTTTCAAAGTATATTTTTAAATTGACCATGGTATCATATAATCCACATCATGGACGGTTCCGATCATTGGACCACTATTCATGTGCGCCCCAGTAAGGGGCGACATACGCTGGTGTCTGAGTCGCGACAGAGGCAAAGCGAACTCTTTCCTGTCCTCTCTAAGTAGCGAAAGCCCTCCGTCTCATTTCCCTACTCCCCGGCATTTGCAAACTCCTCTCCCTCCCTCTCCACCCCACCCCGCCCCCCCCCCCCCCAATTCCGGAAATGACGACGCTCGAGAACCTCTTCATGCAGATCTTCGATCGCAGGAACTGGATCCTCGATCAGCTGAAAAACCAAACGCACTCCTACGACCAATCCCTCGCTTCCAATCTCCTCATCAACGGCATTCGTCCCCCTTCTTGGCTCTGGAACCCCGCTGACAGATCCGACGCCCAAAATTCCGCCGATCTGAAAGGTACGACTCGACTCTCCTTCTATCAATTTCTGGGGTTTTTATCACCTACTTGTTTCATTCCGTTTCATCCTGAGATCCTTTACCATTTTGCCGTTCCGAAATTCTTGAACTGATGGGATCTCACGAATTCTCTCGCTGAAAAAAACTTGTGATGAAAAAAAGCTACTCCTGTGGGGTTGGAATTATCAAATGTTGGGGGTGGAAATGCCATTTCCCCTATTTTCCCCAGCAATTATGGTCGTTGATGGTCTGCGCCCAGGCCCAACAATCTCAAAATGTGGGCCCAAACTAACCCCAGGATTGATGGTTCTACCTTCAGACTGTAATTTATCCGCCATAGTGACTGTTAGGATTAATGATTTAAACGCCTGACCAGACATTGACCCATTTTTGCGAGCAGTTCTGTCTAACGGTCTGCCCTGATTGGCCTCTTTTTGGCCCAGAAATTTGCTTCATTTGAAATAACAAACAAGGTGAGAATAAACTGCTAGTCTGCTGTAGCCTAGTGGTTAAATTCTAAGGCCATGTTTGGTAGGCACGTAAAAGTGAGTTGATCTTTTTAGAGATCTTCATCTCTAATACATAATGAGTTCATGTTAACAGTGATTATGTGCATGATTACTGTTTACTAAAATGAAATGAACTCATTTTTAGGTTTCTGCCAAACAGGGCCTAACTGTTTGGTTTGAACTTTGGCAGATGTAGAAACAGTTATCCCCTTAACTAAGTTATGGCACTTGATAGAGTGGAATGTTGGAGAAGGATTCATGCAGATGACCCCAATTAGTTGGGACGTGGGTTAGATGATGATGATGAGTTATGAGTTATCCCCACGAGTAACTGGGTCCTAAGGTCACCAGGCCTGTTTTGGTGGCCAGTTCTGGTCCAAACCAGTTTGGTTAGAATAATTCACTGGAAAAACTTGCAACCAAATTACCCTATAGGGGCGGACATATCATCTCCCTCCCATGGGCCATGGTTGAGTTTTTGTTTTTGTGGTTTAGGGCAATGTTCTGAAAATCAAAATCATGTCACAAATTGTAACAGGGGCATATTGAATTGAATTGTAAATTGATTTTTTTCTTCCACCTTTTTAAGTAAGGAAAATTCAGAGTATAAAAAAAAGGGGGCTAGTCATCATGCATCCATTTTTTATTCACACCTGTCAATAAAATAATGATTATCAAGTGCAATCCACTCAAATCATACAACTCCAATTGTTATCTCAACAAAACACCAAAACCTGTCCATTATAAACAACATTGTCAAAGACAATGACCAAGAATCATCTGTCTCCACATTAGGAATGCAGCCCTCTTCCTTCTCATCAGAGATTGAGAATGAAATGCAAAAAGGCGAAAGAAAAAATTCCTCCTCTTCCTTGTGCACCTTTCCTATCTCTTCTTCAAACCATGAGTCTCCTTGGGTCTATAGTGAATGCAGAATTTCTATGTTCAGACTATAACATGAGCATCATTATATTATATGCATTCAACTGCTTCATTACCTATAGAACACTATCTTTTAAACGAAGAATATATTAAATTTACCAAAGAATTTTGAAGTTTCCAAGATTTCTCATCTTGTATCTTGAGGATTAGGCTCATTTTGGCAATTCCCAATGTTCAGTGGCTCCAAAGCTCTGACTGTTATTCATCTATGAATTTTCAATAGAAAGGACTGCATCCTCTCATGTTGCCATTCAACATCATGATCCATATCCAATAAGCCTATCAAATCAGGTCCTTGATTATTTTGCCTCCTTACATTGCACATTTAAATTGGCGCTTATACTATATGAACACTGGAGCATCAATTTGCCTTTACTCAGTCCTTTTCCTCCTTTTTGAGAGTATCTGCATCTGCACAAACAATGAATTTATTTTCAGCATTTTAGGTGTGAAATATAGATAGACATTTAAGAACTTCAAAATGTATGATCAAGTTACAAGTACTAACTAGAAACAACAACTCGCCTGCTCTAATGTACTCCGGTTGCGTTTGCAGTTGACAACATCATTGAGAAACCGGATTGCCAACTTATGTGATTTTTGGCCAATGGTCACTGTAACTTTCCCACCATGTGTTGTACAGAGAATAATGAGGTCATGACATGTATAATGCGGACTAGCAACAAAAAAATAATTAACTCAATGGAAGTATTTTACCTAGCTGCTTTGATTTCCATGTCAGCTGGCAATCTCCCTTGCAAACATGCCATATGATGTGTAAATTATGTCTATCTGCTCATTGATGGCCATTTATTTTTGGAACATGGAACCATCCTCTTGGCATGATCATATAGTCCCAACTTCCATCTTAATCTCCAAGTCCACATTGAAGTAATCATTGCTTGTCAAAAAAAAGAAAAAAAAGAAAGTAATCATGGTATTGGAATGTTGGGATTAAGAATTAAGATGTTTCATGCAAAGCTCTATGAATTTGCAAATAGCCATGCATATCAACTATATCTTAGATTGTCTGAAACCTTTTGTTTCACATCACCAAATAGTCACTGCTCTTGCTTCCAGGCTTTTGAATATCTGATTCACATCAGCCTGATACAATATGTGATACAGGATGTATTAGCAGTATTTAACAATGATATAGGCCCAGTGCGGTCATAAAGGCCTACATTTGAAATAAATAATTTCAAATCCCCTCTTATTTTTCCTCTTCTTTTTTCCATTTAAACCATGGAGGACGCTTACAAAGACATTTTAGATTAGATCCAAAGCTATTTTAAAGATTGAAACAAACGATTTGAGTGGGATTCGATGAATTGAAGCGAAATGGACCATTATGGGAAAAAACAGAAAAAGGGTTTTTTCGCGTGTTCATTTTCTTGTTGTTGTATTTCAATGTAATGGGCCCTAATCTCCCAAATGGACCATTTAGGGCTCATTTGGTTTACATTCAACAAGTTAAGCCAATGGATAACATTCTTATAAATGTAGTAATTGCCCTTTTCTTTCTTTTGATAAAATCCAAAATCCAAAAACCAATTATTCTTTTACTAATAATAATTGCCCTCTCCTTTGAAATTGTATCAGTGTGGATAGGTAACTTAGCTAACATCAAATCCAAGTAGTAGGTTGCATGTGGTAGCTAAACAATTGCTTCCTTTTCTCCATCAACATAATACCTACTTTGAACATATGCCACAACTTTTGTCAGTAAGCATTTCAACCATATTCTCTTCATCAATTTCATCTACAAGTGAATAAGTAGTTCTAAGGTATTTTGTAACAATAAAGGTGGCCATAATGGCCACCATTGTTACGTTTATGATACGGGATGTAACGACCGTCACGTCACGGTCTCTCTCTCTCTCTCTCTCTCTCTCTCTCTCTCTCTCTCTCTCTCATTGAAAGAAAACCCGAAAAACCTGTATCAGCCCCCTAATGGACTGTTATGGGGCCATTACAGCTTTTACAGGGGGGCGTAATGGGCCGTTATGGGTCAAATTTTTTTTTTTTTTCATAATGGCCGTTACGACCTTGTAACATGTAACGGCCTTTACGGAAAACCACAAGTAGTTCAAACAAGTTATCCTCGTTCTTTGACATATCTAGGAGGGACTTCCAAGAATTCTTGCTCTTGCTCCAGACCGTGACATTACTGTTTTTCAATGCTTCTCCCTTTGCGGTCGCTAGATTGTGTGGTGTCCTCCATGTCGTGGGAATCTTTTTGACATGGAGGCTTTTTAGTTCATCGGTTTGCTGGATCATCTCAAGCTTGTTGTTCCTTCAACTCAAGACAAGGACTCCCTGATATGGAAAGGTCATCGATTTGGGAACTTCTATGTTTGTTCCTTCTTCAGCCTTTTGGCAGAGTTTAGACAGAGGTCCTGGTCCTGCACATCCATTTCAACATTGGTTTTACAGTGCTCACCCTCGAGTGGTAGTGTTCGTTTGGTTGGTGGTTCACAAAAGAGCGTTGACTATTTATAACCTCCAGCTAAGATCACTTGTTCTCCCCGATATATGTCGTAGATATCCTCCTATGGGCGTGGCATGGAGGATGTGGCAGGAAAGCCAGGAAAATAGCTTGGAGGCTCCTCATCATGGCAATCTAGAAGGAGAGGAACGATCATTGTTTTAGGAATCTTGTGACCTCCGTGGATAGAGTGATGTGCGTAATTAAAGGTCTTGTCAAGAGTTGGGTTCTCTATGTTAATGCAGCCAAAGGTGCATCTATCTCTTCCTTTTTGGGTTGTTATCATTGTGCTAGGTTGTATTCTTTCCTTGCCTCGTGATAGGTTTCTTAATAAATAATTTTGTTGCTTCTCAAAAAAATCAATAGGCTTTAGAAAGACTGTTTTGCTAGGACTTTTTCTTCATTTTTTATAATTAACAACAATTTATTGGAGAAGGAGAGGGGAGGTTTATCCATTTTAAGGAAAATGGATAAGAGTCTCCAACATACAATGAAAGCAGTCACACCGAAGTTCGCTAGTCATCTTCTTTAAAATTAGCCACATGAGGGCCTAAATTAAATGAAATAGGACAATTAGCAAACAACCCTTTAATTTCATTAACAGAAAAATAAAAAAAAATTAAAAATAACAGCCACTTCTAGTGAAGCCTATTGGATCTGTCACCCAAGATAGGGACTTTTTGGATCCCTTTCTATTATGAGGTGGTTAAGGGAGCCATGTGCGATATTAACCAAGAATTGGTTATAGATTGGTTTTCCCCTTCTGTCCACTCGAGTGGAACTTGGAATCGCCAAGCTGCCTTTGTTTTCTGTTTTGAATAGCACATTGCGGATTATGGGTTATTTGCAATCTAGATCGCTATTGTTTCTGACCTAAAATTGCAATGCTATACTCTTGGTGTATATTAAGTTGTAATGTAAATTTATATTCAGAATGTAAATACTTATACGTTGATTTATACAATAGCATGCATATGATACAATAGTATGCATGTCGATCCATATCAATAAACTTCATGGCTCATATATAAATTACAACATCAATTCACATATGAAGTTCTTAGTTTCGCAATCCTTTTAACTAGATGTCGCTTCAAATAATGAATGAGACTTGTGCTTTTGCTTTATATTTGTACCTATTTAACTTTCTAACAGTTTGAAACAAGTGGTTCTCCTCTCCCACACTCAAATCTCTAGCCATTTCACTTCACACTTGTATATCATTCCTAGTGTTGTCAAAATATGTGATCGTATAAGCGATTATGCCGTCGCATATGCCATTTTGAATGAGTGGACCACAAATGCCATGGTGGCACATACGGTTATTGTGCCATTGGGCTTATGCTATCGCATAGAGAAGTATGAGACCGCATAAGCCACTTTCTAATAGTTTGAAACAAGCGGTTCTCCTCTCCCACACTAAAATCTCTAGCCGTTTCGCTTCATACTTGTATATCATTTCTTGTGTTGTGAAAATATGTGATCGTATAAGCGATTATGCCATCACATATGCCATTTTGAACGAGTGGACCACATATGCCATGGTGGCATATACGATTATTGTGCCATTGGGCTTATGCTATTGCACGCAGAAGTATCTGACCGCATAAGCCATAGTTATGAGATTATGTCATTATGTATGCAGTATGTGATGGCATAACCTTCCAACGGTTAGATTTTTTACTGTTGAGGCTTTAAAAAAAAAAAAAAAAAACCTTCATTTCTCTCACCTTTTGCCTATAAATGTTTGAAATTAAAACTTTCTCGAAAAAAGGATTATAGCCCTAAAATTTTATAGCACCCAAAGAACCCATTAAAGCTTCTCTTGCTTAACCCTAATTTGAATCCCATAGAGAATTTATACCCTACACATATAAATACTCAAAATATCCTATTCGATTGGGTCTGGTCTCCAATCTTTAAACTCTCTCTCCACATACACACACACACGCACACTTTATTACTCTCATTCTCTCTAAAAATGACATCAATAAAATTTATATGTTGCTTTTTTCCCCACACTTTTTAGTATATGCATTCATTTAAGTAGTTGTTAATTTACTTATTATAGTCTAATACTCTAATTAAATGATATAAAATAATTCCCTAGATGTGTGGTATTTTTATATAATTTTTTCATTTTATGTGATTTTTTTATTAAAAAAAATTGTTTGGGGGGCTGTGCCATTACATAAGCGCACAACCCCATTGGGTTGCACACTTGCACGGGATCGCTTATGCCATTGGACAACATTGATCCTTCCAAAAAATATATAGCTAACTTCTAAAGTATATAATTACTTCTAAGGTATAGAAATCACTTTTAAAGGTTTCTGAAGTATATGTGTCGCTTTGTATAGTATGTTAGTCACTTCTAAAGTATATATAAGGGGTCGTTTGGCACCATGGAAATGGTGGGAAAGGCAAATGGTAAGTGTGTTTAGAGAGTCATATGGCGGTGGTCCATTTACCACCTTTTCACCTATTTTAAATTCCTTGGCTAGAGGCATGTTTTTAAGCCGCATTACCACCTATTACCATGGATCATGTAAGAGCCAAAATGACAGTGGCCTTGGCTTTAAGAATTGATAGGCCCCACCATGAAGTTTACATGAAATCCACCTTGATTACTAAGTGTGTCCCTTGACTTCAAGAATTGGTGGGCCCCACCGTGAAGTTTACGTGAAACCCACTTTGATCACTAAGTGCGTCACCTCAATTTAACTACAGAACCCAAAAACCTAATCCGGTTCGTGATTCAGATGGTCCATATGAAGGGAAAAGTTGGGAGAGAGACACCCACCCTTGATTTTTTTCAGGGCCCACCATGATGATTATATGAAATCTAGTGTTCATATTGTCGACGATATTATCGATAATATCGCGATAATATCGGTATCGACGAGTCACCGACATCGACTCCCCCATATATCGCATTCCTTCGGGGTTTTGGCGATTTTATCGCTGAAACGATAGAATGGAGATATTTTCGATATTATCAGGCATGATCAACACCCAAAACTCCCATGCACCATTGTCACGCAACAATTTCGACAATATTATATTTAAATATCATGAAAATATCGGTCCAATGACATTCGACTTACACCAATTGCTTTGTGCGTAAATACCAGAAAAATCGATTTTTTTTTTTTTTTAAATTTAAAAAATAGAAAATCAAGAGGATGTGTTGAAATTGCTTTAGATCTGGTTTGGGTTGTCAATTCCGGCACCTCTTACTGCATCTATTTGGATATTCAAGCATTTGATTTGGGGCGACTCCACCGTCAATGGCTTTTGGGGCAAAACTCTGATTCTTCATCATCTTCTTCGTCTTCTTCCTCCTTACAAGTTGCAACGTCTCTCTCTCTCTCTCTCTCTCTCTCTCTCTCTCTCTCTCTCTGACCAAAATTAATGACTTTTACACACTGTCAGTTTCAACTTCCAAGGCTCTATTTCTATCAATTTCCAAAACAAGATATAAAGCAGCTATATGATACTCGGCAATGTACGATGATTTGATACACCAACACTTAAAATTTTTACACGTGGCATACATATTAACTCATAATACACCAATTAAATTGTCGAAGTAGGTTACTTAAGTCACAGTTCCAAAATGAGATTGTTTGAACAATCCAAACCTCTAATTCGTGGACACATTAAAATAAAATAAAATTTTATTTAAATATTTTTAAAAACTATTTGGATGTATAGATGTTTGGATGGATGTATGGATGTTTCGATGGATGGATGGTTGGATGCTTGGGTGGATGGTTAATTGGATGAATGAATAGGTGGATGGGATGAGATGGATGGATGGTTGGATAATTGGATAGTATGGTTGGATGGATGGACGGATGGGATGGGATAGTTGGATGGATAGATGGGATGGATGGATGTACGTTTAGATGATTGAATGAGATGGTTGGTTGGTTGGATGGATGGATGGATGTTTGGGTGGGCAGTTGGATGGATGATTGGATGGGATGGTTGGATGTTTGGGTGGATGGATGGTTGGATAATATGATGGGATGGAAATATGGGACGGTTGGATGGTTGGATGGATGATTGGATGGGATGGATGAATGTTTAGATGATTGGATGGATGGATGGATTTGGATGGTTGGATGGATCAATGGATGGAAGGATGGGATAGTTGAATGATTGGATAGATTAATTGATTGTTGGATGGATGGATGGATGATTCGATGATTTCATGGGATGGTTGGATTGTTAGATGTATGTTTGGATGATTGGATGGGATGGATGGATGGTTAGATGTTAATGGATGGTTAGATGGATGGATGGATGGATGGATGGATGGATTTTTCGATGATTTCATGGGATGGTTGGATGGATGGATGGTTAGATGGATGGATGGATTTGGATGGTTGGATGGATGGATGGTTGGATTGTTAGATGTATGTTTGGATGGGATGGATGGATGGTTAGATGTTAAATGGATGGATGGATGGGATGGGATGGTTAGATGGATGGATGGATGTTTGGATTATTGGATGGGATGGTTGGATTGTTAGATGTATGTTTGGATGATTGGATGGGATGGTTAGATGTTAAATGGATGGATGGGAGGGATGGATGGATGAGATGGTTGGATGGATGGATGTGATGGATGAATGGGTGGATGGTTGGATCATCATGCATGTGTATTGTGTTTATATGCATATTTATGCATGTTTATCTGCTTGTTAATTAGTTTAATAAGATTTAAGTGATTGTAGTTTTATTATTGGACTGATTTCTTACGATAACATATACTTTTAGGTCCTATTAATGGAAATTTATTATGTATGTATTCTTTCTGCAATGTTTTGATTCCTAAATATGCAAATATGTGTATTTTAACATCTCCTAAAGTTTCACTAAAAAACTCCACCATTATTCTTAATGTTTCACCATTTTTCCCCACATTTCCGGTTATCGGCGATATTATCGGCGAAAACGATATTATATCTTTATCTATGGCCAGTGAAACTTGTAGCGATAACGACAACTCGAACACTGATGAAATCCACTATAACCATTAGATACAAAGCTAAAATGTAGGTGTCGGCAATGTTTTAAATATTGACAATATCGGCCGATATATGCCAAGATGTATCTTGTATCCCACCCGTGCGATACAAAACGCACAGGTAGTGTCGATATATCCCACATGTTTGATCCAATGAGAATTTTCAATTTCTGATCCCTTTTTTGTTGTTGAAATTATGTTAAATCAGTGTCAAACGGTTATAAATCCATTGGTTCTTCATGTTTTGTATGAAAAATCATGGAGTTGGAACTTTGATTTCGATATCCATTGGTTCTTCATATTCTCCATGGTTTTTTTTTCTCTAAATTTTCCTTCAACCACCTATCAATGGGGACTAATTTTAAAGTATTTAGGAGTTTTTGATGAAATGATCATCACATACACCCTAATTTTGAAATTTGAGTGTAGGTGGTCCTATTTAGGGAAAATTCGAAAATTTCCTAATCTCCCAAATTGCTTGCAATGTTGCACTCCAAACATGAAATCAAGCATGTATGAGGGCTGATTTACTGATTAGTCAAGTCTGTGTCAATTTTCAGAAAATAAAAATTATTTTTAATAAAAAATTACTAATTTTTTTCTTCGAAAATTCCCTTCAACCAATTGTCAATTGAAACCAATTTTGAAATATTTAGGAGTGTTTGATGAAATGATCATCACATACACTCTAAATGCAATGCATTCAATTTGAATATAGTTGCATTAATTCAGTCAGACAACGCATAGCTTAGTACCCTATACAAAGGAAACCTATGATGTTCACTTCTTTTTTCAGATGTTATGATTTAAAAGTGCATATTAAGGTCTTTTTTAACAATCCCTGAAGTTTCATTGAAAAAATTAACCATTTTCCCAATGCTTCCCCATGTTTCCCAAAAGGTGCGATAAATTATCCGATACAAACAATATATCCCATGCGATAACCAGTACGTATCTATATCCCAATGATGCAATATGTAACACAATACCGATATTTCGAACACTGGGTCTCAGGACAAAAAATAAGCCCATTTGTGATCCAGATGGGCCACACAAACGGAAATTGTTTGGAGGGTGAGAATTACTATTTCCCTTCGTATGGCTCCACTTGAATCATCAATCGGGTTGATATTTGGGCCTTGAGACTAAAATTGAGTGACGCACCGGGTGATCGAGGTGGATTTTACATAAACATCATGGTCGGCGATGTCCGATAAATTTTTTTAAGGCCTAGATGGGTTCACTTCACGACTTCTACATGAAAATGGGTAGTAGTTGACTTCAAGAATTGGTGTGTCCCACCTTAATGTTTATATGAAATCCATCTCGATCACTAGGCGTGTAACCCCATTTTAGCTGTAGGGCTCAAAAATCAGCCCGGTCCATGATTCGGGTGAGGCCATACGAAGGGAAACAGTTGGAAGAGGGATGCCCTATATACTATTTCCAATAGTATGGTCCATCTGAATCACGAACTAGGCTGATATTTGGGCACTATGACTAAAATTAAGTGACGCACCTAGTGATCAGGGTGGATTTTACATAAAATATCATGGTGTGCCATCTCCGACAAATTTTTAAGGCGTATATGGACGTCACGACTTTTGCATGAAAATCACTTAAGTTGACTTCAAGAATTGGTGGACCCCACCGTAATGTTTACATGAAATCCACCTTGATCACCAAGTGTGTCACCCCATTTTAGCCGTAGGGCCCAAAAATTAGCTTCGTCCGTGATTCAGGTGGGCCATACGAAGGGAAACAGTTGGGAGAGGGACGCCCCATATACCGTTTCCAATTGTATGGTCCCCTTGAATCACAGTCTGGGCTATTTTTGGGCCCTACAACTAAAAGGGAGTGACGCACCTAGTACTCGGGGTGGATTTCACATAAACATCATAGTGGACCACGTGTGAGAATTGGTAAAATGCATGTCATGCATGCAGGAAGGTGTCAAACACAAATTTTGGATTCACATGGAATCCATATGCATATTGCCAAACACAACTGATGATTCCAATTCACATGGATTCCATGGTAATTGTGATTTGGATTCCAATTCACATGTAATCCATGTTGCCAAATGACCCCTAAGTAACTTCTAAAGTCACTTTCTAAATTATACAAGTCATTTTTAAAGTATACAAATTACTTCTTAAGTATATAAGTCGCTTTCTAAAGAATATAAATCACTTTTAAAGTATATGAGTCTCTTTCTATAGTTTATGCAATGGAGTGACCCACATGGTCCTACCCTAGCATAACTCGTATTGGAGAGAGTAATGAACCACATGCTCATTCTTATACCCAGTGTTCGAAATATCGATACTATCGGCCGATATATCGGCCGATATTATCGGTATCGGGCCCTAGTGAGACGAAACTCCTCCAATAACCCCCGGAAGATACTGAAAATCCAAAACTTCAGATATCGGCCGATATTATCGTCGATATCGCACCTGGGAGAGCATCATTATTCGAAAAAAATGAAAAAAAGAAAAAGAAAAACTTTCAACGGTAGATTTCGGTACCTGTAAAGAAGATCGTCCTGATCGGAAGCTGTGTTTGATGGGCCATTCGAATCCAAGTCTCTGATTTGGAGAGATTTGGGTGCGAAATCGAGAGAAATCCTCCAAATCCCGACATTTGGGAGAGATTTTAGGGTTCCGGCATTCCGGAACCCTCTCTGCTTCGAAAAAAAGGGCCTCGAGCCCTTATTTACAGTAAGCGGATGGGCTGGTGTACCGCACACCACCGACCTGAATGGTGTGTTGACGTCACCAAGTTCTGTGGGTCCCATTGTAAGCTATATGTTATATCCAAACCGTTAGTCCATTTTACGAGCTCATATTAAGTCTCTAACCAAAAAATAAGACAGATCCAAAGATCATGTGGACCACACTGAAAATAGTTGTGGGACATTAAACGTCTACCATTGAAACCCTTTCAGGGTCACAGAAGTTTTAGACCGATATGGATTTTTTTTATTCCTCTTCATCAAGGTCTTTGTGACCTCGTGAAAAGATTGGATGCAAAATAAACGTTATGGTGGGCCCTGAGAATGTTATAACGGTGAGAATCATTGCTTTCACTGCTATTTGTGGTGTGGTCCACCTGAGATTTGGATATGACTCATTTTTGGGCTCATGATCTAAAATGATCTCTCCAAATGGATGGACGGTGTGGATATAATAAATACATTATTTTGGGGCCAATGTAACTTTGATCTCCTTTGAACTGTTTGTACGACTCAGCTGGAGGATCGTCAACGCCATCTTCACGGACGGAAATGGATTGGCTACTCCCCCTGCCACCAGTGGCAGGGGCTCTGTGGGCCCCATCTTGATGTATATGTTTCATCCATTCCGTCCATCTATTTTTCTATATCAATTTATGTTGTTAAAAAGAAAATGAGGTATATCCCAGTCTCAAGTGGACCACATTACAGGAAACAGTTCTGAATGAACTTCGACTATTAAAAAAATTTTGGGGACCATAAAAGTATTGGATCAAGTTGATCTTTGTTTTTGCCCTTCATCTGGGTCTTTATGACCTAATCAACAGATTGGATGTCAAATAAACAGTACAGTAGGCGTTAGGAGGATTTAGATGATGGGTATCCAATCACTATTGTTTTCGTGTGGTGTGGTCCACCTGAGATTTATATCCCTCTCACTTTTGGGCAAAAACCTAAAATGATATTTAAAAATGGATGAACGGAATGGATGAAACACATACATCATGGTGGATCCCACAGAGCAGGGGAGTAGCCATTCCGTTTCCTTCACGGACGCGGATTTCCTGCGAAAGTCTCTGCAGGAAGTTCCTGCGCTGGAAGCTTAGGTGTGCCCCACCATTGAAAACTTCCTAAGGTCCATTGTGACCATCCAACCCATTGATAAGTTCACACATACTTGGATGAAAGGAAAACACAAATATCAGATTGATGGAGAAAATTTTTTGGCCCACAATATTTAATGGTCAATAACTACTATTTTGTGTGGAGTAGACCACATCTACCTAAAATTTGTAACTGTCTCATTTTTTAGGCCAACCCTTAAAATCAGGTTGCAAAACCAATGGACGATGTAGATATGTCGTGCATGCATCAAGGTGGGCCTTATTGTTTTCGACGGTAGCATCAATTCCAACTATTTTCACTTGCGTGGTCCACATAAGTTTGAATGAAGGGAAAAAACAATTATCAGCTTGATCCAAAACTTTTGTGGTCACTAATGGTCAATCACCATTGTTTCTTATGGTATGGTCCCCCTGATTATTGGATCTGCTTCATTTTTTGGATGATGTCCTAAAATGACATGGAAAAACGGATGGACGGGGTGGACATTGAATACACACATCATTGATAGGTATGTTTTCTAATTTCTAATGTATCTTTTGCTTTTGAATGCATTGGTTATGTTTTCATACACATCTTTATACAATTATAAATGTTATGCATCATATTTGAATATATTTACCTTAGTTTAATCAGATAACGCATAACTTAGGACCTTATACAAGGGAAATTTATTATGTGCACTTCTTTCTTGAGATTTTATGATTTAAAAGTGTGTATTAAGGTCTTTTAAAATAATTCCTGAAGTTTTATAAAAAAAGATCAACTGTTTTGCCAATGTTTCCCCATGTTTCCCACAAAGAGTGATAAATTACGCGATACAAACGATATATCCCGTGCGATAACCGATACGTATTTGTATCCCAAGGTTGCGATACATTGCCCGATACCGATATTTTGAACACTGCTTATACCACGTACAAGAGCAACCCACAATCTAGGTGACCTAGGTCCACTCATTCAAGGTAATTATGCATTCAGTTTTTCATTCATTCATTCATTCATTCTTTCTTTCTTTTTTGGGCATTCTTCCATTGGTTTGTCTAATATCAACTTCTATTTTAGGAAATGTATTTTGTACTTTATTATAACTCGGAAGTTTTAATCCTGCTCCAATGGGTGTCACTGCTTCCATTGAATAAAAGAGGACTTGTAACCAGATTAACTGCAAGGGCATTTGCAAGGAGAAATCTACATATGGCTAGGCAAACATTTTCTGTCCTTATCATCCATAACTGGTCTAGAATAAATTGTTTTGGATTTCCCCAGCTCCCTACCGGTGAATGCCTTTTCTTTTTTCCTTTTCATGCTCCATCCTTGTCCCTGCCTCCTGGGTTCTTTATCGTCAAAATAGAAATCCTTACATATAAAACAGGTCCTAATGTCAATATGTCCTTGCATATTTTATTACATCCAATATCATTATCATCATCGTCGTTATCATCATTATCATCATCATAGCCTTCTCCCAGCAATTACGTAATTTCTAAAAATAAAAATATTAGTATACAACCAGAATTTTGTTGTAAATATTATTAATGTTAAAATTTCAGACTCATCTCAGTCACAGAATTCTGCCTTTGGGTTTCCATTTTTGACTTATTTGAGTCAACGAGAATCTTTCCGATTTTATAAAACAGGCCATACAAATCATCAGTTTGCCATCTTTTACAAAGTGAAAGTTTGGACTTGGTGCATGGGACAACCAAACCAGTTGACTTGGCCAAGTTCGAACTAGACTGGTGAGTTTTTTAACACAGGATGGAACATTATAAAAGGCATTGTCCTAATAAATAAAAAATAGATCATAAAAATTCATAGATACCAAATAGGTCGTGATATAAAATAAGGTTTAAGGAAAACTAAAGGCATGTTTGGATGCCCTTGCCCAGCACTGCAGGTCAGACCTGAATGCATCATACATTCATTTGGAGTGGAAATGTTAACAATACCAAACCGTACATCATGCACTTTTCATTTTCTGAACAGCCCTAATGCTTGGCAGAATGGATTGTTTATCCATTCCACCGAAATAGCCATTCTTTCCATGATTTGACATACGTCAAAAGACACCCTTAGTTTTTTCCATGATTGTCCTTCCTGTATGTGACGGTATAAGTGGTACGTGTCATGCACATTGATTTTCATCATTAATATGTTCCTGCGTTACATATTCCATGACTGGGTCCTGAACTCTTTGACCTACATGTTGCTAAGTTTTTAACTTTGAAGTGAGGATATACTTTTTTGTTGGGTTTTCTTGTTATTCTTTACTTCAATTGTAATATCAAGATCAATTATCTTATTGCAGATTTGAAGAGAGAGGAGCTGATTTCAGGTCTCTTATTTCGACCTCCACGACCCCCCATTCCTCCATCCACTGGTCACTGCACTATTTACAATAAGCCAGCTGCTAAGGAAGATAATAGGCAGCTTTCTGACAGCTTGGTCACAGAAACTTGTGCTTCAAATAGATGCTTTGAGGCAGAGGACAGGTCAACAGCAGTAGCTAAGATATCTCTCAATGGCAGCAAGCTTGGCCGGAAATGTAATGTCAGTGAGGTTCCTGAGCTGGACACCATTTCTGCTTCTCCCCATGTTCAGATAGATGCGAAAATTGATGAGACCTATTTTGATCTCAATCAACCGCTAGCAAGGATCCAGTGGTCTAAGTCAAGGCAAAAATCTCTAGAGCTTCGGAATAGTGTGAAAGAAAGTTCAGAAAAGTGTTTGTTCAAGGAAAATATTACCTATGCACATACTGGCAGAGTTACAAGGTCAACAGGTACTCACCAACAGCCTACTGGTGTAATAGAATCATCGAAAGACTCCTCAGGTATCACCAATGGGTGTGGTGGAAGAGTTACCCGATCTAGATCCACTAAGCAGTTAAATTTTGTTGATGATGCATCACTTGAACCAGGAGGACGCTTAAACTGTCTTGGAGGAGATGGCCTCCAAAAGGCAGTAGATGCTGATGCAACTGTCCCATCGGAACATGCTGTAAATAAATTAAACCTCTCATCTAATGACGTTGATGATATTGATGATCCACAATCTTGTGCTGCTGGGATTATAGAAACGGAGATTGTTCTTGATATGCCAGATGCAGCCCATAACAACAGAGGGAGATTGGAATCTTTCATCTCAAGATCTCCTATTGACACAAACACCATTGTGGAGCCGAGGCAGCTTGTCTTTGATGACATAGAAGAATGCAGTGCATTGGAAGAAGCTAAGCAGGAGAGCTCATTGGAGATGAGAGATGTCATGGAGTCGGTGCCTACTCAATTATCAAAGAAAGAACCAATATCCAAAGATTTCCAGGATACAGATGGTTCCTCTGCTGCCGAGCTGCCGTCAGAAAAGGCTGTATTACAGAACAAAACCGTGGACTGCGTGGAGGAAGCTTTGAAGACTTCCATTGAATGCCAAGCAGAGGAGAGATGTGACATGCTTCAGAAACAGGAATCAGAGCATGAGTTTTGTGATGTCTCATTTACTTATAAACCTTCAAATCTATCTGCTCCATCATCGACAAACAGAACATCCATCTCTAATAAAGCGTTTTGTGGAGATGCATTAGCTGATGCATCCGCAGCTGGCAGTGGGATGTCAAACCAGTCCTGGTCCAAAGTCGCTCAATACAATTCATCTCCCTCACAGGTAGTTGGAAAAGGTTCCCTGGAAAGTGAGCTTTGAGCAGAGAATTTCGATTTCCCTAATGCAGTTATTGCTTCACATATAGGAAATTCTGCTGGTGAGAAATGCATTGCGGAGTTTGATGCCAGACCTCCTAAGTCACTGCTAGATGATTGTGAACTTGCAGCAGCGGCAAATGATTTCCCTGGAAAATTCACAAGAGCTTGTCTCAATAGCGCTAGTGCTTTGCTTTGGTCTGGGGGACCTGACATGTTGGACTCCCAAGAACCTCAATTATATGCTGTTGCAGCGGATGCTGAAAATGGTGTTTTTAGGCAGAAAATAACTCCAAAACCTGCTCAAAGCCCCAGGAGAGAAGTTCTGTACTTCTTAAGGAGCTCTACTAGCTGTGATAAGAATCTTCACTCTTCTAAATCAAATGGAGGACCTGACATGTTGGAAGGCCAAGAACCTCAATTATATGCTGTTGCAGTGGATGCTGAAAATGGAAGTGTTTTAAGGAAGAAAGTAACTCCAAAACCTGCTCAAAGCCCCAGGCAAGAAGCTCCGTACTTCTTAAGGAGCTCTACTAGCTGTGATAAGAGTCTTCGTTCTTCTAAATCAAATGGAGGACCTGACATGTTGGAAGCCCTAGAACGTCAATTATATGCTGTTGCAGTGGATGCCGAAAATGGAAGTATTTTAAGGCAGAAGGTAACTCCAAAACATGCTCAAAGCTCCAAGAGAGATGCTCCGTACTTCTTAAGGAGCTCTACTCTTTGTTTGTCTAGATCAGATGGAGCTCATAGTGCAAAGCCAAGACAATCAGTAAAAACTGTCAATAATGCATGTGTGATTTCATGGCCCATGTATAAGAGGAAAACTGATGGTCAATCAAATAATTTCTTCAATACATCCCCAAGGGTTAGGGAAGTTAATCAACCTGGGCAAATTCATGAGGACAGCATCAAAAGACACTCAAAGAGCTTGGAAGTTACTTCAGATGGAATAGCAGAGGTTCAGAATTTCTCCATATTGCATGAAGTGGAAGCTGCTTGGACAAATGCAGCCATTCACAGCCCTGGGGCAGAGATGCATCAGAGAAAGCAACACCTTATTGAAGTAACCGAACCATCACAAAAGCTGCAAGTATCATGCCCAATTCTCCATGAGGTATTTTTATTATTTATTTATTTTTAATTTTGTGAGGTAAGGTAACCAGAAATTGTTATTGTAAATGTTTACTTAGTCCAAGTTTGTTGAGAGAATTGTTTGGCATGCTTATGGAAAAAGGACAAATTATATGGTCATCATCATACTTGTTAGCAAATGTGCAGTTTTCTGACATCCCTAGTGATGGGGACATCTCGCACACACGCGCACGCACGCCACCCCACCTACGCACGTACGCACGGAGTAGGAGGGCCTCACCGTCGATCTGACTCGATGACGACGTCCAGGGAGGGCCTCCTAGCTAGAAGACGAAGTTTGGTTCAAAAGAGTGGGCCCGATAGTCAAGAAAAACCCATCATGGGATCTCATGATCGTGGCCCACTAGTCGGATTGATTTCATATTTTAGGTTTTGCTTATTGTTATTATTTAGAACCTCATGAACGCTTTAGATTTCTTTGTTTGGTTTTTATTTTAGTTTACTTCATTGCCAGGTAATAGGTTGCGCACATGGCGCGAGTTTTGGGGTATATGGTTTTCTTATAAATAGGCACCCCTTGTAGCTTTTTTCATTCGTTGAAAATTAATAAAAATTATGCGTTTTCGTACTCTCTGAGTTGTGAAGCCTAATTGGGTGCGAAGCCCTCCCTTCACCGAAGGGTTAACTACCGTGGTGCGAAGCCACATCTATCCCGATTCGCCCCCTTCCATCGTCATCTCTACTACCCCTCTTCTACCATCCCTTCTTCTCATCTCACCCCATCATCTACACTTCGAATCAATCAGCTATTGCAGCAATTCTCCTCCCAACATCAGAATTTCAGAATCTGGCCCTACAGGAGGGCTGAAACTTCGGCGGAGCACCACGCACAAACCGTACATTGGATCGAGCTGAGATTTGAGGGTTTTGGAGTCCATCCCTGTCCGACCAGGACCAAGGTGGCCTTTTTCTGAATAGTGGGCCCCACACACGTGCGACCGAGATCACACGCATGTGCGTATGGGCCATTGTTGTTGTCAATGCGTGCGGTACTTCTCTGGTTCGTCTCTCTCCTCTCTTTCACTCCGCTTTCACCCAAAATCTATAAACCTAACCCTAAATTACTCAAAATTTCAATTTTATGCCCATTTTCTTACCCTAGGGTTCCTTGATTTGAAATTGGTGGATCCCTTGGATTAGGGAATGATTACTACGCATGTGTGGATGATTATTTCTTTTCTTTAAGTATCGTTTGGTTCATAATTTTTATTGATCCAGCCCTATCATGTGTAGGCCTGGACCTGCATAAATTTCCCTTAATTGAATGTTTGGACTTTCATGTGGGATATGAAATTTGTGTAATTGTTTCTGAACTAATGTGATCTTAAGCCTGAAATCTCGCATATCATATTTAATTTTCATGTCCCGCATCACCTAGTTCCATAAATTTGGAGCCCGTGGTTCATTGGTTCATGCTGTTGATCTGATGGGCCAAACTGTGGATGGGGATGCAGGGAAAATGAAAATCCCCTAGACTTGAGACCAAGCAACAATAATTTTTTGTGGAAAAAAGGAGTACAATGCCCATGAAGCTAGTGTATAAGCAGACCTTACAGCAAGGCTTAACCTAGACACCTGTTCTTTCACTAGTGGAAGATCCTATTGGCAAGGTTACTGGAAGATCCAAACATTTTGAGCTTTGGCCTTTGTCTAATGAATGCAAACTGTTTCTGTATTTTACTTCTTAACTATCTGGATGTCTATCTGTGTGCCACGGATTGATGGGTTTGGATCTTCCAGTTTGGGGGACTTTTTGGTATCACTTATTAAATAACAGGCTGGATAGTTGAACCTTGGGGCTACCTTATAGAATTGGGCTCATGATATAGGACATGAAAAATTAAATATGATATGCAAGATTTCAGGCTTTAGATCATATTAATTTAGAAACAATCACACAAAAATTCCACATCCCACATAAAGTCAAGCATTTAACAAGGGGAATCTACGAGGGTCCAAGCTTACACATGTTAGGGCTGAATCAATTTAAAATTATAGACCAAACAATTTTCAAAGGAGAGTAGATTCATCCACGCATGCAAAAGATTATTTCTCAATCCAAGGGATTCACATGTTTCAAATCGGGAAAGCTTAGGGTTTGCAAAAGTGGAATAGAACTTGAGATTTAGGATTATCTAGGGTTAGGGTTAGGGAAATAAGGTGAGAGAGGAGTGAAATAGAGGAGAGAGACAAACCCGAGGTGATCCACATGTGTGGACAGCGGCTGGGCCCAGACACACGTGTGTGGGATCCTGGCCGCACGTGTGTGGGGCCTACGAATATGAAATTGGCCAACTTGGGTCTGGTCGGCCAGGGGAGGTCCATCTTCACGCCAAGTTTCGGGCCGATCGGATGTGCGGTTTGTGCACGGTGCTCCACCGAAGTTTCAGCCCTCTTGCAGGGCCTGATTCTGCAAATCTGTTGTAGAGGAATGATTGGCTGCAAAAAGGGATGGATTTGGAGATGGGATGACTGTGGGAGATGATGAATATTGAGGGTAGGAGGTGAGGGCGATTTGGGATGGATGTGGCTTCACTTCATGGTGGTTAGCCCTTCGAAGAAGGGAGGGTTTCACACCCAATTAAATTCCTACAACTTAGAGAATTAGAGAAACAGGAAAACGCAGAATTTTATTAATAATCTTCAATGAAAAAAAAACCTACATGGGGTTGTCTATTTATAAGAAATCCCTAAACCCCAAAAGCTGCGCCATGTGCGCACACTAAGACTTAGAGACGAAGTAACAAAAATAACAAGTAATCAATGCAATCAAAACCGTTCATGATGCTTCTAATAGTAATAATAACCAAAACTCAAAATCCTATATCATCTAGGGTGGTGGGCCCCAATCATGAGATCCAATGGTGGGATCCACATGATGATCGGGTCCACTCCAATGATCCATAGCACAACCTCCTAGCTAAGAGGTCCTCCATAGATGTCGTCGTCGATCCTGATCGATAGTAGGGCTTCCTCCTCCTTGAGTACGTGCGTAGGGTGAGGGGCGTGCGTGTGCGCATGATGTCCTCATCAAGTATCCCCGGCTGCGAAGGTTTTGCCACTGGCGAAACAAAACTCCTGTACCACTCCAAGATGTCAGGATCAAGTCTCTGAAGCTCCTCCTCAGTGAGCTACATACTGTCTGAAGCTGGGTGTGACTTCCACTTGATCAGGAACTTTTGAAACCCGCTGTCCAACGTCGATACTATCTGATAGTCCAAAATATCCTTTATCTCCTCTCTGGGTGTGGGAAGGGTAGGTATGGGAGTAGATGCTGAGAAAGTGGTTCGGGAAGAGGCCATCGATCAAGGGAAGGGTCTGGGGAATCAGGATGGTTCGGTGAAAGGCTGGATAATGTATCAGCGGTCTCCTAAAATGTAACTAGATCCTCCACATTGAATGTTAAACTAATTCCCATGGAAGGTGGAAGATCTACCATATACGCATTGAAACCGTTTCGTTTTATAATTTTGAATGGTCCAGCGCTACACGCGTGTAATTTACAAACGGCTCCTTGAGGGTACCGCTTTGGCCTGATGCGGACCATCACAGAGTCCCTTATATTGAATTCCTTAAATTGTTTATATTGGTCTACAAAAATTTTGTAATGTTCATTACTAGTATTTATTTTTGCCTGATTTCTTGATGCAATAAATGAATGTGATGTGCAAAGGACTCTGCAGACTTTGATGGCCTATGGGACAGGGACATAGGGACAAGATCAATAGACTTCTTAGGTTTATATGTCCCAAATTGAATAGGAACAACATTACACCAAAGTGTCTTTATATGATCCAAACTAAATAGGAACAAGACAACGGTGCGAGACTAGAATGAAAGTTTCATCAACCTAAGACATTCTATAGGGTTGAGGATGGGCTTTAAGCTTCAAGCCCAGACAACTCACATCGCCAGTTGACGCCACGTTGGCATAGCTATCGCTATCCATAATCATCTTGCAGCTCTTATCACTGCATTTTGTGTAAGTATTGGAGATCGTGTTGCGGCGCCAATCGTCGGTATTCTTTGTTTGTGCAAAGGCGCAACGCACAACTGTAAGGGTCGCGGACTCTTACGCTCCCTCTTCCTCATCACTAGGGGTTTCTGTTGACTCATATTCTTCCTCCTCACCGTCACTTTCTGGGGGCACTACTTCTACTTGCCCCTCAATAAAAAACACCTTGGTGTCCTCTTTCGTGCTACACTGGTGGGCAAAGTGACCAAACTCCTGACATCTAAAATACCTAGTCACATCGCTTCTACACGAGATAGATCCGACAAATTCTTTAACCTTATTATCCTTGGGCCTAGACTGAGAACTATTGGATGACTTGTATTGATATCCAGTGCCAGGTTTATCCCCAAAAGAGTTGGCCTTAGCGCCAGAATCACGAGACTCAAACCACCTTCCCACAGATGCTTTGAGGTATTGCTCGACCTTCAACGTTACTTGATACATCTGTTAAAGAGTGTTTATGTCCTTGGCGAGCAATTCTCTCCTAATGTCAGAACGGAGGCCCGTCTTAAATCGAGCAAGAGTGAGTACGGGATCCTCATCAACTTCACCTCTGGTTAAGTACTCTTCGAACTTTTCAATGTATTCCGCTACACTCATGGAACCTTGTCGAAGAGATTGCTATTCCTCAACTAATCTCAAGTGATAAGAGAAAAGGAGGTACTTTTCTTTAAGAGTTTCTTTCATTTCTTCCCAATGGACTATTGGGGGCTCCCTCGACCTTTCTTCTTTCGCTCAACCATAGCTCAAAACCTCTTTGCTTGGCCCACAAGCTTCATCTTGGCGAATCGAACCCGACGAACATCCGACATGTCATATCACTTAAAAATAGTAGTCCATATCCGCCAACCAATCTAGAATAGCTTTAGGGTTCAAGTGGCCATCAAACGTAAGGGCATCTACTCTAACTCCCTTGAGGAGTTGCCCATCTGGGTCATAATGATCATGATGTTCCTCGTGGGGTGGGTGCACAAGTGCGTGCCCATGACCGTTTCTTTGCCCACCTCCATTCCTTGGTCTATCCTCTTGACCACCTGTTTGCGATTGAGCATCTTCCTCAATAGTGGTCTCTATTTGTGTAACGCGCACATTAAGCTGATCCAAGCGTTGGTCAATACATTGTTCCAAGCGCTTGCCCAAAGACTCAAACTGTCGGGTTAGGTTGTTAGTGGATTCTTGCAATTGCTCTATGTTTATTGTAGGGTGCAAACCAAAACCACGACCAGTACACGTGGGCATACAACCACTCACTCAAAGATCTTCTAATGCAACTATATGCGCCTAAATGAGACTAAATGATCCTATATGACTCTATATGAGGGAAACTACACAACACTATTAAAATTCCAGCAACATAACTGCCTAAATAGTTTGTTAATAGAAAATTCTGCCATGAAAATTGGGGATTTTCTGACAACAGAAAATTCAGCAATCTATGTTGTGGATGATGGGCCCTAAACAACCCTATATGATGAGATTTGATGCAAAATAAACATGAGTAGACTAAACCCTAAACATGCAATGCAATCTCCTCTGAAAAACCTAAGCTCTGATACCAAATTTGGGGCAGGACATGAAAATTATATATGATATGCAAGATTTCAGGCTTTAGATCATATTAATTTAGAAGTAATCACATAAAAATTCCACATCCCGCATAAAGTCAAGCATTCAACAAGGGGAATCTACGAGGGTCCAAGCCTACACATGTTAGGGCTGAATCAATTTAAAATTATAGACCCAAAAATGCTCAAAGGAGAGTAGATTCATCTACACATGCAAATGATTATTTCCCAATGCAAGGGATTCACATGTTTCAAATTGGGAAAGCCTAAAGTTTGCAAAAGTGGAATAAAACTTGGGATTTAGGATTATCTAGGGTTAAGGTTAGGGAAATAAGGTAAGAGAGGAGTGAAATAGAGGAGAGAGACAAACCCGATGTGATCTGTACGTGTGGACAACGGCTGGGCCCAGACACACGTGCGTGGGATCCTGGCCGCACGTGTGTGGGGCCCACGAATCTGAAATTGGCCAACTTGGGTCTGGTCGGCCAGGGGAGGTCCACCTTCACGCCAAGTTTCTGGCCGATCAGATGTCCGGTTTGTGGACGGTGCTCCGCCGAAGTTTCAGCCCTCCTGTAGGGCCTGATTTTGCAAATCTGTTGTAGAGGAAGGATTAGCTGCGAAAAGGGATGGATTTGGAGATGGGTTGACTGTGGGAGATGATGAATATTGAGGGTAGGAGGTGGGGGGATTTGGGATGGAACTGGTTTCACACCATGGTAGTTAGCCCTTTGAAGAAGGGAGAGTTTCACACCCAATTAGATTTCCACAACTCAGAGAATTAGATAAGCATGAAAATGCAGAATTTTATTAATAATCTTCAATGAAAAAAACCTACATGGGGTTACCTATTTATAAGAAAACCCTAAACCCCAAAAGTCGTGCCATGTATGCACACTCAAACTTAGAGACGAAGTAACAAAAATAACAACTAATCAATGCAATCAAAACTATTCATGATGCTTCTAATAGCAGTAATAACCAAAATTCAAAATCCTATATCATCTAGGGTGGTGGGCCCCGATCATGAGATTCAATGGTGGGATCCACATGATGATCGGGTCCACTCCAATGATCCATAGCACAACCTCCTAGCTAAGATGTCTTCCATAGATGTCGTCATCGATCCAGATCGATAGTGGGGCCTTCCTCCTCCTTGAGTATGTGCGTAGGGTGGGGGGCGTGTGTGTGCGCTTGATGTCCTCATCAGCTTATCGGCAAACTGTACAATTCCTGACCTGTAGGACCCAGTAATTCCTGAAAGATCAACGTAAAATTGAAAGAACCATCCAGTCCTTTAGTCGGGGAGCATCACCTAATGATAAAATAAGAAGAATAAGAAAACATTGCACTGATAAATTTTGTCATAAATTTCTTCCTTCCAGGCATATCTAACAACAATGTTATCAGAATCGTACGATTCACGATATGAATTCAATTTTTTCTTCTTTCTTTGTACCTTTTTGCTTATTAAACATGAAAAAGGCACTCCTGTATTAAAAATATCCTTATTTTTTCTTTTGAGAGAGAGAGAGAGAGGAAATAGGAGAACAGGGATTTTGATATTCAAAAATCCAAAACAAAGAAATTAAGATATGTTTTTATTCACTCAACTGAATTGACTGCCATTTTTTCTAACATGATTCTACACTCAAGAAAGGTACAAAAGAACAAAATTACTAAAGGAACTCTTGTATGTATTTTAAGGTAAATTTTTTGAAAGGCAACAAAAGAAAACAAAGGAAAAAAGACAAGAATCCTTTACTATCATGATGTGTGTGTGTGTGTGTGTGTGTCTATATATATATATATATATATATATATATATATATATATATATACATATACATTTTCTGAATTGATAATATCATGATGTGTTACTTTTTTGGTGCGTGTTGTTGGGAAATGGATGATTGATGAGTTTGTATTCTTTTCTGATTTACTTATATATATATTTTCAGATGTTTTGATAATTTTAATAGATCAGAAGAAAATCTTAGCAATGTACTTTATGATTTGTGATTTGATGCGATTCAACTCCTATTACGATTTGCAATATGATAACGGTTTTGACAACATTGTCTAACAGTTATTTTCTCAGCTAATTTGCTCATAGAAAATTTGAGTGAAGCACATTTTCCGGGTTTAATGTTGGTAAACATCTGAATGAGGAAAAATGTCTATGTATGAGTTAAAATGTCTTCTGATTTGGACAAGTAATTGTTTTAATTCTATTAAAGCAAATAAGATGCAGGTTTGTGCTTATAATCATGATTTGCAGGATCATTTCGACTTGAAATGGAAAGATCAAAGTGTGGTATCTTCCATGGCATTTAAGCATGCAATTGTAGAGGCTTCTCTTGATTTGGGCCAGAGAAGGCAGACAGATGGAGATACTGATGGTTGCATAAAGGATATAAGGGAAACACCAGAGCACACTAGTGTTCTTGATGAGCAACCACATACAGCAGGTGATGACCTAGATTTTCTATATTTTGGGAGTAAACTAAAACATGGAGACGCAAGATTGTCAGCTTATACTCAAGCAGCTATAAAAGAGTTGAAATCTTACCTTGGAGAACATGGCCGGGTCTCATCTTATTCAGCTAGATCCCCCTGTCATGAGGATCTACATTCAGTTGTTCCTGAAGAAAGCATGCCAGAGTTTGAGGGGCTCAGTGTTGGTGTGCTTCAAGAGAATAAGCTGTCATTAGTTGCAGGGGATGGAATTTGCTCTCATGACCAGAATATTTCAAGCATTACAAAAGGGCAGGTTGGCGTTCTTGAGCAGCTCTGCAGATCTACTGGGATGCTTACTCCACTATATCCTTCGACAAGATACAAAATACATACAACACCAGATGTTTGCCGGTCTTTACCTAAAGGGCTTCTGGAGCACATGGATTTGGGGCAAGCTCTTCCCTTTTGTGGTATTGACAGCAAGGAACATAAAGGCCATGAAGATGGTGGGCTTAATGATGTTTGCTTTAACATTGATGCAGAAGTAGATGGTGCTTTTCTGGGAAGCTCCTATTCCAATTGCATGCCTTCTTCCAGTGTTCGATTTGGATGGGATGCTAGACCTCCTTTTACCCCTCCTGCTGGAAAACTTAGTCAAAGAATCATTTCAAAATCTATAGGTGGCAGTTCAGAGGAAAAACTCAGCATAAATCCAGAGCTTACTTGTTTCCGGATTGATGAAGATACCTGCATTAATGAAGAAAATGGGTATCTAGGTGAGGGAATCAGCCTGTTCCAGGAAGGAATTGACTTAAAAGAAGAAAAAACCTCAAACAGAAGAGAAGTGATTGCTGATTTAACTTCAGAATGTTGCAACTCACCCAGTTTGGCTTCTGCAGCTGAGAAATTTCCAGACAGATGTAGTTTAGATTCTGTGGACACAGAATTCAACTCACTTGGGACCCAAATGGCAGTCAAGAAGAAGCTTGAAAATGGTTATGGAAAGGATAGAAAAAGTAAGAATGAGGATTAGGAGAACCGAGATCCTTCAATAGTTGGAAATGGAGCGCGAAAGGCCTCCAAATTTCAATATAACAGGAACAGTAGGCCAAAATTATCTGGGAAAGCTGCTGAGAAAAAAGAAAGCCAAACTTTCTCAGAGAAGAGCTGTAAACCTAATAATATCGTTTCTAACGTTTCATCATTTATTCCACTTGTTCAACAAAAACAAGCAGCTGTGGTTTTGACAAGTAATGCCTTTTGTTTTCCCGTTTGAGAAATTACCTTTTCCTTCATGATGAGGATACAATATATCATTAGCAAATTATACCATAATGGGTCTGCTTGAAATGATTTATTATATGCACAAAAGTGAAAGCAACTATACATACTACTGATATGGCATCAGTCTTAATGAGGTGAAAATTTCAGATGAAGCCTTCTCAGCTCAGTAAAATTAATCCTGTAGTCATCATCAAATGAATTAAAAGCATTTTTTTTTTTTTTATGCTTGATATATGGCTTGGGAAGGATGAGAAACTTACAAGTTACAATCCTTGGGATAAGAATTTCAGGACGAGAAATCTTATGATCTTTCCAATATCTATTTTAGAAGCTTAGAGTTGATAATAAAAACTTCGTGTCGGCAGTCACCTTGACTATCACATCCTTTCATTTAAAGTCTGCCTTCACGATTACTTTAATCAGCTTGATTAATTACTGTGCTGTGTACCATATATGGTAGATCTAATCTTTAGTAGTGTAACTGTGAAGTATTTGACAAATACAAATTTTGCAAAGACAGTCATCAACTTCCATCTTTAATGGAGGCTGATGGTCCGGTTTGATTCTATGATACCTGGAATGGGTTACCTTTCCAAGCAGGTGCATATATGGTAGATCTAATCTTTAGTAGTGTAACTGTGAAGTATTTGACAAATACAAATTTTGCAAAGAAAGTCATCAACTTCCATCTTTAATGGAGGCTGATGGTCCGGTTTGATTCTATGATATCTGGAATGGGTTACCTTTTTAAGCAGGTGCATCTATGAATCTTAGTTTCCACAAATCCATAAGGTCTTTGTTGTCCTGTATTGACCCTGCACAGATTCATTGTCTCCCCCCCCCCCCCCCCCCCCCCCCCCCCCCCCTCGCTCTCTCTCTCTCTTGTCCTGCCTTTAGAAGCTTTTGGAAAGCATTTACTTGGATTCAAAATCTTAGAAAGTGTCATTGTGTGGTCAGAATTAGCCCCATTATTTGCTGTTATGTTAAATACGAAGTAGCCTCCTTTCAGTTTTTTTTTTTTTTTGTCCCCAAGGACCATATATGGATATGCATAGTAGCACATTAAGAAGGAAGTATATGATCCTCAATCTGAGGCTGTGTATGGTACCCTCAAGTCCTTTGTTTGTACAAGTGGGACCATGGTTCGGTATCCTGATCATCGACTCGATGGCCCCCACAGTGAATGGACCATTGCCCAAAAAATATCCTCCTCAATGAGATATTTTAACCCTTCAATTGACGGCCTGAAAAAAACTGTTAAGGATTGAAATACACTAATACAGCAATGGTCCTCATTCTACTGAAAACCTATCTACTATTGGATCTAGTACTCAATTTTGGTCCTCGCCTTGGAAAGCTGAAAAACCCGATGATACATTACAGGTCCTAGGTTGAGAATCTTATAATTCCTCCACACAGTATGGGCATTCTTTTATTGAAACATAGATCATAACCATAATATTTTTTTCACTCTGATTTCACATAATACTGATATATGTTGTATGAGATTTTTTCTTTTTCTTTCCTTTCTTTCTTTCTTTATTTTTTATTTTTAATTTTTTATTTTTATATCACCCACATCCACACCCCACACACCCACCCACACCACATGGGCACTCAATCCCTGGTCTCAGTGTTGAAACAGAGTCTGTCTACCACTGAGTTTGTATGAGATTAATCATCATCTTGATATTATATAATATGGATATGTTGCATGAGATTCAACATCATCGTTGTCGTCATCATTGTTATTGTCGTCGTCGTTGTTGTCATCAATGGTGGCAGCAGTAGTTTCATCCCAGCTATTTGGGGTCAACACTGAATCATATTTTGCCAGTCAATCCTATCTATAAGGCCAATTTACATTTTTATATGAAATCCAACTGTAAAATAAAGTGTGTATAAAATTTGAAGTGTTATACTTATTTCAGTTTGTAACTGAATATGATTTAATTGCACAGAAACATCACATTTTTATTTGTATTGGAAACTGCATGCATATATGTAGGCATTATAGAATTGTGATATATAATTAACTGACCTCATATTCCCTGAACCAGCCCATTTTATGTGTCTCAGAGAGGCGGACTTGAAGTATTTAGAAGCCAGTGTTCTATGTAGAACTAAGTTTTAAGTTACTATGTATGGCATCCAATTTTATTTTTTTGGTCATGAAACAATCTTGTTAATTTAAACAGATGCACATACATCAACATGTGTACTCAGCTCAGTTTTAACACAATAATGCAAACATTTGTTTCTATAGTGAAAGATATGGAATTTCTATCGTATTTCTTATTCACCTGCTTGAGTTACTACCTTCATGTTACATGTTATCTGGCAGGGAAGAGAGACGTTAGAGTGAAAGCTTTGGAGGCTGCTGAGGCTGCAAAACGTGTTGCAGAAAAAAGAGCGAACGAGCGTAAAATGAGGAAAGAGGCAGCAAATGTTGAGCAAAAGAGGCATGAAAATATTAAACAAATGGAATTGATGCAAAAAAAGAAAGAGGAGGAAAGGAAGAAAAAGGAAGCTGATATGGCAGCAAGGAAGAGGCAGAGGGAAGAAGAAGAAAGGAAGGAAAAGGAAAGAAAGCGAAAGTATATTGAAGAAACACGAAAGCAGCTTAGAGAACATAAGGAGAAATTACGAGCAGAGAGAGAGGAGAAAGAGCTGCGTCGCAAAACTGCAGTACTATTCTTTCTTCCATCAAAAATAAAACTTTGAGTATCTTTTCTTTCTTTTGTAGTGTAACATTGGATGTGGCTTTATCTGCAATAGGATGAGGAGCGCAAAAGGAATCAAGAGGCAAAAAAGCAGCAGAAAACTGAAAAGGTGAGGGAACAAAAAAGAACAGATGTGGAACAAAGACCAAATAAAGTTGTGGCTGAAGATGCCAGACATGCAAGTAGCATCCGAGAAGATCGTGAATCTTGTAAGGAGGCTGATCACATTGGAAAGGTCAGAGATCACTGATGACTTAAACTTGCATCCTATTACCCCTAGTTAGCGAGAAATGCTACTATAATGTGTGCTTCACAGGGGTTCCATAAAGTGGGCACCAAAAATCTTCTTATTGTAGACTTTTGCACAGTGATCAGGACCATGGATTTGCTGGACTAACATGCGGATGCACATTTGGACTATGGTAGCCATCCAATTAGTGGTTTTAAATTTATGGTAACAAAAAAGTTAAGCAAAAAATGAGAGCTCGTCCACATTCAGCACTCAAAACTCGCTGTGATTTGATGATCTTGTACATTAGGGTTGTCAAAGCCATGCATATTTGGGCTCTAGTGCATCATTGTGGTGGCCTGCCATATCATTGGTTCTGGTAAATGTTGTCAAAATCTTACAATTTATGATTTACGATTTAAGTCAAATCTTAAGCAAAATGATCTGAATCCCACCCTAAATCCCTTTTCAGATGAATCTTAGGTTCTATGTTTTGAATCCTATGATTTACGATTCAAATTGTACTTGTTCTCTTATGTTTTAAGCTTTACTTGGTTTTCATTTTATGTTTTTAAATTGGTGGGGGCTTTAAAAATTGTTTAGAAGAGGTTTGGGCGAATGGTCTTCATCGTAGGTTTGCTCCCTATAGGTGCGGGTTCGATTCCCCTCCTTGGCTTTACCCGATACACGTGGTTGTGGGTGATTGCGTGTATCCACAGGGATTAGTCTCACTTTAAAAAAGAGGTGGGGACACCCTGTGTCTTCAAAAAAAAAAAAAAAAAATGTTTAGAAGAGGTCAATTATTTTATTTTGTTCTTTATGAGAGATTACATGCTGGATATTCTCTTCAACGATAAATTGTTTTGCACTTTCTTATGATTTCTTACTTTTTAATTGGTTGAATCACCAAATCGATGTATGACTTATCTAGATGTTTTCATTGATGGTTGTGAATGTTGAGCTATATATTGTGGTAAAGATAGTTAAAAATCAAAATATCTTTCTTTATTATTTTTATTTATTTATTTATTGTCGGTCTACATAATCGAATGCTGCTTTTCCCATTTGATTATATGCTCAAGAAAGGTTTAAAAAAACATACATTATTAGTGGATTCTTGTACGTTTTTTAAGGTAACTTTCTTGAATGACAAAAAATAAAGGACAAGAATCGGTAACACTGTCATGATATGGTAGTATAATGGTGCATACGATTCAACTCTTATGATGTTTTGCAATATGTTAACGATTTAGACAATGTTGGTTCTGTTCACCATTTAAATTTCCCATGCATGGTAGGGAGCACGCTTCATGGAGCCTATGAACTTTGCTACATGGTTGCATTTCTCTTTGTTATTTATTCCCTGCAATTTTTTTAGAGTCAGGTGTAGGACCAGCTTTGGCCATTGCGCTGTTAAATATGCCACAAAGATCAGTCACTAATGAGGCAATGCCGAATATGTCTTTGCCGCACTCTTCACCATATGAATTAGTTATAAAGCTACAAGGCATTGATGATTTATAACATCCATATTAATCATCTTGAGATATAAATTGGAAAATTTCTTCATTGAATGTAAAGCTTCTTTTGGGATAATTTTTGTTTTTTCCTTGTCATTATTATCATGTGGTCTAGCCGAGTTATGGCCCTTGATAGAGTGCAATGATGGAACATGATTCATGTAGCTGGCCCCAATTAATCGGGACAAGGCTTAGATGATGATGATGATCATCATCATTATTATCTTGTTGTTTGTTGGGAGCATAAAAATCGATTGATACGGGATACCTTGAACTGGGCTTGACTTGGAATCTTTTTAGGATGGCCGGGAACAGCCTGTTCATTTCAGCATAAGGCACTGGTATTGTATAATTTGACTGTAAAATTTCCAACTGCTCGGGTGATAATAATGTTAATGGAGGCTGTCCCGGTTGTCTCAAGTGTTTCGGCACGAAATAAAACTTCTTTTTCGTGTTCACCTTCCCAGACAATTCTACTTTTGTAACCTCCTTCCCCATTATTTCCGTGTGATTGCTTCTTGGAGTTTTGTCCTCGCCATTCTTATCTCTATCTTCTGTTACAAATCCATCATAGTAACTAGCGTCGGCAAAGAAAGCTTCTACTTTTGTATACGGTTTCGTGTCTACCATTACCTTGTATTGAACTCTGTCCTTGCAATACTTGAAACATTGGTGTAGGGTGGATGGTATGATACCATACTGATGCATCCAAGGCCTACCCAATAGGATGTTATATGTCGTTACCGCATTGATGACATGACAAACGACATTTGTCGTTAACTCTCCTATTTCTAGAGTTAATGTGATCTTTCCTAATGCACGTTGTCCATCCTGGTTGAAGCCTTGTATCATCATTCCACTAGGGCGCAATTGTGAAAGGCGATACCCGAGTTTATTCATTACCGTTAAGGGTAACAGGTTCACTGTTGATCCATTATCCAACATTATTCGCTTGATTTGCCTTCCACGGATATGGCCCATAATCATTAATGGTCTGTTATGCTCCTTGTCACAAGTCAGATCATCGTCGGAGAACGAAATGACGGGCATGCAACTGTTCTGCATTTCTTGCTCTGTACCTTCCATTTCTACGAGTAATGCTTTCCTGACCTCATTATTGGACAAGGCTTGAATTAGAGTGTGTCTACAATCTTCTGATAACCGTAGTGCATTGTACACACTTAATATTTTGATCATGATGTTCCTCGTGGGGTGGGTGCACGGGTGCGCGCCCATGACCGTTTCTTTGGCCACCTTCATTCCTTAGTCTATCCTCTTGACCACCTGCTTGCGATTGAGCATCTTCCTCCATGGTAGTCTCTATTTGTGTAACGCGCACATTAAGCTGATCCAAGCGTTGGTCAATACATTGTTCCAAGCGCTTGCCCAAAGACTCAAATTGTCGGGTTAGGTTGTTAGCGGATTCTTGCAATTGCTCCATGTTTAGTGTAGGGTGCAAACCAAAACCACGACCAGTACACGTGGGCATACAACCACTCACTCAAAGATCTTCTAATGCAACTATATGCTCCTATCAATGTCCGTTGAGTTTGTGCCATCTCGTCCATTCGATCAGGTGACTCAGAGAATGGGCATCATCGGAGGAGCTTCTCGGAGGACTTTACATTCTTCTATCAATGTTCGTTGAGTTTGTGCCATCTCGGCCATTCGATCTTCTGCAGTCGTTGGTAAACCCTGACCCGTTCCTATCATATATACGGTGGCTTCCTCGCTTTTTGACAAAACAGTCATTGGAGTGGAGTACGAATGTCTTGGCATGCTGGGGCTTAACGAGAGAGGCGTTCTATTTGGTTCTCCTGTGCTTCCGTAGAATTTAGGTGATTGTGACGTGGTTCGTGGGGATGTGTTTTGGGGCGGAATGGAAACCGATGCGCTTCTCACATGTGATTTGCCTTTTTTCCTTTCTTATCCATCGAACTTTGGGGGCAGGCAAAGCCGGAAAATCTTGCGACGTCAGAGAGCAAGACGACGATTTCCCTGGATAAAGTGCTGGCGAGGCGAGTGCAGGATTCTTTCTTGCCGCATTTCTAGTTACCGGTCCTCTGATTGTCTGTGGGAAGGCTGTAGCAATTGTGCGATTTCGGGTCCTCGATCTTCGACTGGAAACAACAATCCACTCACCTCCTCTATCTTGCGAGAGTGGCGACACTGATATCACTCCGGCGATTGCTTGCGAAGTACTACTTTTAGTCGACATTGTCATACTCGAGGTCGGTCGATTCTCTGGACTCGGAGTATGGTTGTGAGCGTACTCCACTACGAATCTAGTGGGAATGAAGTAGAAAATTGTTTTGCTGGAAGTGATTGCCATTAGTTAAAATTTGAACTTGTCTGCTGTAGAGTAGTTCTGTCAAAGAACAAAACAACATCGATTAGTATTTATTTAGAAATACACCGTCTTGGAGATGAAGGGAAGGATGTTCCCGTTGAGAGTCGCCATTTTGGCGTCTATATAACGCCAAACTAGAATGAAATTCTCTAAGCAATTTCCTAAATCTATATCAAGTAAGATAATACGAGTCCCCAGTGGAGTGACCATTTTGTTTCGACAAGAAACGAAGGTATTTCGATAGAGGAATTATCTCACTTAACATTGACAAAGGGATAAAGTGAAGAGAATAATCATTGCATTTTATTTATATTCTGAATACATTTACATCCTTTTTTTTTTGTCCCTCGATTCCAAGATAAAGTTGTTATAATTGAAAGTGTAAGTATTGAATGGATTCAAATATGAATTTTGACAGCATTCCGGCTCATGGCATTCAAGTCTCTATAGGAGATGAGTTGTGCGGATCCCTCTCCTCATAGCATTCCAAGTTGTCCTTGTATTCTTCATTCGAGGACATACAAATATATATATATATATATATATATATATATATATATATATATATATATATATATATATATATGTTAGAATCTAAGTTTGATACACCGAAAATATAAAGAATAAATAATTGAAAATAACAATTTCACTAGGCTGAATCACGTATAAAATACGCTGTCCATAAAGCGTGATTCGCCCCCTTATCAACTGCTGATGGGTTACAGGCGAATTGCTTCCAGGATAAGACAAGCCTTATCTGGATCCAGCGTGCAACAATCACGATAGGTTCACTATGGAACAGTTTTAACGCGGTAGATTTCTTCTGGCAGATTTAGACGGTAGAGATGATCATAGTATTCTAAAATGGAGCTATGGATCGTATCTGATTTGATGGGAGAGATGGTGTGTTGAGATGATGAAATCGGACTGGAATGGTCCAGTTTATATAGGCCTCAGGTTTAGACCCGTTGCTGTTTGGTATTTAATGGTCCAGAACGTTTGAAAAATGTTTCTGGCTGTTGTCCATTAATCCCAGACGTTTCTGGTCATTAGATCTGTAGATCTGACCGTTGGATCATCCTGGCCTGTCCGTTTTTGGACCGTTGTGGCTTTTAAGGTAGCTATCCGTTTATACAAACGGCTGGATGTTTCAGATTTAAGATCCGTCCGTTCTCAGTCACCTATAAAACCCAGGCTCATTTCCAACTTTTCAGATCCACACTGCCCTAAGGCTCTGACCAGACCCATCGCATCGCAATCGCACCATCTCGCGCCGGTTCGCGTAAGGTCGTGAGGGAGCGATCACTCTGCGACACGATGCGCACGTGCGAAGTGCAAAGTGCGCCACTACTGCTTCACTGCCTCACTGCCCACGCCCACGCCTGTGCCCGAGCGCGCGCGTGCGTGCGTGTGTTCCAGTGCTACACACTGAAACACGTAACCCGAGTTTCATCTCCTCCAAAAAGCTCCAAGTAAGAATAGCCTTCTCAACATCTCATATAAACCACAAAACTATTCTTTGTATTTCCGATGTGAGACAAAGCACACACACCGCACTTTTTAATTCAAAAAATTCAAAAAGTATTTTGGCGGGAAAATCTCGAAATTTTGAAAAATTTGAAATTTTCATTTTTATTATTTTAAAACCATTGATTTTTAACTATATATATATGTGTGTGTGTGTGTGTGTGTGTGTGTGTGTGTGTGTGTGTGTGCGTGCGTGTGTGTGTCCTCGAATGAAGAATACAAGGACAACTTGGAATATCCTGAAGGAAATCCTTCAAAATCAACAAAAGAATGCCCATTCTCTGAGTCACCCGCGCAACTCGGCAACGAGTTGCGTGGGCCCGCGCGAGTCGCGCAATTCAAGCCTCTCTCTCTCTCTCTCTCTCTCTCTCCTCTTTGTGATACTTGTCAGAGGTACTAGTCTCCTGAAGGGTAGGGGCGTATTTATAGGCCTCCGCATGTGTAAGCCCTCGAATTCCATGTTGTGGACCCCACTTCGCATCCTATTCAATACAACTGGCATGGACTGCTGACGCAGGACAGCCCTAATTATGATGCATGCTCATGAACATAATTAAACAGCGGAAATAAAAGGAATAAATGATCTAAAATTCTAGCAGTAATCATCATAACTAAGAAAATCATAAAGGAAACATGCAATGGAGCGGGCCATCATCACAACCATGGAGTATGGAATTCAATTATTACTTAGGTTGGATCCGGCGAGGGATGAGACCTCCCGATCTTGCATGGTCACACCCAATCGATCAATGAAGATCACTAGTCCGAAGAACCAAGAAGTTTCTCGGATTAGGGATTTGAGAATTTGAGGGTTTAGGGTTTAGATCGATTCTCAAAGTTTTGATCGAAGAAGGATTAGCCAAAACTAGAAAAGAGAAAGAAGGAAATAATTACCTTGAGGAAGTTGGAGGGGCACAAGAAGAAATTAGAAGAAGAAGATCAAGGGAAGAGAAGAAGTACCATTAGAGAGAAGAGAAGAAGAGGGCAACCAAAGGGTTTGCTTTTCATTCATCAATAGTTCAAATTCGGATTTAGGGCTTTAGCCCACTTAAATAAGCAAATAAAGACATAGAATTACTAAAATACCCCTAGAATAAGCAAATAAAGATATAAAATTACTAAAAGACCCCTAACTTAAGCAAAAACACGCAAATAGACCCCTAACTTAAGCAAAAACGCGCAAATAACATAAGTGCGGGAAAGTTCGGGCGCTCGGTCTTCTTTCTCCAATCTTCCTTCACATGTGTCTTCCCTGAGTGGGGTCTTCTATATGTCCAATCACATGTGAAAGGTCTTCAGCTCCTCAATAGTCGCCTATCCACAAGGACGACACTTGTGATTGGCGCTTTCTTCGTTGGTACACCCTGAATGCGCTTGTGTCCGCATCAATTCCCCTCGGGTGAGAAAAACTCGACTCCGACGAGTTGAAACTTTTGTAGCGCTCTAGCAGATCTGGATCAATACCCTGCAATGCGTCGCCCGACAGCCACGTAGATTCAGACGACGGTTTGTTATTCCACTTGACAAGATACCTTTGGAAACCTCCATCTCTCGTGGATACTATCTCGTCATCCAAGATTTCCTCAATTTCTTCTTTATGGGTAATGGTGGAGGAGGGGGTGGAAGGGGTTGGGTAGCAAACTCAGAAAAAGGCCATGAAAGGGACGATGTATCAACAATGGGAGTATGGGCACGGACTAGATCTTCCACATTAAAAGTTGGATTAATGCCCATTTCGGGTGGAAGGTCAATCCGATACGCGTTGGACCCAACCTTTTGTAATATCTTAAATGGTCCAGCACTACGCGCTTGTAATTTTTTAGCAGATCCTTGAGAGAATCGCTCTGGCCTTATTCGCACCATTACAGTCTCCTTCTTGAAATTCTTGCACTCTACGATGAGAATCAACTGAAACTTTATAATCATCATTGCTCTTATTTAACCGCTGTCTAATATGTGTATGCAAATCATGAATATGGCGTGCAAATGCATCGGCTGACTCAGAAGACCTTTGGGTAACAGACATAGGTAAGAGATCTATGGGCATTCTAGGTTTATAACCACTTACAATCTCAAAAGGACTCAACCCTGTAGATCTATTAACTGACCCATTATAAGCAAGTTCAGTAGTTGGTAAAATTAGGTCCCAAGTCTTAACATGTTCACCCACTAGACAACGTAGAAGATTTCCAAGGCTACGGTTTACCACTTCAGTTTGACCATCTGTTTGTGGGTGGTAAGCAGTAGAAAATTGCAAACGAGTTCCCATAATGTGCCACAGTGTCTTCCAAAAATAGCTAGTAAATCGAACATCACGATCAGACACTATGGTTTTAGGTAACCCATGGAGACGCACCACACCATCAAAAAAGAGACGAGCAACATGAGACGCATCCGACGTCTTCGAACATGGGAGAAAATGCGCCATTTTAGAAAAACGGTCCACAACGACAAAAACGGAATCGTGCTTTTTTATAGTCTTGGGAAGCCCAAGCACGAAGTCCATACTAATGTCCTGCCACGGAGCATGTGGCACTGGCAATGGCGTGTACAGCCCGGTATTTTGCTTTCTTTGCTTTGCCAGCTGACATGTTCGACACTGCCCTAAAACTTTGGCTACATCTCGCTTGAGACTTGGCCAATAGAAACGATCTTCCACGAGGGCAATGGTCTTATCACGACCAAAATGGCCAGCTATCCCTCCTGAATGAAGCTCCCAGATGAGGAATTCACGAAGGGACATACGGGGAATACAAAGTCTGTCTCCCTTGAAAAGGAAGCCATCTTTAAGAACATATTCACCCATAATATGCTGGTCACTAGAGAGCGACGCGTAAGTACCCCCAAAATCAGAACATGTGGGGTATTCATCTCTCAGTTGCTCAAATCCGACTACCTCTACACTCAAGGAGTTGAGCAACGCCACTCTCCTACTAAGGGCATCTGCTGGTTTGTTTTCAACCCCGACTTTGTGTTTCAAAACAAACGAATATTCCTGAAGAAACGCTACCCACTTGGCATGCCTTGGGTTGAGTTTCTTCTGAGAATGCAAATATCTCAACGCCTCATGATCAGAAAACAAAGCGAATTCTTGCGGTAGGAGATAGTGTCGCCAATGTCTCAGGGATTGCACTACCGCATAAAATTCTTTGTCGTAAGTGGAGTATTTTTGTTTTGCCTCATTCAGTTTCTCACTGAAATAGGCCACTGGGTGTCCTTCTTGACTCAACACTCCACCTATACCGACACCAGACGCATCACACGCTACTTCAAAGACTTTAGAAAAGTCAGGTAGACGCATGACAGGAGCTTCTACCATCTTGCCCTTAATTTCCTTAAAAGCCTTGACTGCGGCTTTAGACCACACGAACTCTCCCTTTTTCATGCACTCGGTAATGGGAGCCATGATCGTGCTAAAACCCCTAATGAACCGACGATAAAAAGTTGCTAGGCCGTGAAAGCTTCGCACCTCATGAATGTTCCTTGGTTCTGGCCACTCAACTATGGCCCTGACTTTTTCAGGGTCTGCGCGCATCCCTTCAGATGACACTATAAATCCTAAGAACACAACTTGGCTAGACATGAATGCACATTTCTTAAGATTAGCGTACAACTTTTCCTTCCTAAGGACACTACAGACCTTCTTTAAATGTTCAAGGTGTGATTCCTTAGTGGTACTATAAATAAGAATATCGTCAAAGTACACCACTAGGAATTTTTCCATGAACGGCCTCAAAGCTTGTGTCATCACCCGCATGAAAGTACTAGGTGCGTTAGTCAAGCCGAAGGGCATGACCAACCACTCATACAGCCCATCTTTCGTCTTAAACGCCGTCTTCCACTCATCTCCTGGGCGTATACGGATTTGGTGATATCCACTCTTGAGGTCTATCTTAGAGAATATAGTGGACCTGGCCATCATGTCAAGCATATCATCAAGTCTAGGTATAGGAACCTATACTTGACAGTAATTTTGTTTATGGCACGACTGTCCACACACATGCGCCACGTGCCATCTTTCTTTGGCGTCAACAATGCAGGCATGGCACACGGGCTCATACTCTCTTGGATGAAACCCTTTTGCAGAAGCTCATCAACTTGCTTCTTCAACTCTGCATGCTCTGCAGGGTTCATCCTGTAGTGAGGAAGGTTCGGTAGAGTAGACCCTGGGACAAGATCAATGGCATGCTGTATGTCCCTCATAGGTGGCAACTCATTCGGTAAGTCTTCAGGAAATACATCACTGTATTCCTTCAGGACCGAGGTCACCTCACGGGGCAACTCTGATGGAACCTCAGGTGTAATCTCTCTAGCCACAAGGGCATACACCATAGAATCCTCCTTAGCCTCTTTTTCAAACTCTCTTGCGCTGATTATATGTAGAGACTTAGGTTTGAATTTCCCCATTCCTCTAGGCTCACTTGCCTTCTCATCCTTCTTCTTCCCTAGTGTATTCTCAGGTGGCATGGGATTAAGTTTGATCTTTTTACCGTTATACATAAAAGTACACGCATTCGAACGGCCAAAGATCGTGACATCATTATCGAATAGCCACGGTCTACCTAGGATAACATGTCCCACATCCATAGGTAAGACATCACACCACAGGGACTCTTTGTATGACCCAAACTCGATGGGGACTAGACATTGCTGGGTGACAGGTAGGGATGTCTTGTCAACCCAAGAAACTTTATACGGGTCTGGATGAGGTGTGGATTTCAGTTTTAAGCGATCTAAGGTGCTAGTGGAAATCACATTCTGACAACTTCCACTGTCCACTATCACCTTACAATTCTTTTCACCACACTTGGCAATAGTGTAGAAGATAGTGCTTCGACGCCAGTCAGCACTACTTCTAGACTGAGCTAGCACACGCCTGACTACTGCAAGCGTTGCTTCTCCATCCACTTCTTCTTCATCAGTAAGTCCTCCTTCAGGGTGATACTCTTCAACTTCATAATCACCCTGGTCATCTCCACCCTCGTGGGACTCGCCTATAACTAAGGCTCTCCCACGGCTCTTCGTAGGACACTGATTAGACATGTGGCCAAGATTGCCACACTCATAGCACCTCACTTGGTTCATGTTACTAGGACCGGCACCAAGAACCCCTTTACCCTTGTCCTCCCTAGGCCTAGGCGAAATGGTCGCCTGTGCCCTAGGTTGACTACCAATATTAGGTCTAGTTCCCTGGGAACTAGATCTAGCACTGGAGTCTCGGGACTCAAAACGACGAACGACAGGAGCTTTCAGATATTGCTCTAACTCCTGCACGACTTGATATGCTTCATCCAAGTCCGTTAAGGGCCGAGTCATAAGCTCGCGCTGAAGATCCGCACGAAGGCCCGTCTTGAAACGCGAGAGCGTTACTAGAGGGTCTTCTCGAATATCACATCGCATCACATATTCTTCAAATTTAGCGATGTAGTCAGCGGCAGACATTGACCCTTGGCGTAAGGATTGCCATTGGTCAAGGAGCTTCTGGCGTATGAGAGAGGAAGGTACTTCTCCTTCAACTTCTCTTTCATCTCATACCAATGCATGATAGGGGCTCTACCAACTCTCTCTATCCTACGCTCGGTGTTGGTCCAGAAGAGCTTGGCTTGACCCACAAGTTTCATCTTAGCAAACCGCATTTGACGGTTTTTCGACATGCCATACCACTCAAAGTAGTGGTCCATGTCAGCAACCCAGTCAAGGAATGCCTTGGGATCCAAGCGCCCATCAAAACTCGGGGCCTCAACTCTCACACTCTTCATCGCACGCTCATCTGGATCATAACGGTCTTGATGATCACATGTGGCTCGTGCCTCTCGCACCACACCACGACCGTTACCACGATCTCTATCTTCATTACCACCACGTGTGGCAGCGCGTTCTTCAATGATTCCTCCACTTGGGAGTACGCATCATCCCCTACAGCGGGATTTTCCTTTTGGGACGCCTCTAGTTGCTCGACCTTAGTCATGGTAGTGGTAATTTGGTTCTCAAGGCGGGCAAACTCGCGCTTCTGACCCGCTTCTAGGGCGGTTATCTTTTGTATCAATTGAGCAAGTTGCTCAGATAACTGCTCGTTATTCATGGTAGGTTGAAGTCCGAAACCTCTACCTCTTCTCGTGGGCATACAATGAAGACTTGAACCAAACTCTACCCAACTAGACTACTAGGTGTTATGACTTTCAAGATGAATGTGATGAATGCAAAACTACTATGAACTGACACAATTAAGTTGACACAGGAAACAACTCAAATTTGGAAATTTTCTAAATTGGAAAGTTTCTAAATCTGGAACTTTCTAAATCTGGAAACTTTCTAAATCTGGAAATTTTCTAAATTTGGAAAGTTTCTAAATCTGGAACTTTCTAAATCTGGAAATTTTCTAAATCTGGAAATTTTCTAAATTGGAAAGTTTCTAAATCTGGAACTTTCTAAATCTGGAAATTTTCTAAATCTGGAAATTTTCTAAATTGGAAAGTTTCTAAATCTGGAACTTTCTAAATCTGGAAATCTGGAAATCTCAAATCTGGAAATCTGCAAATCTGGAAATCTGGAAATCTGCAAATCTGGAAATCTGCAAATCTGGAAATCTGCAAATCTGCAAAGCTGGAAATCTGCAAATCTGGAAATCTGCAAATCTGGAAATCTCAAATCTGGAAATCTGCAAATCTGGAAATCTGGAAATCTGCTGCAAACCGGAAACCCTAATTTGATAACTCGATCTAGACAAAAACCATGCAAACCTATTCTCTGATACCAAATTTGACGCAGGACAGTCCTAATTATGATGCATGCTTATGAACATAATTAAACAGCGGAAATAAAAGGAATAAATGATCTAAAATTCTAGCAGTAATCATCATAACTAAGAAAATCATAAAGGAAACATGCAATGGAGCGGGCCATCATCACAACCATGGAGTATGGAATTCAATTATTACTTAGGTTGGATCCGGCGAGGGATGAGACCTCCCAATCTTGCATGGTCACACCCAATCGATCAATGAAGATCACTAGTCCGAAGAACCAAGAAGTTTCTCGGATTAGGGATTTGAGAATTTGAGGGTTTAGGGTTTAGATCGATTCTCAAAGTTTTGATCGAAGAAGGATTAGCCAAAACTAGAAAAGAGAAAGAAGGAAATAATTACCTTGAGGAAGTTGGAGGGGCACAAGAAGAAATTAGAAGAAGAAGATCAAGGGAAGAGAAGAAGTACCATTAGAGAGAAGAGAAGAAGAGGGCAACCAAAGGGTTTGCTTTTCATTCATCAATAGTTCAAATTCGGATTTAGGGCTTTAGCCCACTTAAATAAGCAAATAAAGACATAGAATTACTAAAATACCCCTAGAATAAGCAAATAAAGATATAAAATTACTAAAAGACCCCTAACTTAAGCAAAAACACGCAAAGACCCCTAACTTAAGCAAAAACGCGCAAATAACATAAGTGCGGGAAAGTTCGGGCGCTCGGTCTTCTTTCTCCAATCTTCCTTCACATGTGTCTTCCCTGAGTGGGGTCTTCTATATGTCCAATCACATGTGAAAGGTCTTCAGCTCCTCAATAGTCGCCTATCCACAAGGACGACACTTGTGATTGGCGCTTTCTTCGTTGGTACACCTTGAATGCGCTTGTGTCCGCATCAACTGCACTAATGAGTAGCGCGGATACCCCTTGCGCAACTTGCTTTCTTGCGCAACTTACTTTCCATCTTTTTCTTCTATCTTCTTTCACTAGATTTTTATGCTCCAACATTGTTTTTATCATGCATTGTTGTAAATTATACAAAGGTTTGAAATCATTGATCTCTTTTTAGGAAAAAGATTGTACTTAGGGCCTGTTTAGACCGCGGGATTAAATGGTATGGAATTGCAGTAGATGCACCATTATTGCACAATGATTACATGTCTGGAAATACCATGGTATTATGACCATCCAATCCCACATTTGGGATCAAATTCTTCCCTTGAGAAATACTCTGTATTAAGTGAAGCCTATGTTTGGTGGACCATGGAATTGTAATCAATGGACCGCATTTTCACAACTATGCAGTCACCTTTACACATGCAACTTGAATGCCATGTGTAAGGGCACATATGGATGGACGGCATGGATAAAACACATGCATCAATGTGGGGCCCGCAAATGTAGTGGATTTCGAAATCCACTAGAAATCCTGCAGTAACTATTATTGGCTCTCAATGAGATGATACCGGGATTAATCCAATCCTTCTAATCATTTCCAAAAGTTGGATGTAATTTGCATGGGACCAAATGCAATTCCATACCACTTAATCTCATTCCCACCTAATACCACGCACCAAACAGGCCTTAAATTTTGGGTGATAGGCTAACATGAAAAAAGTATGCAGAAGTTTCTCAGGGTTTTGAGTGGTGGTTAGGCTGCAAATTGGATGATCTTTATATTGAGTTGTCAAGATTGATCTGTACATTTGTAAACTTTTTTTTTTCCAAATATCCTGAAGAACTCCCCTTTTCCATGGTGTGCATATATGGTCACCTGTTAAAAGTGCATCTTGGTGTTCTTCTTGGTGCTCATATATGTAGGTGTTCAATGGCTCGGACAATTTATGTAAAGCAAACGAAGATGGTGACTCAGTTATTGAAGGAAGCAAAGAATTACAAGCATATGAAATTTCTCCATATCAAAGCTCTGATGATGAGGAGGAAGAAGAGGATGAAATAACTGAAAGGAAATTTATCCCGTCATGGGCCAGGTAAATGAGACCCCCCCCCCCCCCCCACAAAGAAAAAATAAAAATAAAAGAAGCTTTGTTGAGCATTTGAAAGATAAAGGGCATGCCATGTTGGAATCCTGGACGTGTGTTTTTAGTTGTAGACACCATCATTTATAATAGATACTATCATCAAAGCGTTGAAGTATCCTGTTCTCCAGAAAAAAGAAAAGAAAAGAATAGGAAAGCAAGAATCGTCAAATAATTGTGCTATAGAGTGAGATTTTGAGTCCTGCTCCTGACCGGTTCCAACATGGCTCATTTGCAAGAAACAGGAACTCATCCACTGGCCAACATGCGAATGAGAAAATGGACAATCTACTAATAGTGCAAATTTGACATACGTATGTTGGCCAACTGATGAGCACAGTCTATTTTTGCCATGGTTGAGAGGCCCACCTGACGAAGGGCTTGGAATGTCTCATACAGAGAGCCACATTAGGGATGGTAGGTTTCAAGATCCTACTCCACTGGCAACCAGCACAGTGCTCATTTTACTATAGGAATTAACAGTTAATGAAGTTGTAGCATTGACTTCCTGCAGGGGTAAATGTTTGGCTCAAAATTTATCTGCTCTTCAACATATAGACCCTACTGCAATTTTTCTTCCTGAAAGATGTTTCAGTTTAAGTGAAGGTGATTCTCTCAACTTCAGTCAAAACCCTTTAATTTAATCACAAATGCATGCTGCATTCTGGTGACTATGGGACTAACAAAAAACTTAAATCTCCTCTCTTTGTAGTTCTTTTGCCTCGGAAGCGAAAGCCATTATAGGAAGGCATGTTGATGGTTGTAGCAGTTGTATAATGCCTCCATGATTTCTTCTCTTGGAGAGAAGAACAGTGTAAAACCACTGTGGAGGATACTTTTTTTGTATAGAAGGGTAATGCCCTTGTTCTATATTTGATTTTAATTCATTGCTCCCACTGCTGTTGTTCCCATAGGGTGCATTTTGAGGGTGTGCTAGTGTTTGGGGTGGAGCAAAAATGGAACCTGTGTTAAGCTGCTTCTGTTTTGCTACTTTTCCTGCTCGAAATCACAAGTATGATAAGAATGGGAAGGACCGTTCTTGTGCAAGGTCAGTTTGGGGATGCACTCAAACAACATTTTAGACTATTATGAACGTCAGCCAATGTTGAAAATTACAGTGTTTTCAGAAAGGGTCATTCGGCATAAGAAGCATGTTCACATATTCCTGTCAAAACTAGCTCAAAATCGTGAGTGATCCAAGTGCAGCTCCTGGCATGAATTTCACTAAATGGCGTTTAGTGCTGATGGCCGTTGCATGCGGTGAAAATACAGTAACTTCAACACACCCAAACTCTTGAAGGCCTTTATGTGTCGGAAATTGGGCAAGCCCAAGGTGTTCGATAACAGTAACGGTGGTCGTAATGGCTACCACCATTACTGTTACAGTATGGGCTGTAACAACCTTTTAAAAAAAAATCTGTTTTGGTACTGTTATGGGTCTTCTTTCTTTCTTTCTTTCTTTCTTTTTCCTGTTACGGCCGTTTTGGCCCTGTAATGCACAAGGGCTACAACCTTAAAGCTATGTAACAACCATTCTATTGTTGTTATATGTACAAATTCCGTAAGGTTTATGTGTTTTCTATGTCTTTGTAGGGGCACCTGCAAATTAGCTATTGGGTAGAAGTATATTGGCTTGATGAAAACTGATGGATCAAGGTGATATTCTTTGCCATGTTGCCCTCTACTACTGTCTGTACTCAATATGACACCTGTAATAATGTATATACATGTACGATAATCCCAACTGGCCAAATCAATGGCCCCATTGCGATGGAGCATAGTTAAAATCCCAAAGAGAGCACAATCTAAGCCATCTCAGTTTGCGCTCTAAATTTGGACTGCTAACGATTTTATTTAATCACATTGCAAGACGAATCATATTCTCCCGGACTAGCTTCTTCACCTGCACTTGCCTAAAATGGTGCAGCAACACTCGCCTACTTCTCACTACAGCTGGGCGCCATAGCAGCATGTCGCTTTCAGGGGGTGCCCTGGCCAACCCTTGCCCATTTCTCAGTACACCCGGGTGCCAGTCCAATGCATTGCTTACAAGGAATACACTAGCATTAGCTTGAAATGTTGCATTGTCAGGATTCATGAGAAAAGCCGGTTGCTAACCTTATGCAACCCTTCTTTATCTGGAATGGGGACAGGCAACAATTGCACACAACTCTCATTGGTGGGGTTAGCTCCACATTTTATCTCATATTGGGACTATTCCTAAGAAGGTTCCAATGATCACATTCTTAATTGTACCTTTCTTGGTCTTACAAATTTATCTCGACATCCTCATATCTGAAACACTATCAGTGTTCATGCTACCTTCTAATTCCTAATGGTATACCCATATAGCATAACTGGTTGGATGGCTTCTAATTTCCTTGAGTTCCATAGACATGCGGCAATCTCACTTACTTTAGAGTCATATATCCACTATCTGCTAATTCTGTTTGAAACATCCTCATCAATTTATCATCCTTTTGAATAATAGAGATAAGGCAACAAAACAAATCACTTAGAGGAGTTTATCAACCATCAACTTAATTAAAGCCTTGTCCATATAGTGATTTTTATTAAAGTTGCATGTACTCCTTTATAGTAATGCTAATTTTTAAGACGCTTTCTAGCCTTATTGTCCAACATCATGTGCTCTGCAAACAACATACACTTCATGTACTCCTTAGAAGTTGTTCTCACTGTTGTAATGGTACCCTTATACACTTAATGATGTTTATGTATCCTCCGACCCCTTCTCATCACCCAATGCTTGACTTTCCCAGGTATTATATTTTATGCTTTCATCGTTTTTACAAAAACCACGAGTATATTTTGCCTCCTCTTTGTACTTCTCCATAATTTGTCCAAGTATAAATATAACTTCGATTGTTAATCTCCCTGTTCTGAAGTGAAATTGATTTTCTAATATCCATGCTTCCTGTCCTTTTCTTTGTTTCATTACCCTCTCTAAGAGTTTCATTGTTTGACTTGTATGCTTGATTTCTCGATAGTTGGTGCTACTTTGTGCATCTCCTTTATTCTTATGAATAGGTATCATGATGCTTCCCCTCCACTCAAATTTTGTTGAAAAGATTAGTTAACCAAACTAATCCAATTTCACTCGGTATTTACAGCGTTTCCTTTCATGGACTTTGCTAAGGCTACATTACTTAACAGAATTTTACAATAATACCTATTCCCTCCTACCCCACTGAGATGTGAAACCCCTTCTAGTTTTATTCTCATTCCCGCATCTTCATTCAACAACATCTAGAAGTAGTCCCATCATCTCTCCCCAACCAATCTTACACCAAAGCCCTCTAATCTGTACCCTTGATGCATCAAATGTGGCTTACCTCTTCTTATCATCTCCTTCAGTTGTCATTAGTTTGTGAAATTCTCCTTTTATCTCTAGTGCTTAATCTATCATACAATTCATCATGTGCTTTGTGGTTGACCTTATTGCTTCATTTTTTTTTTTTTCCTTTCTAATTTTTTTTTTTAAAAAAATATTTTTAAGGATCTTCATATTTGTACATATCTACTATTTATAAACTGACTTTTTTTTTTTTTCTCTCTCTATCTCTATTCTCTACTATTCATAACAGGACCTTTTTTTTTTTCACCTAACTGCCTTCCGCACCGTCTCCTACAACCACATTTTTTTACACATCCCCTCTTGCCTTGCATTCCCAAGATCCTCTTTTGTCCCTCTTTTTATGCTAATTCTGTCGAAACCTCCTGGTTCTTTATTTTAAGATTCCACTTTCCTGTTTCTGTCATTTTGTCTTAATAACACCGACATTTCCCCTTTTCAATTCCACTATCTTATCCTTGGATAGCTGTTACTCTTGACTTCACATTTTCAGCTTTTAATGCACAAATATAAGCCTGGTAACCTATGTTGCACGGTCAGAGGTTTACTCATCGTTAATTTACAGTCCTCGCATGTTGCTCACTCCAATCTTTTAAGCATGAAAGACTACACTTAAAGAGACACCTAATGCTGTTAAAGTATTTGCTTTTGCTAAGTTAAATGCCATAGCCAACTCGAGGATCATCTCCCCCAGATCATTCTATTCTCTTAAACCATGCGCCTTATTTAACTTCTTGCATGCACCATTATTCTTCCCTCATGTCGGTTCAAATATTCACGTACAAATACCCTTTCCTTGTTCGGCAGTCACATTAGCTTATCCAATGCCTCTTGAAGCTCTTTGAATACTTCTATCATGTCAGACCCAAGGTGCACTTCCCAGCTATGTTAATTACTTTGCATTCGAAACCAGTTTAACTGCCACATTTTTTTCCCTCTCATACGCCTCCATTGTTTCATCCTTAAAGTCTTTTTCTGCAATTACCTATCCATTTGTATGTTCTCCTTCTTTGTATGTAACAGTTTGCATCCATTGTTGATCCTTTTTACTCATTTCCATTTTGTTTGTCCCCTGGCCTGCTTTTCTCTATATCCACCAATAGGTGTTTTGGGAGCATTGAAACTTTGGAAATGAAGACATTTTTCATGGAAACCTAATTTTGTTTTCTTCAAGGGAAAAAAGGAAGATGTGGAAATAGTTTTTCATTTCTCGATGTTTTGCTCAAAGATGTCAATGTCTTTCAAAAAATGGTTTAGATTTTTAAGGTTAAAAGAGAACTCTTTCCATTTAGCCATTGACCCTTTAACAAGTACAACTTGATTAATTACTATTTTTTATTTTTTTTTTTTTTTTTGAGAAAGTTTCATTCCTTTCTTTATTTTTATTTTATTTTTTAATTCCCTCCACTCTTGTGCGTATAGTGTGAAGGCTAGTTCTCTTAGAACCGGAGACATGGCTTATTGATTCAAGTTGTCTTAACTATAATTGTGGAGTTTTGGGTTCTTTTAAACTTGTGGTATTAGAGCCAACCACAAGAAAGTGTTCTTTGTTAATTGGACGCAATGTTGTCAAATCGCATAGAATCGCATAAGCCATCAACCTGGGTTGATCACTTATGCGATTGTGTAATCGCATTGGCAATTACTCAGGCTGCTAGCTTCTTCTTCTTCCTTTTTTTTTTTGAAAATTTTAAAAAATAAAAAAGGGAAAAATCATTAAAAAAAAATTCTAAAAAGTTAAGAAAAACTGTCTAATTGCTACAATGATTGGATTGGATTATTATTATTTTACCTATTTCATTGTTGTTTGACAATTAGACCATCTAAAGTTAATGACAAAATTTTTAAAAATAACAAAATGGTAAAAATTCTTAAAAATTAAGAAAAACTGTCTAATTGCTCGAAGTGATTGGATTGGATTTTTTTTTACCTATTTCATTGTAGTGTGACTATTATACCATCTAAAGTTAAGTTATATTACATGTAATGAAACAAATCTAAACAATTAACAAGTTACACTATAAGGGCGTGTTTGATTTTTCAATTCACCGGAAAATACCATGTAAATATCTAATGATTATTTCCCTTGTATTTACCTTACTCTTTCCAACATTTGATTTGACCACATGCTTTTTTGACTCAAAAATCCAGAATACCACAACATATTTGTGGGTCCCACCGTGATGTATATCGCTTATGCACACCATTCATCTATTATGCCTAATGCATTTATGGCATGAGCCAGAAAATGAGGCATATCCAAAGCTCAAGTGGACCACGCCACTCGAAAAAGGGAATCGAATACTTACCATTAAAAACCTCTTAGGGCCACTGTTTCTTGTGGTGTGGGCCATTTGAGTGTTCGATGTGCCTCATTGCCTTAAAATATTGTGTTAAAATGGCTGGACAGAGTGGATATATCATATACATCACCTTGAGGTCCACAAATATAAAAGAGCTCTTTTGAACCGGTTTCCAATGTAACAAGTACGATGGATTTTCAACCAGGTAAAATGGTAATAATTACCCATTTCAAGGGTATTTACACGGGCCCTGAAAAATCAAACATACCCTGAGAGAGAGAGAGAGAGAGAGAGGAGAGAAGAGAGAGAGAGAGAGAGAGAGAAGAGAGGAGAGTGCCATCGCATACTTAGTATGTGATGTCACAATCGCATAAGCCATTGCATACTTATGGCATACAATAGACTCCCCAGATTGCATATGCCATCATAGCATATGTGATACACATGGTCAAAAACGCATGTATTGCATAATTGATTATGCGGTTGCATATGACAACAATGATTGGACATGTGCATGTGGTGATTTTGGTACGTATACAATTTTTTTTTTTCCATGCAAGTTCTAGTTTTGTTTTTCAAAGTGTTTATTCGCGTTGAGATATGACCTCGAATAATATACCCCAAACTCAGTGTGATGCTTTCCAATTACGCAACCTTCACAAGAATCAATCACCTGCATACTTGTAACCATCTTCCTAAATAACAACTTAATGCCTTTTAAATTCTTATGGCTGAACTGAAGATGACATTCAATTTTCAATTTTCAACATTGACTATAGTGTTGAATTTTGGTAACATTGTTGTCTTGATTGTTGAAAAAAATGTGATTTTTAGTCATTTGTACCTTTGTGATAAGCCCTTTTCAGATACTACATTTTGAATGTTAATTTCAGGCCTCCTTTCTAAACGCTATCCATGCTTAACAGATTCCAATAAAAGATTTGAAATGCAAAATTCATCAGTAGTATTGAAGTGAACCTTCCTTCAAGCAAATATGAAATTTACCTTTTTTCATAATGGAAATTTTGAATTTGTTTAAAAATTCATTTCTTCACACACAATTTCATCTAGCTAAGAAAATAATTCTTTTCCCATACGTGTTGCCACACCCAATGTCTAAGTACCACTTAGTCTAAACAATCATCCTCTTCAACAAACTACATGCTAATAGTAAGGCCTGCTTTTCTATACCATCTTGTGCATAGTTTAAATGTTCATTATTATCATTCGGCAAATTTACTCTGCGCTGAGATTTGTAATGCTCATATTTCTTACAATGTAACACCAGATGTGAGATTTATCATCTCTTTTGTTTTTGAATGATCATGGGTCGGAGTTATTTCCTTTTCCTTTTGCAGGGAGGTTTCCACCTTTAATACTGGTAGAATTTGATCTACTTCTTTCTCGGCTCAGCCTTTACCACCTTCAAAATTGCAGGGAGGTTTCCACCTTTAATACAGGTAGAATTTGATCTACTTCTTTCTCGGCTCAGCCTTTACCACCTTCAAAATTGCTTATATTGATAGAAGCTTTGCTTTGTAATGCTTGTTGTGTTGTTTTAAGCCAATCTTCATCCTATGCTCATAACATAATCAAATCACTCTATCAACGATCTCATAAGCTTTTCCATGATTTGTAGATCATCAAGGGTTGCACTATTTACAACCAAAACATGAGAAAGATGATTTGAGATAGACTATAAGAATTCATGTGAATGGATTCAAAAATACTGTGAGTTTTGCAACATTATACTCTTGACTTTTGTGTCACCTATTCTTATGTTGTATTTGTTTGTGGTATACAATTGAAAATAGATTCATCTACCGGATGATAGATTAAATAAAAGGCCCATTGATCTTTCTGTGGTTGTGGTAGTGTAGCAAACTCCGTTGGATCAGTCACTTCAGTATAACTAAGGTATTAAAAAATGGTTATGCAACAACTGTTGTGAGTGCTACATTGGCCAATGGTGGGAATATTATAGGGCCGTAAAGGCCATTATGGAAAAAATGCTTGCAACGGCCGTTGCAGGGCTGATACATTTAAAAAGATGGTCGTAACGGCTATACGTCCTGTATCATAATGGTAATTATAGTGGCCATATAGAATACCTTGGGTATAACAGTCTTCCAACAAACCCCATAGCATTTAAAAGGCACATTCATCTGATGCTCCAGTAATCATAATTCTTCTCACTAAACTGTGAGAGTTGAGTTTGGGGTATATTATTCGAGGTCATATCTGGACGCGAATAAACACTTTGAAAAACAAAACTAGCACTTGCATGGAAAAAAAAAATGTATACGTACCAAAATCACCACATGCACATGTCCAATCGTTGTTGTCATATGCAACCGCATAATCAATTATGCAATACATGCGTTTTGGACCATGTGTATCATGTATGCTATGATGGCATATGCAATCTGGGGAGTCTGTTGTATGCATTTTACGTGATACACAAGGTAACCCTGGAGAACTGAAAAATCATTTTGCTCTTGATTTGAAGGGGGATAACATCCAACCGTTGAGATCTCTCCTACAGGTAATGACATCACCACTTGCTGTACCATCTTTCCTACCAACATCCGCCTTTTATAGCACATTCGTGCCATTAAAACAGTAGGCCCCGTTATGAAGCTCACCAGGCACAAAAATCAGGTTGGTCCACTATACAGATGCGCCATACTATTGGAATCAATTGAAAACACATGATCAGGCTCAACATACAGGTGTGGCCCACCTAGTTAGTGGATTGGCCTGAATTTTAAGAAGAGGGGTCTTCATGGTGGAGCCCACCGTGTTCATGGTACGGATGTTCATGGTACAACATTTTTCCCTTGAAAAATAAGTGGAAACAAAAGTTCATCAGAGAATTGAACCATACGACCAGCTGTTGGCGCTCGGTGCCGAAAGTGGCCCCACTTGATCCGATCAAAATAGAGGTATGAATATGAGGACGCGGATTTCCTGCGGAAGCCTTTCGCAGGAAGTTCTTGCGCAGGGATACTGGCTGGGGGCCACCGCATTGTTTTTGAGAAATCCACCCCGTCCATCCGTTCTACGAGAACATTTTAGGACGTGCGACCAAAAACGAGGTGTATTCAACACTCACGTGGGCCATACAAGAGGAAACAGTGAGAATTTAGTGAGCACCGTTGAAGCATTCTTATGGCCTTAAAAGTTTGTATCAGGCAATAATTTTGGTGTTTTCACTTCATCCCATTGGGAATGGCCTTGCAAAGGGTTTGGATAGCATATAAACATCAAGGTGGAGCCTAGGAAGTTTTCAACGGTAGAAATTTATTTCCCTAATTTTTCCTCTGGTGTGACCCACTTGGGTATTGCATCCACCTCATTTTTGGTTATATGCATTCAACTCGGCTTTAAGGACGACTTAGGCTAGCCAAGCTTTATATGACCCAACTCGTTTTGAAAATGAGCTGAGATGGAGCATAGTGCAGCTCAACTTGACTCCGACTCGGCTCGACTTAGCTTGAGCTCGGTTCCACTCGAATATTATATATATATATATATATATATGTTAAAATTTTAAAAGTTAAAACTAAAACTTAAAAAAACCCTATCCAGTTGTCCGTCCCTTTCCCTTACCAAACCCACCGCGGCCTGCACTCGAGATTCTCCTCTCTCTCTCTCTCCTCTCTCTCTCTCTCTCAACGCCCATAGAGGTATCTCTATCATCTATATCTAATATTTATTTTTTAATATGCAATTGAACATTTGTTTGATTAGAGGGTGGGTCGAGTGGCTGGATTGAGTCGAGTGTGGGTTGGGTGCTAGGTTGAGTCGGGTGTGGGTTGGGTACTGGGTTGGGCGCTGAATTAGGCTGGGTTGGGTTGGGTGTTGGGTGCTGATTGAGTCGGGTTGGGTGCTGAGCTGAGTTGGGTTGGGTGCTGAGTTGGGCTGGGTTTGGTGCGGGTTGAGTGCTGAGTCGGGCTGGGTTGGGTGCTAGGTTGAGTCAAGTGTGGGTTGGGTTGGGTGTTGGGTGTTGGTTAGGTTGGGTTGGGTGTTGGGTAATCGGGCTCGGGATATTGAGTGTTGAGTCGAGTGGTCACTAGGTTGGGTCGTGTAGAGTTGATCGAATTAGATTTACGTTTTCTATAGTTGAAAGTTGAAATTGATGAATTGTAAATTTGTAATTGTGAATCTGTGAATGGATATTATAAATTAGATTTGCATGATTTTTTTTCTTCTTATAACAATATTTCTCATACAACAAAATGGTGTGCAGCAATGTCTTTATATGATCCATCCACCGATATTTGGGATTATTATTCCCAAGTCTACTCTCCAGACTCTAGAAGAATAAAAATTCAATGAAATTTGTGTGAGACTAGATTTATAAACAAAATAAATTGGATTAGACTATAGTTATCAGGTCGGGGGGAGATGCAAAACTATGTTCCAGAACATCAGGGGAGGTACGAATTTTATTTCAGGCTCTTGTAGACTCCAACAAGAAGCCTTCCACCCCTATACCGAATACAACTAACCACAAGATATATCATAATAGACCTATTTTAATCAATGGAGAATTTGAAATAGAGATAGTGAAAAGAATTAGTAAGGAAAAGAAGAGGAGAAGGAAGCTAGATTGAGAACTTTGGAAGAAAAACAATTAAAAATAGCATTAAAGTTAAGTAAGGAATACACAGAGGCATCTAGATGTCAACGATGTACTCCTCAACAATATGATGTCAAAGCTGGGCCGAGCTCGACCAGCATGAACCATGCTAGGTTTTCTCACTCAGCCTAGCTAACCTACATTTTTATTGATGGAAAAATCGTATAGATGAACAATTAGCTGATGAGTTGGTACAGAGACAAGAAGTTGTGACTGAACTGGTGCAAGACACACATGAAACGTGACCATACCTATCAGAAGAGGAACTGGCTGCATTTGTACCATTCTTAATTATTTAATTATAATTTTATTTTTTATGATGATTTGATTTATATATAATGAATGATGGTATTAGTTGCATGATTTTAAGTATTTGATTGGTTTTATTTAATTGAATTGTTTTAAGTCTATAGCAAGTACCCATTAGTAAGTTGTATTGACTGATGAATGATGTCTAATTTATGCTGATTGAATCTTTATGAATGTTGAGAATGGACTGATATTAGTGCTTAAATCATTTTGTGTGAATAATTGTGAATGAACTTTGGAATGTAAAAAAATGAATATTACTTTTGCCTCTGAATAATCGTATAATGGAATGGGTTAAATACACAATATACAAGTTACGACTCGAAACTCCAGTGTAAGTGTGCACACTCTGTAGTCGAATTTCATGGCGTAACACCTAACCACTTTCCCTGTATAACACATGAAATGCTCATATGCCCATATTTGTAAAATGAGGAAAAGTGTTATTAAATATAAAATAAAATAAATAAAGAATAATATAAAATAAACATAAACTAAAAAAGAAATACTTGTAAGGCAAGTGAGCATCCACACAGATGTTGTATGATGTAGGATAGTGCTTCTTTATTGTTGTATTAATAGCTTCTTTCAAATATTTGTACTCCACAAAGTTCTAATGGTATCTATTAAACTCTGCTAAATTTATTGATAATTCTATACATTCATCGACCAAGCTGTTCTTTTCTGGAGTTCTACTAGCAGCATTTCTATTGGTGAGTGCTAGATTCATTGTGACCGTATGTTTTCATGTCGCCCCCCCCCCCCCCCCCCCCCCCCCCCCCGCAATAAAAAATGTATAACAAATCCTTCTTCACAGATAGTTATTGGCTTATATAGGGTCCACACTTGAGGCCCATAATAAGAGGGAAGTCCATCCCTGTGAAGGTACGGATGGAGCCCTTGATATTAAATAGCATGTACTACGGTGCCTCTGCATCAGACTATAAATTACTTAACCCTGCACTTGCCACTGCTTCAATGGGACATGGTCCACACATCTTTCAATCCTCTTTAACTTTCAAGGCACTCAACCATCACACAGGTTACAGCCTCCATGAAGAGGCAAAAAATTTTCAAAAGTTGTTAAAGAGGACAATGAATGGTGATGTGAGGTTAAATACTAGCATCATTGAAATTTGAGCCGTTTTGCTAAAAATCCATATGCCACATGAGAGCAGATTAGGTGCAGCCCTTACCATGAGACTGACCTTGATGTATGTTTTCTATCCACACCATCTTTCCATTTTTTCGGATCGTTTTAGAGCAAGACCCTAAAAATGAAGCAGATCAAATTCTTAGGTGGACCATATGATAGGAAACAGTGATGATTGACCATTAAAAACATCTCGTGAGCTCCCAAAGTTTTGGATCGAGCTAATAATTGCCTTTTTTTTTTCTTGTTTTTATAACCTTGTTCAATAGGTTGTATGACAAATAAAATTTACGAAAACATGAAGGTGGAACTTAATTAGAACTTAATTAGAAAGTTTTAATGGTGTAGCGTTCAATCTCCATTGTTTACTGTAACGTGGTCCACGTGAGATTTGATCTGCTTCATTTTTGGGTCCTTACATTAAAATGATCTGAAAAAATAGATAGACGGCATGGACACAAAATATATAAAGATCAAGGTGGACCCACAGTAAGGGCCGCACCTAATCCAATATAAAGATCAAGGTAGACCCACAGTAAGGGCCACTCCTAATCTAGATCCACTCCCGGCAGGATTGTCGGATAAGCGTCGTTTTTTTACCATTGTGACATCTATTGATTGGACGGACTGGATTGGTACATCACCCTGCCACATGTTCTGTGAACAGATGACTCTACAATACTTTGGTTCTGCTGGCTCTAACGGTTCATTTTCCCCCTCGTAGCACGCGCCCACTCTCCATAGCCGTTTCAAGTCCCAAGAGATGCCCAACCGTTGAAATCTGACAATGTATGTGCCCATACTTCCTTGCATGGGAGAAATGCTGATTCCACTCGCACGGGTACATCTGACTTCACGACTGGAAATTAGTCACACGTGTAGATGTTCGGACCAGCTTTTCACCGGTATTCAGTATCTAGATTTTGTTCATCCAAAAATCAGGATCATAGGATGATCAGATGGGCCATATTTTTACTCAGAATTTGAACCGTTGGTTACCTCCTGTTATCATGCCATATTTCACAGGTCGGGTCCACCTGATGATCATATAGAAATGTGGGGTTTTTATATATGTTATTGACAATGTTGGGTTCGCATGAAGAGAAGATCTGATCTTACACACGTGTGCATCGTAATTACTGTAGGCGTGTAGGCGATTGCACTCGAGAGCGTGCGGGCGCGGATTGGATACTGACAAGGCCAGTAGCCAAATCGCTACTGAAGTGACGTCACTAAGCTCTGTGGACCCCACCATGATGCAGGTGTTGTATCCATGCTGTCCAACCATTTTTAGAGATCGTTTTATGGCATTACAAGGAGAATGAAATAGATCTAAATTTCAAGTGTACCCACCACAAAAAACCGTGGGAGCAGCCACACCCACTGTTGAAACATTTATAGGTCCCACCGTGATGTATTTTTTAAATCCAACCTATTCATAAGTTAACATGGATATAGATGAAGTGAAAACAAAAATATCAGCTTGATTGGAAACTACTGTAGCCCTAAGAAGTTATGAACGGTGGATATCACTGTCCCCACTATTTTCTATGGTGGGTCCACAGAGCTTGGTGACGTCACTTCAGTAGCGATTTGGCTACTGACCTTGTCAGTATCCAATCCGCGCCCAGAGCGTGCAACTAACATTCCTCGTTGGTTGCATTCGCATGCTACGATCCACGATTTTTAGGATGCGGTTTGGCCAGTGACCCCCACATCAGTCAGCTAAGCTCTGTGGACCGCACCGAGATATATCTGTTTTATCCACGCAATCATCCATTTTTCAAGATCATTTGAGGGCATGAGCCCAAAAATGAGGCAAATCCAAATATCAGGTGGACCACACCACAGTAAAACAGTGTTGATTGAACACCAACCATTAGAAACTCCCTAGGGCCCACTGTAATTTTTGTTTTCCATCCAACATGTTGATAAGGTCAAGAAAATGTGGATGAAGGGAAAACATAAATATTAGCTTGATCTAAAGCTTCTGTTGCCTCAAAAATGTTTTCAAGGGTGAATGTTCAACCCTTACTTTTTTCCTGTGGTGTGATCCACCTAAGACTTATATCTACCTCAAGTTTGGGCTAATTATATAAAATGATATGAGAAAATGGATGGACGGAGTAGATAGAATAGTGGAGCCCACAGAGCTTTTACATCAGCTAGCTGGCTGATGTTGGGGTCACCAGCCAAACCACGCACCGATTTTTCACACATCCGTCGGAAGTTCAAGAGAAATTTGGGACCGTGGACCTCACCTTTTATCCAGCTGTTTTTATGAAATAATACAAACTAGTTCGGGAACTTATACCTGCTTGTATGGACAACGATTTTAAGGACAAAAATACCCCTCCTCTCACGGAAACGGATTGGGTACTCCCCCTGCCACTGGCCAATGGTTGGTAGTTGGTGGTATGTGGGCCCCACCATGATGTATGCTTTTCATCCATGCCGTTCATATATTTTTCCAGATCATTTTACGATATGAGACCAAAAAATGAGGTATATCCAAATCTCAAGTGTACCACATTACAGGAAACAGTGTCGGATGAGCGTCAACCATTAGAAACCTTTAGGCGGCCCACTGTGATGTTTGTGAGAAATCCTCCCCATCTAAGTTCATTCATAGGGTCACAAAGACCTGGATGAAGAGGAAAAATAAATTTCATAATGATCCAAAACTTCTATAACCCCTAAAAGGGTTTCAATGGTAGACGTTCAATTCTCCACTACCTTTTATAGTGTGGTCCACTTGATAGTTAAATCTATCTTATTTTTCATCTCAACCCTTAATATCAGCTCGCCAAATAGATGGACGGTTTGGATATAACACAGGCCTCATGATGGGACCCACAAAAGAAACACAACCAAAAAAAATAAAAATAAAGACTACCGCGGCACTGCCGTGCACAGAGTCTACTACGGTTATGGCTACGGTTATAATCCGTAGCCATAGTGTATCGAAAATTGCAGGATTTTTTAAGGCAAACTAGGTGGACAGTTATGGACTTTTTCGATACTATCGAAAGACCTTCGATATATCAAAGCTACGGTTATGGCTACGGTTATAATTCGTAGTTATAGGGTCCCACTAACCCTAACTCACTAGCTTCTTTTTTTCGTTGTATTCCTACTGCATTTTGTGGGTCCCATTATGAGGTATGTGTTATATCCAAATCGTCCATCTATTTGACGAGCTTGTATTAAGGCTTGGGACAAAAAATAAGACAGATCTAGTTATCAAGTGGACCACACTGTAAAAGGCAGTGGAGGAATGAATGTCAACTATTGAAACCCTTTTAGGGGTCATATAAGTTTTGGATCATTATGAAATTTGTTTTTCCTCTTCATCCAGATCTTTGGATATGATTCTTTTATATATATATATATATATATATATATATATAAATTTCATAATGATCCAAAACTTATATGACCCCTAAAAGGGTTTCAATAGTAGACGTTCAATCCTCCACTGCCTTTTACAGTGTGGTCAACATGATAACTTGAACTGTCTTATTTTTCGTCTCAAGACTTAATACGAGCTCGTCAAATAGATGGACGGTTTGGATATAACACATACCTCATAATGGGACCCACAAAATGTCGTCGGGATTACAACGAAAAAAAGAAGATAGTGAAATAGGGTCAGTGGGACCCTATAGCTACGGATTATAACCGTAGCCATAACTGTAGCTTCGATATATCGAAGGTCTTTTTATAGTATCGAAAAAGTCCATAACTGTCCAGCGAGTTTACTGCAATTTTCGATACACTATGGCTACGGATTATAACCGTAGCCATAACCGTAGCAGACTCCACAGGCGGTAGTGCCGCGAGGGTCCGTGTTTTTTTTTTTTTTTTTTTTTTTGCTCTGTTGCTTTTGTGGGTCCCATCATGAGGTCTGTGTTATATCCAAACCGTCCATCTATTTGGCAAGCTCATATTAAGGCTTGAGACGAAAAATAAGATAGATCTAACTATCAAGTGGACCACACTGTAAAAGGCAGTGGGGAATTGAACGTCTACCATTGAAACCCTTTTAGGGGTTACAGAAGTTTTGGATCCTTATGAAATTTGTTTTTCCTCTTCATCCAGGTCTTTATGACACTATTAATGAACTTAAATGGGGAGGATTTCTCACAAACATCACAGTGGGCCCCCTAAAGGTTTCTAACGGTTGACGCTCATTCAACACTGTTTCCTGTAATGTGGTACACCTGAGATTTGTATATACCTCATTTTTGGTCTCGTATCATAAAATGATGTGGAAAAATATATGGACGGCATGGATGACAAGCATACATCATGGTGGGGCCCACAGACCACCGACCATCCGCTATTAGCTGGTGGCAGGGGAGTACCCAATCCGTTTCCGTGAAAGGAGGGGTATTTTCGTCCTCAAATTCGCTGTCCGTACAAGCAAGTCTAAGTTCCCAAACTAAGTTTGTATTGTTTCATAAAAATAGCTGGATAAAAGGTGGGGTGCACAATCCCAAATTTCTCGAAGTTCAAACCCCAGGAATTATACCATACTCTGACGGAGTATAGACGACTACACACATTCATCGACCCATATGTACAGGTAGAATGAATAATTCAATCCAAACAATCTAAAGTGTAGGCCCACTGATTTTGGGGCCTGGATCGAAAAAATTCATGAACAAATGAACGGTTGGAAAGAAAATATCTCCTGCAGAATTCTCATTGAGTTATTTCCAAGTTTCGGCCCATGGGATTATCCCATCACTGTGGTTTCTGGACAAAACCCAGAACACGGCTGGGACCACAATTTGGATAGTTCAGATCGACTGTATGTTTGCCATGAACATATAAGGATGTGTATGCGTATCATGCTAAGGTATAGTGCACGCTTCAAAACTTTATCCGTTGCACGTGAATACTAGGAGTTCACGAGTCTCTACAGAGAAACTCCGTGTATCCAGTTAGGAGAAGTGGTGGATCGAACGACCGAATTACACGTGCCATCTATTGTAGAAAACGTTTGATTAACATATATTTTATGTAAAAAGTAAGTATATATAAAAGGTTTGTTAAAAACTTAGTTATTTTATGTTCTGGAATAGTCCCGCCTTAAAAACGACGGAAGAAGATCTTAAGTTTATGTAACACCCTGAAAATCGGGGGTCGAGTATAACTCAACTCCCGAGTTCCAGCGCATCACTTATGCAACATAAATAATGCTGATTAAATGTTGTCTATGTTAGAACAATAAACATGAGTGAGATTATACCAAAAATAGTAATTTATACTCCAGATCATTTGTATAAAGGCAAGCGGAAGACTGAACTACATATACATGCATGTAAAGAAACAAAAATCATTTTTGTTCTCCAGAGTATGAATCTATCTGAGTCACCATATACATATGTTTGTTTGTGAACAAAATGTCAAAAATAATCTAAGGAGTGATCCCTGCAAATCCCGTCAGTCCGGCAGCCTAGTCGAAGCCGCCATAGTACTGCATATAAGAGAACTCCTCCTGGTCCTCGTCATAATCAGGCTCCGCCTCCTGAGTCGTCGGCTCGTCTAAACCTGAGACAAAGTCTGGTTGGTGTGCACAACACCGTCTCGTAACGTGGGAGTGAGTAGCTAACTCAGTGGAACAATAAAGCATAGGTTAACATGTTATCAATGCAGTCAAGCAGTAACGATAAAGCAGTAAAATCAAACACTTCTAACTACTCTTATTAATGCAAGTATGGATGCAGGTATGATGGATGCCCTCACCACACCCTCCCTCGTGCGACACCATCTCATGTTCGCGGCATGGTTTCATCCCTCAGTGCTCCACATCTTCTAGGCACATGCAATGCATGGTGAGCATGATTACTGAGTTTTTAATTAGTCCATTTCAGACAGCAGGATTAGGAAACTAAGGTACCTCCCTTGTATCATTCCCAAACATGATCCATTCTAGGGTCGTCAGTCCTAGTTAATATCAGACGATGGTGTGTTTTCTACGTCACTGCAAAGGCTGTCAGGGCTGTTACGCACAAAGGTTACACCACTCCCCCATTTCCTCTTAAACGATTCATCACAGTACAGAAACAGGCCTAGTTCATACTCTATATACGGCGGCAAACTCTAAGGCGCACTGCGATTTCAGAGTATGTTCGAGGTCACTACAAAGGGCTGCCAGGGCTGTTACGCACAAAGGTTACACCACTCCCCCATTTCCTCTTAAACGATTCATCACAGTATAGAAACAGGCCTAGTTCATACTCTATATACCGCGGCAAACCCTAAGGCGCACTGCGATTTCAGAGTATGTTCGAGGTCACTACAAAGGGCTGTCAGGGCTGTTACGCACAAAGGTTGCACCGCTCCCCCATCACCTTATCAATGTAGGCTGACAGCACGAATATAATGTCCCATACCACCATAATCGGCTCACGAGTCTGGTTGCTCACTGGTCACTACGGGGAGGCACGTGGCCCCAACGTAGGCCGACAGCTCGACCACGGTGTCCCATACCACCATGCCCAGCTCATGAGTCTTAGCGGATCGAGGTACCATGGTTAACGGGATTCTCACTGATAAGTTTGGTACCCTAGGTTCAAGCATTAGCGACCAAACATGATGAACATACATAAGACACAAGGGTTACTTGACGTGCTCGGCTAGCTCGAGCGCACAACAAGTTGAGCGATATGAAGCGCAGAAGCACTTCGTGTGGCCAACCACTATCGCCAACCGAAGTACGACACGGGTTCGCCAAACACATCATGTGTGGCGAGATGAATCTCAACCACGATCTCAAGTCTGGTACCGAATGTCTGGACTATAGACATAGTCCCAAACTCAATCAATTCTCAACCATAACATGTGAAGTAAAGCATGATAAACAAAGTAATTCAAGCACACTAGCAAGCATGTCGTAAAGCATATTATAAAGCATGTTATGAAACAAGTTACAAAGCATGTTATAAAGCATTATACAAATAGGGATACAAACACATATATTTTATAAGTGAGTGGTTAGAGTAGATAACCACATGGAGGGAATCATACGTGTCTCTAAGGTAGTTGAGAACCCCATCTCAGCACCTACCTAAGGCACTAACATCTAAGCACTTACTCCCACAAACAATTTCACAAACACTTAGAGTGCACTATTTCAACATACACGACGTATGTTAGTAAAATATGTATTAGGGCTGTCCTTTCACCAAACTAGTATTTTATACGTGTATATCATATTCACATAGCAAATAATCATGACAATTACATCTCCAAAATTTATACATATGCGGTATTTCTAGAATACACAATTTCAACATACATAGTGTATATAAGCAAACATGTATTACGGCGATTCCTTTCGCCAAATAAGTATTTTATCCATATACTATATAATCATACAACAATTAATCATGGCAAACACATTTCCAAAATGTGTACGCATACGGTATTTCTACGTATACCTAGAGTATGTAAAATTCCATATTTTGCATCTTTAATCGAAACAGGAAACGGAAAGCACTTTGTACATGTGCAAATACATGCAGATCATGAATCTATCATTATCTGACATTGAAAGCGTTAAAAACCGTAACCTATACACCTAAAGTCCTCACCTTACACCTTAGGATTGCAACGAATCAGCTAGGTTCGTTAGGCTTCCGTATCCGGCGATTTTGTAGCTTAAAGAGCGAAACCAATTAGCTATTTCATAACCTAGAACCTTCACACTCTTAAACAGGTCTAGGGTTAAGGTTTCTTACCTTAAAATGTATAACAAATCCTTCTTCACAATAGTTATTGGCTTATATAGGGTCCACACTTGAGGCCCATAATAAGAGGGAAGTCCATCCCTATGAAGGTACGGATGGAGCCCTTGATATTAAATAGCATGTACTACGGTGCCTCTGCATCAGACTATAAATTACTTAACCCTGCACTTGCCACTGCTTCAATGGGACATGGTCCACACATCTTTCAATCCTCTTTAACTTTCAAGGCACTCAACCATCACACAGGTTACAGCCTCCATGAAGAGGCAAAAAATTTTCAAAAGTTGTCAAAGAGGACAATGAATGGTAATGTGAGGTTAAATACTAGCATCATTGAAATTTGAGCCGTTTTGCTAAAAATCCATCTGCCACATGAGAGCAGATTAGGTGCAGCCCTTACCATGAGACTGACCTTGATGTATGTTTTCTATCCACACCATCTTTCCATTTTTTCGGATCGTTTTAGAGCAAGACCCTAAAAATGAAGCAGATCAAATTCTTAGGTGGACCATATGATAGGAAACAGTGATGATTGACCATTAAACACATCCCGTGAGCTCCCAAAGTTTTGGATCGAGCTAATAATTGCTTTTTTTTTTTTCTTGTTTTTATAACCTTGTTCAATAGGTTGTATGACAAATAAAATTTACGAAAACATGAAGGTGGAACTTAATTAGAACTTAATTAGAAAGTTTTAATGGTGTAGCGTTCAATCTCCATTGTTTACTGTAACGTGGTCCACGTGAGATTTGATCTGCTTCATTTTTGGGTCCTTACATTAAAATGATCTGAAAAAATAGATAGACGGCATGGACACAAAATATATAAAGATCAAGGTGGACCCACAGTAAGGGCCGCACCTAATCCAATATAAAGATCAAGGTGGACCCACAGTAAGGGCCACTCCTAATCTAGATCCACTCCCGGCAGGATTGTCGGATAAGCGTCGTTTTTTTACCGTTGTGACATCTATTGATTGGACGGACTGGATTGGTACATCACCCTGCCACGTGTTCTGTGAACAGATGACTCTACAATACTTTGGTTCTGCTGGCTCTAACGGTTCATTTTCCCCCTCGTGGCACGTGCCCACTCTCCATAGCCGTTTCAAGTCCCAAGAGATGCCCAACCGTTGAAATCTGACAATGTATGTGCCCATACTTCCTTGCATGGGAGAAATGCTGATTCCACTCGCACGGGTACATCTGACTTCACGACTGGAAATTAGTCACACGTGTAGATGTTCGGACCAGCTTTTCACCGGTATTCAGTATCTGGATTCTGTTCATCCAAAAATCAGGATCATAGGATGATCAGATGGGCTATATTTTTACTCAGAATTTGAACCGTTGGTTACCTCTTGTTATCATGCCATATTTCACAGGTCGGGTCCACCTGATGATCATATAGAAATGTGGGTTATTTATATATGTTATTGACAATGTCGGGTTCGCATGAGGAGAAGATCTGATCTCACACACGTGTGCATCGTATTCACGTGTAGGCGATTGCACTCGAGAGCGTGTAACTAACATTCCTAGTTGGCTGCATTCGCATGCTACGATCCACGATTTTTAGGACGTGGTTTGACTAGTGACCCCGACATCAGTCAGCTAAGCTCTGTGGACCCCACCAAGATATATCTGTTTTATCTATGCAATCCATCCATTTTTCAAGATCATTTAAGGGCATGAGCCCAAAAATGAGGCAAATCCAAATATCTGGTGGACCACACCACAGTAAAACAGTGTCAATTGAACACCCACCATTAAAAACTCCCTAGGGCCCACTGTAATTTTTGTTTTCCATCCAATGATAAGGTCAAGAAAACGTGGATGAAGGGAAAACATAAATATTAGCTTAATCTAAAGCTTCTGTTGCCCCGAAAATGTTTTCAACGGTGACTGTTCAACCCTTACTTTTTTCCTGTGGTGTGATCCACCTAAGATATTATATCTACCTCATTTTTGAGCTAATTATATAAAATGATATGAGAAAATGGATGGACGGAGTAGATAGAATACATACATCATTGTGGAGCCCACAGAGCTTTTACATCAGCTAGCTGGCTGATGTTGGGGTCACTGGCCAAACCACGCACCGATTTTTCACACATCCGTCGGAAGTTCAAGAGAAACTTGGGACTGTGGACCCCACCTTTTATCCAGCTGTTTTTATGAGACAATACAAACTTAATTTGGGAACTTAGACCTGCTCGTACGGACAGCGATTTTAAGGACGAAAATACCCCTCCTCTCAGGGAAACGGATTGGGTACTCCCTCTCCCACCGGCCAATGGTGGATGGTCGGTGGTATGTGGGCCCCACCATGACGCATGCTTTTCATCCATGCCGTTCATATATTTTTCTAGATCATTTTACGATATGAGACAAAAAATGAGGTATATCCAAATCTCAAGTGTACCACAAGTGTACCACATTACAGGAAACACTGTCGAATGAGCATCAACCATTAGAAACCTTTAGGGGGCCCACCGTGATGTTTGTGAGAAATCCTCCCTGTCTAAGTTCATTCATAGGGTCACAAAGACCTGGATGAAGAGGAAAAACAAATTTCATAATGATCCAAAACTTCTGTAACCCCTAAAAGGGTTTCAATGGTAGACGTTCAATTCCCCACTGCCTTTTACAGTGTGGTCCACTTGATAGTTAAATCTATCTTATTTTTCGTCTCAACCCTTAATATGAGCTCGCCAAATAGATGGACGGTTTGGATATAACACAGACCTCATGATGGGACCCACAAAAGCAACACAACAAAAAAAAAAATGAAAAAGAAAAGACTGCCGCCGCACTGCCGCCCGTGGAGTCTGCTACGGTTATGGCTACCGTTATAATCCGTACGCATAGTGTATTGAAAATTGCAGGATTTTTTAGGCAAACTCGCTGGACAGTTATGGACTTTTTCGTAGCTATAGGGTCCCACAGACCCTAACTCACTAGGTTCTTTTTTTCGTTGTAATCCCACGGCATTTTGTGGGTCCCATTATGAGGTATGTGTTATATCCAAACCGTCCATCTATTTGACGAGCTCGTATTAAGGCTTGAGACGAAAAATAAGATAGATCTAGCTATCAAGGGGACCACACTGTAAAAGGCAGTGGAGGATTGGACGTCTACTAGTGAAACCCTTTTAGGGGTCATAAAAGTTTTGGATCATTATGAAATTTGTTTTTCCTCTTCATCCAGGTCTTTGTGACCTTATGAATAGATTATATGGAAAATATATGTTATGGTGGGCCCTACAAAATTTTTAATGGTGAAAATCAATTTTCCCGCTGCTCTTTGTAGTGTGGTCCAGTTGATCTTTGGATATGATTATATATATATATATATATATATATATATATATATATATATATATATATATATATATATATATATATATATATATATATATATATATAATGTTCCCAAATGATCTCGAAATATGGATGAATGTTGAGGATATAATAAATACATAATTGTGGGGCCCATGTAACTTTGATCTCCTTTGAGCAAGACGAACATGAAAATTGAGCAGGACAAATTAGAAATTGAGCGGGGCAAACATGAAATTGAGAGGGGCAAACTAAAAATTAAACGGGGAAACATGAAATTGAGCGGGGCAAACTAGAAATTGAGCGGGGCAAACTGAAAATTAAGCGGGGCAAACTAGAAATTGAGCAGGGCAAACCAAAAATTGAGCGGGGCAAACGTGAAATTAAACGGGGAAGCTAGAAATTGAGAGGGGCAAACTAGAAATTCAGCTAGACAAACATGAAATTGAGCGGGGCAAACATGAAATTGAGTGGGGCCAACGAGAAATTGAGCGGGGCAAACTAAAAATTAAGCGGGGCAAACATGTACATTAAACAAATACCTTGTTTCTCTCTCTCTTTTTTTTTTTTTTTTGGTTTTTAAGTTACTTAGAAGGTGTTTGATAAAACACCTGTAAAACCATTGTCTTTGTTTGTAAAACAGCGGGTTTTTGAAGTTGCAGTTCAGGTGTTTGTAAAAATGCCTCATGGTAAGGGTTGCATCACTCTGGGTGAGGCTGGGGTGCACCTAATATACTCTTGAAAATTGGGTGGCTTTTCACTTATAGGACAAGACGTAGAAAATCGTTTGCATTCTCTCTGCTTGTGCAATCGTTTGCATTCAGCGGGGCAAACTGCCATTATTAGCAAGGAATGGATGTTTAATTGACCTGTAAGTGAGGGAATAGAAACTTTTCAGACATCATTTTCAGATAGTCAATGGAAGAACCAATTTTATGAACTAAACATCTCTCTTATGTTGAAAAGTTATCAGATGTGAGACAAACAAATTGTTTTCTTTTAGTGTTCAAATTGAAGGGAAAAAGTGAAATAGCATGGAGCTATAAGAAATCAAAACAACAATAAAGAAACCTGAATTAACAAAGAGGAGAGGGAGACCCTCAGGGCCATCTGTAAGGTCTCGACCTCGACATAGGTTGTCGCAGCCACTTCCAGCTCCGCAGCTTGGGCCTGGATCTACTTTATTTTTTAAAGCATGCCTTAAAATGAGCCATCAATTTCATTTTAACGGGGCAAACATGAGCCATCAATTTGAAGCATGCCCTGCTGAATTTCATGTTTGCCCCGCTCAATTTCTAGTTTGCCCCGCTCAATTTCATTTTTGCCCTGCTCAATTTCTAGTTTACCCTGTTAAATTTGTAATTTGGCCCGCTCAATTTCATATTTGTCCCACTCAATTTCTAGTATGCCCCGCTCAATTTCTAGTTTGCCCCACTCAATTTTCAATTTGCCTCGCTCAATTTCTAGTTTGCCCCACTCAATTTCATGTTTGCCCCGCTTAATTTCTAGTTTGCCCCACTCAATTTTCAGTTTGCCCCGCTCAATTCATGTTTGCCTCGCTCAATTTTCAGTTTGCCCCGCTCAATTTCTAGTTTGCCCCGCTCAATTTCATGTTTGGCCCGCTAAATTTCTAATTTGCCCCGCTCAATTTTCATGTTCACCCCGCTTAAAGGAGATCAAAGTTACATGGGCCCCACAATTATGTATTTATTATATCCACAACATTCATCCATATTTCGAGATCATTATAAAAAAAATAAAATCATATCCAAAGATCAATTGGACCACACCACAAAGGGCAGTGGGAAAATTGATTTTCACTATTAAAAATTTTATAGGGCCCACCATAACATATATTTTCCATCCAATCTATTCATAAGGTCACAAAGACCTGGATGAAGAGGAAAAACAAATTTCATAATGATCCAAAACTTATATGACCCCTAAAAGGGTTTCAATAGTAAACATTCAATCCTCCACTGCCTTTTATAGTGTGGTCCAAATGATAACTAGATCTGTCTTATTTTTCGTCTCAAGCCTTAATATGAGCCCGTCAAATAGATGGACGGTTTGGATATAACACATACCTCATAATGGGACCCACAAAATGCCTTGGGGATTACAACAAAAAATAGAAGATAGTGAAATAGGGTCAGTGGGACCTTATAGCTACGGATTATAACTGTAGCTTCGATACATCGAAGGTCGTTCGATATTATCGAAAAAGTCCATAACTGTCCAGTGAGTTTGCTTAAAAAATCCTGCAGTTTTCGATACACTGTGGTTACAGATTATAACCATAGCCATAACCGTAGCAAATTGCACAAGCGGCCGTCTGTGTTTTTTTTTTTGCTGTGTTGCTTTTGTGGGTCCCATCATGAGGTCTGTGTTATATTCAAACAGTCCATCTATTTAGCGAGCTCATATTAAGGCTTGAGACGAAAAATAAGATAGATCTAACTATCAAGTTAACCACACTGTAAAAGGTAGTGGGGAATTGAACGTCTACCATTGAAACCCTTTTAGGGGTTACAGAAGTTTTGGATCATTAAGAAATTTGTTTTTCCTCTTCATCCAGGTCTTTGTGACCTTATGAATGAACTTAGACGGGGAGGATTTCTCACAAACATCACAGTGGGCCCCATAAAGGTTTCTAATGGTTGACGCTCATTCAACACTGTTTCCTGTAATGTGGTACAGTTGAGATTTGTATATACCTCATTTTTGGTCTCGTATCATAAAATGATGTGGAAAAATATATGGACGGCATGGATGAAAAGCATACATCATGGTGGGGCCCATAGACCACCGATCATCCACCATTTGCTGGTGGCAGGGGGAGTACCCAATCCGTTTTCGTGAAAGGAGGGGTATTTTCGTCCTCAAATTCGCTGTATGTACGAGCAGGTCTAGGTTCCCAAACTAAGTTTGTGTTGTTTCATAAAAACAGCTGGATAAAAGGTGGGGTCCATAGTCCCAAATTTCTCAAAGTTCAAACCCCAGGAATTATACCATAGTCTGACGGAGTACAAACGACTACTCACATTCATCGACCCATATGTACATGTAGAATGAATAATTCAATCCAGACAGTCTAAAGTGTAGGTGTAACGCCCTGAAAATCGGGGGTCGAGTATAACTCAACTCCCGAGTTCCAACGCATCACTTATGCAACATAAATAATGATGATTAAATGTTGTCTATGTTAGAGCAATAAACATGAGTGAGATTATACCAAAACAGTAATTCATACTCCAGATCAATTGTATAAAGGCAAGCGGAGACTGAACTGTATATATATGTAAGTAAAAGAAACAAAATCATTTCATTCTCCAGAGTATGAACTCATCTGAGTCACCATATACATATATCTATTTTATGTTCAAAAAGTCAAAAATACATCTAAGGATGTAATCCTAGCAAATCCCGTCGATCCGACAGTCTAGTCGAAGCCGCCAGAATACTGCATAAATGAGAACTCGTCCTGGTCCTCGTCATAGTCCGGCTCAGCCTCCTGAGTCGTCAGCTCATCTAAACCTGAGACAAAATCTGGTTGGTGTGCGCAACACTGTCCCGTAACATGGGAGTGAGTAGCTAACTCAGTGGAACAGTAAAGCATAGGTTAACATGTTATCAATACAGTCAAGCAGTAATGATAAAGCAGTAAAATCAAACACTCCTAACTACTCTTATTAATGCAAGTATGAATGCAGTCATGATGGATGCCCTCACCGCACCCTCCCTCGTGCGACACCATCTTACGTTCGCGGCATCTTTCATTTCATCCCTCAGTGCTCACATCTTCCAGGCATATGCAATGCATGATGAGCATGATTACTGAGTTTTTATTAGTCCATTTCAAACAGCAGGATTGAGAAACTAAGGTACCTCCCTTATATCATTCCCAAACATGATCCATTCTAGGGTCGTCAGTCCTAGTTAATCTCAGACGATGGTGTGTTTTTTAGGTCACTGCAAAGGCTGCCAGGGCTGTTACGCACAAAGGTTACACCACTCCCCCATCACCTCTTTAACGATTCATCACTATACAGAAATAGGCCTAGTGCATACTCTCTACACTGCGGCAAAACTCGTCGCCTCACCGCAAATTCAGAGTATGCTCGAGGTCACTATAAAGGCTACCAAGGCTGTTACGCACAAAGGTTACACCGCTCCCCCATCACCTTATCAATGTAGGTCGACAGCACGAATATAATGTCCCATATCACACCATAATCGGCTCACGAGTCTGGTTGCTCCTCACTGGTCATTACGGGGAGGCACGTGGACCCAGCGTAGGCGACAACTCGACCACGGTGTCCCATACCACCATGCCCGGCTATGAGTCTTAGCGGATCAAGGTACCATGGTTAACGGGATTCCACTGGTAAGTTTGGTACCCTAGGTTCAAGCAGTAGCAACCAAACATGGTGAACATACATTAGACATATCGGGTTACTTGACGAGCCTGACTAGCTCGAGCGCACAATCAATTGGATGACATGAAGTGCATAAGCTAACCACTGTCGCTAACTAACGTACGACTCGGGTTCGTCAAACACATCTTACGTGGCGACATGAATCTCATCCACGAACTCCAGTCTAGTACCGATTGTCTGGACTATAGACATTGTCCCAAACTCAATCAATCCTTGTTCATAGCATGTGGAGTAAAGCATAATAAACAAAGTAATTCAAGTATGTTAGTAAGCATGTCATAAAGCATGTTATAACGCATGTTATAAAGCACTACATAAGTAGGAATACAAACACATATATTTCACAAGTAAGCGGTTTAAGTAAACATCCTCATGGAGGAAATCATACATGTCTCTAAAGTAGTTGAGAATCCCATCTCAACACCCTCCTAAGGCATCAACATCCAAACACTTACTCACACAAGCATTTTCACAAACACTTAGCATACACTATTTCAACATACTTAGTGTATGTTAGTAAACATGTATTAGGGTGAATCCTTTCGCCAAGCAAGTATTTTACACATATATAATATATTTATACAACAAATAATCATGACAAACACATCTCTAAAATATATATGTATACGGTACTTTCTACAATACAGTATTTCTACATACATAGTGTATATAAGTAAAACATGTATTTGGGCGAACCCTTTCGCCAAATAAGTATTTTATCCATATATCGTATATTCATACAACAAATAATCATGTCAAACACTTTTTCAAAATTTATACGTATACGGTATTTTCTACGAATACCTAGAATATGTAAAATTCCATAATCTACATCTTTAATCAAAACAGAAAACAGAAAGCACTTTGTACATGTGCAATTACATGCAGATCATGAATTTATCATTATCTGACATTGAAAGCGTTGAAAACCGTAACCTATACACCTAAAGTCTTCACCTTATACCGTAGAATCGTAATGGATCAGCTAGGTTTGCCAAGCTTCCGTATTTGGCAATTTGGTAGCCTAAAGAATGAAATAGGTTAACTATTTCATAACCTACAACCAACACACCCCAAAACAGATTTAGGGTTAGGGTTTCTTACCTCAAAACGAAGTCGGTATCGCCGGGAAAGCAGCAAGAACGGAGTGGTGGAGCTAGGGTAGGGGCAGGAAACAGTAACAGGGAGATTCTCCCACTTCTCTCACTCTTTCTCTCTCTTTTCTTACTTCTCTCTCTAGGGTTTTTCTCAAATTCGTATGGTTGTGAGAGAGGGTGTTCTAAGGTCCTTATATAGCCTAAAATCTCTCTGAAATAGACTTGTGGACAAGGTATACTTAGGTTATAACCAAAGCGGCTTTGTTTCAGCTCAATGGAGGACTTCTGGCGGGCCTCCTTGAGCCAAAGGTCGGACTTAAGCTCACTAACCCTGGATCCAGGTAAAGTTAAGTTTTCGTTTCAGTTGGATACCCAGATCACGCGTGGCGGACCAGTTTCAGTTCAACGGTCAGCGAGTCTCGATCCAAAATTTCAAGTACATGTAAATGTTTATGAAATTTTTCCTGACCCGAGGGTGTATTTGGGTCAGATTCTGACGGTCTGGTTGCTTATAAATTGACCGCAAGTAACAAGTCTCAGATTACTATTCCAGATATTTATTTTGGAAAGAAAACAAGTGTTTTCACACTCCCTCGCTCTGGACTCAAGCGAATAGCCGTGGGACACTGTCTGGATTTGATTTCCGAGATGGTTGCCAAGCCCAGCGAGGCAGTCCTAAGTCCTTAACCTCATATTATTTGGACTCCCGATGTGCAGTCCAGACCTGATACGGAGTTTCAAAGTGCTCCCGAGAGCAGTCGGGTAATGAGTTTGATCCTAGACTTTAGGGTAACCTAGCGTCAATGATTCTACAAGTTTTGGGTCTTGTAGATCGTATTTAAAGCGATTCAAACGGATTTCATGGCTAATCTAGTTTAACACTTAGTTTACTCTGTCAAATTTCTAAAGGATTTAATCCTAAGTGATTTCTGGTCAAGGTGATACTCGAGCCATTGTACGGAAATTTTTGAGTCGTTACAATCTACCCCCCTTAAATAAAAATTTCATCATCGAAATTTGTACCTTTTCGTATTCCTTGAGTATCTGAGGGTAGTTCTTTCTGACCTCGGCCTCTGTCTCCCACGTAGCCTCCTCTTCTGAATGATGCGTCTATAGTATCTTCACAAGTGGAATGACCTTGCTACGCAGTACCTGCTCCTTCTTGTCAAGTATACGCGTCGGGTGCAGCTCATACGTAGCATCCTCTCTCAGCTGTACCTGCTTCCATCTGATGATATGTGAAGGATCAGGAACGTACTTCTTCAGCATAGATACATGAAATACGTTGTGTACAGCTGCAAACGGTGTGGGCAAAGCGTGACGATAAGCCACAGCACCCACTCGATCCAGTATCTGAAACGGACTGATAAACCTCGGTGTGAGCTTCCCCTTCTTCCCGAACCGAAGGACTCCCTTCATAGGGAAAACTCAGAGGAATACATGATCACCGCCCTTGAACTCAAGTGGTCGTCGCCTCGAATCGGCGTAACTCTTCTGCCGGCTCTGCGCTGTAAGAAGTCGACGCCTGATAATGTCGACCTTTTCTGTGGTTGCCTGAACCAACTCTGGGCCAATCAAGCTACGCTCGCCAACCTCAACCCAACAATGCTGTGCTCTGCAAGGACGACCATACAGGGCCTCATATGGCGCCATACCAATACTCGCCTGGAAGTTGTTATTGTAGGCGAACTCTGCATAAGGAAGACAGTCATCCCAATTGTCCTTGAAGTCCAACACACATGCTCGCAACATATCCTCCAGAATCTGATTCACCCGTTCTGTCTGCCCATCAGTCTGAAGATGAAACGCTATGCTGAACTTCAACTTCACACTCATCGCTTCCTGGATACGAGTTCAGAAGATAGATGTGAACCGAGTGTCTCTGTCCGACACGATCTCTAAAGGAACTCCATGCAGACGGACGATCTCTCTGATGTACAATCTAGCCAGCTCGTCTGCAGAGTTCGTGACTTTGATAGGGAGGAAATAGGCCGATTTGGTCAACCGGTCCACAATCACCCAAATGGAATCATGTCCCTTCCTCGTCTTCGGCAACCCTGATATGAAATCCATGGAGATGAAGTCCCACTTCCACTCTGCTATGGGCATGGGCTGAAGCATTCCAGGAGGTCGGCGATGTTCTGCCTTGACCTGCTGGCACGTCAGACAACGAGAAACGAACTCAGCGATGTGGGCTTTCATGTTATCCCACTAATACGACCGTCTCATATCCCGGTACATCTTCGTGCTACCAGGATGCATCGCAAGCTTCGAGTTATGGACAGACTCAAGAAGCTCATGTCTCAAGTCAAGTATGTCAGGAACGCATAGGCGGCCACGGAAACGTAGACCCCCATCGGAATCAACTCTCCACTCGGAGTCCTTAGCGTCGTTAGTTTGCTCTCGAAGCTCAGACAACCATACATCGCCCTTCTGGGCCTCAACGACCCTGTCATCAACAAGTGGTCGCACCCGAACGTGCGCAACACACTCAAATGGTTCCTCCACAGTGAGTCTCTGCTCGAAGTCCCGCATGAACTCAACCATGTCCCACTCTGCTATCATTAACGGATCCGCAAATGCTATAGCCTTCTTGCTGCTCAATGCATCTGCCACAAGGTTCACCTTGCCCGGATGGTAGGAAACCTTGAACTTGAAGTCCTTCAAGGTCTCCATCCATCGGTATTGTCTCATATTCAAGTCTCGCTGCGTGAATATTTACTTAAGGCTCTTGTGGTGGCAGAAAGCTCGAACTCCTCTCCCTAGAGGTAATGTCTTCAGAGCTTCAATGCAAAGATGACAGCTGCCAACTCAAGGTCGTGTGTAGGGTAATTCTCCTCATGCTTTCTTAATTGTCTCAAGGCATACGCAATCACCCTGTCGTTTTGCATAAGGACACAACCTAAACCAACGTGAGACGCGTCAGTGTATATCGTGTACTTTACCCCTTGCTCTGGCAATACTAGCACGGGGGCGGACATCAACCTGTCCTTCAGCTCTTTGAAAGCTGCTTCCGCCTTCTTATTCCAGGCAAACTTCAGATCCTTCCGTGTCAACTGAGACAACGGTCTGACAATCTTCGAGAAATCCCGAATGAAGCGCCTATAATACCCTGCCAAACTAAGGAAACTCCTCACCTCGGTAACCGAGCCAGGCTGCTGCTAATCCTGAACCACGGCTACCTTAGCAAGGTCTACTGCTATCCCATCCTTGGACACCACATGTCCGAGGAACTTGACTTCCTCCTGCCAGAAGTCGCACTTCTTATACTGCCCGAACAACTGATTCTTCTTCAACGTATCCATCACCGCTCTCAGCTGCTCCTCGTGCTCCTCCCGACTCGTAGAGTATATCAGAATGTCATCGATAAAGACGATGACGAATCGGTATAGGAATGGCCGAAGTACCCGGTTCATCAGGTCCATGAACACGGCCGGTGCGTTCGTAAGACCGAACGACATCACTAGAAACTCATAGTGCCCAAAGCATGTCCTGAAAGCCGTCTTCTGTATGTCCTCATCTCTGACGCGCAGCTGATGATACCTTGACTACAGATCAATCTTCGAAAAATACTTCGCCCCCTTCAACTGATCAAACAGATCATCTATCATGGGCAAATGATACTTGTTCTTCACCGTGACCTGGTTCAACCTACGGTAATCAATACATAACCGTAGCGACCCGTCCTTCTTCTTCACAAATAGTACAGGTGCTCCCCAAGGAGACACACTAGGTCGTATGAAACCCTTCTCTACTAGCTCGTCAATCTGCCTTCACAGTTCCTCCATCTCACATGGAGGCATACGATAAGTCAGCAATGAGATAGGTGTCGCACCAGACGTAAGATCAATGGTGAAATCGATCTCGGGCCGAGGAGGCAAACACGGAATCGTCCTAAACACATCTGTAAACTCCCGAACCACCAGCGTATCTTCTATTGCCAGACCGTCGATCGGCGCTAATAAAGCAGTATAACACTCAACACGGCAGGGCCAACTGACCTGCACTGGAAACGTGAAAGCTATGCTGTCAAATCCATAGGCCGTCACGACCCGAGTATCACAATCTATCTCTGCCCTCATCTTAGTGAGCCAGTTCATACGGAGGATAATGTCGTAGTGCCATAGCGGAGCAACAATGAGGTCGACGAGCACTGTCCTGCTACCCAAATCCACGGAGCAACTCTCACATATCCGTGCGACATCCGAGAAAGTCCCAGTGGCCATAGTGAGTCTCATTCCCTTCGTGGGAGTAGTACGTAAAGCTAGACGCTTAACTGCCCCATAAGAAATAATAGAAGTAGTGGACCCAGTGTCCACCAATAAGGAAACGAAAGTACCGTGAATGTGAGCCGTACCCTCAAAAGCCGTTGGGGCCGTAATCGACGTCTCAGGTGCCTCAGCAACAAGCATATGTACTCGAGCCTGCTACTGACGGTTCGGCTGTGGAACCAAGGGCCGTTGAGGTGGCCTGAAGCATGATACAGGAGGTCGGAAGGAAGGATGAGCAGGGGCAGTCTGTAGAGGTGGAGTCGATAAAGCCCGTGGGCGAGAACGACCAATCATCTACTGCGGAGAGAAGCCACTATCCTTCATCTGCATGAAACAACTCCCAACAGGATGACCCTGTTTCCCGCAGTACGTACAGGTCACAATAGGGCGCCTCATCAGAGCCACTGGCGCTGCGATCCTGGGAGGCGAGTCAGCACGAGGCCTCGTGCCTAGGAAAGACCTGCTCTGAACATCTGGTCGTGGCCTCGTAACCATAGCACCACAGGAGCGCGTCAAACAGTCCACATCTTGCTCGGCCATCATAGACATGTGAACCAGCTCCGCGTAAGAAGGTATACTGATACAACACATCTTCGACCGTATATCAGGTCGCAAACCCCCAGAAAAATGACGCATCCGCATCTGCTCATCAACCAGGATGGTCGGGACAAAGCGGCCTAACTCCGTGAAGCGGTGCTCGTACTCAGTAACAGTCATGCCTCCCTACCTGAGGCGTAAAAACTCATCCTCCCGCTTGTGTTTGTAGGTCTACAGGTAATACTTCTCATGGAACCGGAACTCAAATGCTGCCTAAGTCCACACATAGTCCGCTGCGATAGACCGCAGCACACTGTCCCACCACAGACTGGCCTCCCTCTCGAACATGAAAGTGGCCAACTCGACCTGCTCTGCGTCAGTACAGTGCAACATCCGTAGCATCTTGGAGATACGGTCTAGCCAAAACTCAGCCTCCTCGGGTCTGTGAGAACCCATGAATGAGGGAGGCCTCAAGCGCTGGAATCGCTCGAGTAGGCCACGAGTACCAACATCTCTAGTATGGGGTGCAGCGGGTGTGGGTAGAGGCACATCCTCAAACTGAGAAGGAGGTTCTGTATGCTCAACAGGATGTGTAGATGTCGGAGGTGGAGTCACACTCTCACCCTGAGAGAAGGCCTCAGCAATAGTGGCTATAAGCTGCTGGTGCTGCTGCATCTGCTGCTGATGCATCATCAACATCAACTGCTCAATCCTATCAGTAGGTGGAGCAGCCTGCTGCTTATACTGCGTAGAAGAGGACGTTCGGTTCTGCTCGTGAACCGGGGGTGTATAAGGTGGTAGTCCACCAGTAGGACCAGCATGAGGTTGATCAGAGTCTAACCCTCGGTCCGTAGGACCACCTCTACCAGAAGGAGTCTGGTCTATCGAGCCAGTAAGAAGGAGGTGTGCCGTGCTTCGTGTATACTGCCGCGGCATGCCCTATACAATATAAGATGCAACGTATGTGAGATAAAGCATAGCAACACATTATACAAGCACTTTAAGCATACCACACATCTCATAGCAAAGAGGCTACATGCTTTTCATTTACCCAAAATTGTCATAATACATGGACCACAGAGTTACATGAATCATGACAGAAATTACATGTGAGCCAATTACATCCACAACATCAAACACTTAAAACATACTACTAACTACTACAACATAAACATGAAAGCATAAACCGCCTAATGCGGTAACCAAAACAACCACAAACAATAGCTTGGATGACTAGGCATCCGAATCAGGTGATGGAGGAGGAGCATTCTTGTCCTGTAGACAGCACAGGATGGCCTTCAAGGTCCGAGACACCTTACTGAGCTTGGTTTGGACCCGCCCGACTTCCTGTTGCAGGGCGGCTTGGCCCTCCTCAAGACGGGCTAAACGCGCATCTATGGAAGCCCGATCGGTGCCCTGCTCCTGAGCCACATGAGGTGAACTCTCCTCTATATCCTGGGCCTCAGGTTCCTCTTTTTCTTCTTCTATTTCATCGCCACTCCCATGCTCAGTCTCTTCTTCTTCACTCTCTATTTCATCCTCACTCTTCTCATGTCGGGCCCGTCGTCGCCGTGCCCCATGTTCCATCTGATGGAGAGTACTTTCGTCGATTTGGTGGATCGGTACTGGCCTTTCCACCCCCAAACTGTAGCCAAACTCCCATGCAATCCTGCATATGAGTCGGCCGAAGGGAAGCGAATCAGAGCTCCTGGTGGAGCGTGTAATATTTACGATCTGTTGTAACACGAATGTAGGCACGCACAAGTTCGCCCCCTGCCCCACTTGGTACAGAAAGTCCACCATGAGTCGCGTGCACTAGCTGCGATTACTGTGCCTGGGGTAGAGGTTGTACGTGAAGATATGATGTAGTAGGTGGAAGTCGTCTGACATGTGGGATGCTAGCAGGCTTTTATTCGGCTGCCACTCAGCCAGTCGGCCACCACAAAGGTAACGTGTGCGACGATCCTTTTCACAAACAGTCCCCAGATTTTGCTCGCTAGCATGTACGTCACCAAGAGGCATATTCATAAGCCGCGCAATCACTCTCACATCAACAGTGACAAACAGATCCACCTCAACCAAGAGCCAGAACTGCAAAGGTTCCAGTGTAGGCTCACGAATGTTAGCGTAAAAGGCTCTGGCAGTACCAGGATTAGCGCGACCTCTGGCCTCAATAGCAGACCCCAGTGGGCCGCCTCCACTTGCTCGAATAAGTAGTATTCCCCGAAGAGCCGTCCATCCACCTGGGCTTCAAAAAGAACCCTGCGGTCCTCATACATTCCATGAGGTAGTGCTGCCAACTGAGCTCATTTGGCAGGGATTCGGGGATCAAGGTCCCGCTTCGTTCGAAATTCCTGGGCAAAACTCGAACTAGAGGCGGTGTCTCTCGGCCGCCTTGATCGTGTAGGGCGACTAGGCCCAGCCTCATCAGCGGCACTCTTTCTCTTGCCCATCAGAGAGAGGATTGTGGAGATGGAGAAAATGGCCGTATTAACTTTAAAAAAGGCCATGGAAAATGAAGGAAAAAAGAGAGAAGGGGCTGAAAATATGGGATCTCCACGGACTTGGGTCCCAACAGATGTTGTAGGGGCCCAAAAGGTAGAGATTTAAGAAAGAGAATGGAGAGATCAGGTGGGTGAGGAAGCTCACACGATTTTTGAGCTTCAAAGGGGCGTGTGGGAGTCCAAATGAGAGAAATAGAGAGGGAAGGGAGAGAAGGAGTGCTGTGGACGATGGGAATGGGTAGGTTGTGGTCGAAATCAGCAGGGAGGACGATTGGAAGGGCATTTTTAAAGAGAAACAGCAAGTTAGGAGAGAGAAAACGGCTAGGAGGGGAGGTTTGTGAAGGAGGTGGGGTTTTGGGTGATGAAAATAGGACAGGAGCTAGGTCAGGGGGTATATAAGACCACCAAAGGCGATCGGCCCTAGCCGCGGGCCCGACCCAACCCAGAAACCGGCGAGGCCTCGCGGACCGGGCGAGGGCCTCGCCGACCAACTTTTTAAAATTTAAAGTCCCACCCCATGGGTGTGGTCCTCCAGTCCCCTAGGCCCCAAAAAGCCTTGGGTCCCACTCTGGGTACCCCTAGATTGATGTGGGTACGCCCCCGACCCCGATTCACTCAATTTCAGGTAGTTTCGGGCATTTTCAGACACACACTTCAATTTACAGATGTTTAACTACTAGAATGAGGTGTATTGTGATCTAGACACATCAATAGACGGTCTAGAAGCAATTTGGGATCAACTCGTGTGATCAGGATCGAGTACGAACTCGATCAAAACGCTCATTTTCGATGAACTTCGCCAAATGGCGAAATTGGGAAAACCTAAGACTGTTTCTATAATTTTCTCGCACCCTCCTAAGTTGTAATGCATCAGCATACATCGTGGGAACATAACTCAGGTCCAGTTTAATCAAAATCATGCTTTGATACCAACTTGTAACGCCCTGAAAATCGGGAGTTGAGTTATACTCGACCCCCGATTTTCAGGGCGTTACAGTAGGCCCACTGATTTTGGGGCTTGGATCAAAAACCATTCAAACACTACAACAAAAAAAAGGGTATAAATGGCATTTGCACTACACTTTTATCGGCGCTATGTAAGACCTAACGACGGATATCGTACCATAAAAAAAAAAATCGGCCAGCTCGACTCTCTCCTATTTCCTACCCGTCTCTCTCTCTCTCTCTCTCTCTTTGCAACTCCACGATTCTCTCCTTCTCTCTCTCTCCTCTTTCTCTCTCATGGCTGCTTTGGGATCTCTCCAGCTGCAGCAACCTGCTTTGGGATCTCACCGTAGTATCTAGATCTGTTACTCTCTTGTTTCCTAGGGTTTTGGATCTATTTTCTGCACACTGTTGCAGTTCGGTCTTCTGCTGCTGGTGAATCTCAGATTCTCTGGTATGATGTAATGTTTTTCTCTTCTTGTTGTTGCTTTTTGAAATTTAAAATACTTGATTAGGAATATGCTTTGCTGAATACAAATCCCTAATTAGGGATTTGCGATGTCGAATCCATTTTTAGGGATTTGCATTGTCGAATCCATTTTTAGGGATTTGCATGGTCGAATCCCTAATTTAGAAGTGTTTATTACATCTGCAAATTCTCGAATCAGGGTTGTTAATGGTGTTGATCTGATTCACAAGAGGTTATAGAGATGAGCTAGTGTAGTAAGAGGTTATAGAGAATCCCTCCCTCCCTCTTAGCTAGTTGTAATATTTTCGTTTATCCTTGCTTTAATATAGGTACGCTATTGGATATTCCATTTTCTTATAAAGCGCTAGGGCTTCATCTCCTTCCCCATTCACTATGTTTTGATGAAGCCTCGATCTGTGGCTGGGATTCCTAAAACCCAAATGCAAGGACTGATTTGAATGTGTGCAGATCTATTCTCTGAATTTTGCAACGATTTTGGGTAATGTAGTTGGGTTTTTTAAAATAACCATTTATTCTCTTTTTCTCTGAATTTTTAGTTTTTGTTTTCTTTTGTTCTCTCTGTTTTTTTTAAAAAAAAAAAAAAATCTTATTTGGTTACAAAATTTGGGGCTTCTAATTCCCAATTGGAGGTTTGAATTGTTCTTTTAAAATCTTTCTTCATTTAAATGAACGACGGTTGGAAAGAAAATATCTCCTGCAGAATTCTCATTGAGTTATTTCCAAGTTTCGGCCCATGGGATTATCCCATCACTGTGGTTTCTGGACTAAACCCAGAACACGACTGAGATCACAATTTGGACAGTTCAGATCGACTGTATGTTTGTCACGAACATATATGGATGTGTATGCATATCATGATAGGGTATAGTGCATGCATCAAAACTTTATCCGTTGCATGTGAATACTGGGAGTTCACGAGTCTTTACAGAGAAACTCCGTGTATCTAGTTAGGAGAAGTGGTGGATCGAACGACCAAATTACACGTGCCAGCTGTTGTAGAAAATGTTTGATTAAAAAATATTTTATGTAAAAAGTAAGTATACATAAAAGGTTTGTTAAAAACTTAGATATTTTATGTTCGGGAATAGTCCCACGTTAAAAACGACAGAAGAAGATCTTGAGTTTATAACTAGGGTGTTGCTCAGTGCCTTACTATTTGATTGGTAAACTCATGGAGTACAGATACTCACACCAGAACATATACACATAGTTATAAGGCATGGGCATGTGAGGCAATGTGGCTATAGAGGCGTGAGAATATAAGACAATGTGGTTATAGAGAGGCACTTTGCAGCTACTTACATTGTAAATTAAAAAACAAATATCATAGTGAGCCTTATAATGTTGGTCACCAAGGATATCCTTGGTAATTGGGTCATAAAAAATCACACTCCTAACATGTGGAATCACATCTAGAGTATTGGGTCATGTGCCGCTGTCAGGTTATATGGGTGCAAAGATTGTATGGTGGGGCATTCACCACCTTCGCCGTGTCGTGTGAGCTCATTGTGATATATGCATTTTATCAATGTTGTTTGATGGTTTTTCCTCTCTTTTTTGAGATCAGCCAATACTGAAGCATGTTTAAAGGCAAGGGGACCGCATCACAGTGAGCTGAGATAATAACATTAATCATCTAAACTATTTTAAGGACCACTGTGATGTTTATTTGCCATTCAACTTGTTTGTAAGGTGGAAAGTACTAAGATCAGTTTGATCCAAAACTACTGTGGCTTACAAGAAGTTTTCTTTCAAATACTAGTTTCATCCAAAAATTTAATGGCCCATGAGAAGTTTTGAACATGTGTTCAATTCTTATGTTCTTATAATGGGTCCACTTAAACTTTGGATATGCTTCAATTTTGATCTCATGTCTTAAATAAGCCCTAAAAAATGGATGGACCACATGGATAAAACACATACATTAGGGTAGGCACCACAAGGTTGTAAAGGTTGGTGAGCGCCTAGCATGCTAGCCCCATCAAGTCCCGCCATTATGTCACCATGCATGTCTGTAATGGGCTATCTAAGCAATCTGCGAACACTACAATATTGTTGTCTAATGTCTTAAATCTATTTGTAATAGAGTCTGTCGATGACTCAACAGACGACTCGATTCCATTGAGTAGATGTCGATGCCATCAACAAATGCTCAATTCCATCGACAAAATCCAAAAAAATCATTGTTGGTTGCTTGACAGTTTTGGAGGTTTCTACTCGATGGCATCGAGGGTTCTTCAATGTCATTGACTGGTCCTCAATGGTTGTCGATGTCATCAAAAGTCACATAAAAGGCGCGCACAGAACTGCATAAGTGCGCAATTTGTTTCCTATTCTAATTGTGGTAGTATATATATCGAGTGTAATCGGGATTAGTGCAAGGGATTAGGGTTCTCTAAAAAGTGCTTAAGGGTTTGAGAGGGTTTTGAAGGGAAAAGGCTTGGGCTTTTCTTCTTGGAGCTTTGATCTGTAAGATTTTTTCTCTTGTAACTTCTTTTTTCATAGTGCATTATCGCTTTGTGCCGCGATTTTTTCCCGCAAGGGTTTTTCAATGTAAATTCATATTATTCTCTGATTGGGTTTACTTGTGCAAATGTGATTATCTTGTTTGATTCCTATCTGTGTGCTTCCATGAGTCCCAACAAGTGGTATTAGATAAGACGTTGGAAAGCATATTGAATCTAAAGACAAGGTATCTACGATATCTAACATAAAATTCAATCTATAGAACTATATGGAAAGGTAAAGATAAAGGGCATTCTAGCTCAATAAGGATTGGAAGATGCACCCATTAGAAAGTGACGATTGAAAACTATGAGAGAAGAATAGTGGAACAAGTTAGATCAAAAGGCCAATATCTCAATCCAATTGTTTCTAACATATGAGGTCATTTACAATATTATAAGAGAGAAGACTATAATGGATACATGAGCAAAGTTAGAAAACATATATGCAAAGTAGTTTCTTGAGAATCGTTTGTATATAAAGATATGATTGTTCCATCTGAAGATGACTGAGGGGGTTGACATTGAAACCCACAGCAGTAACTTCAATTGGCTTATTTACAAGTTATTGGATGTGGATGATGCGATGAAGGATGAAGATCAAGCATGTATTTTATTGAATTCTCTTACAGAATTGTATGAGTCATTTAAAGACTCTTTGTGCATCGATAGGACCACCGTTAGCATTGAGACTGTTATCTCAGCCCTTCAATCGAAGGCAATGAGAAAGAAAAGTGTTTTTAGTGGAAATTATATATTTACAATTTATGTAAAATAATCAAGAAACTGAAATATTAAGGACATGTGATCATGTTGTCCTTAAACTGTCATTCGCCCATTATTAAAGTGTAACACCCCGACTTTTCAGGGCCTAAGTATGTGACCCATTTCCCAAAAACCCGAGTGTTAACTTATAAAGAGCCAAATTCCATGTATAATTTTTTATAGCATTCAGAGTAAGCAGATGAGCGTAAGATGGACAAATCAATATAAAAAAAAGTTTGCATTTACATTTGAAGTATACAAGGAGTTGCCCATAATGACTTATACAAACTAATGTCTCCAAAATTAATAAATACAAGAATTACATGATCCAATACATGAGAAATAGTAGAATGTAAGTAAATTTGAGCCACAAGACCCCTCAGCTTCTTAAGGTAGATACAGTTATGCAACCCTGACACTTGAACCCGGTTCCTCTTCAGCCCGAACCTGAAAATCACTTAAGCCACCTGTACTACCTGTACGGTTATATTTTTTTGATGGATGAGTGGCCAACTCAGTGTGAACTCCCCTCAAGATTACACACCGTCACATTAGGTAAGCATAGTTATTAAAACATGGCAAGGCATACAAAACAATACATGACGCAGTCTTATTAAATGCGTGGATGTGTGAATGCATCATCGACGTGGGGATGCACATTCCACTATCGAAATAAAGGGTCGCCCTAAGAGAACTAGTCACCTGAAAAAATACACAAAGGTACGCCCGAGGAGAACCAGCTATCCGGAAAATACCATAATATATAGATCACCCAAGGAGAATTTAATCACCCGGAAAAGACTATATATCGCCCAAGAAGAATTTAATCACCTGGAAAAGACCATAAAGTATAGATCGCCCAAGGAGAATTAATCACTTGGAAAAGACCATATGCTATGAAAATACATGATTAGCCCAACCGTTATTAATCCGTTTACAACCAACGGGTTTAATAAACTCAAAGGTCACTAAGGGGAACATAGAGCCCAGCTTAGGCCAACAGCTCAGGCATAGTGTCACATTCCACCATCCTTGGCTCATGAGGCTGCCACCTTAGGATGTTTAATGAATCTCAATCGACTAGTGGCCAATCTTATTCAATATATGGGGCTTTCCATCGTATGGTTGCACAACATAAAATAACGAACCCATATATGGCAAATACTAAACCAAATCCACATAGGGCGATATCAAAACAAGCCACCTAGGGCAGATATAAAAATAAGCCACATAGGGCAAGTATCAAAACCATGCGATAAAGACCATCCTTAAAAACCACTTGGATACAACCCCTGGATGGTAGGCGCACATCAATGATCAATTTAAACCATTTCACAATAACCACTAAGTCGAAAGTCCATTATCCATATGATCACAATAGTCGTGTTACATCCCAAGTATGGGTGTACATCCATGGGTGGGGGTTTCCCACTGATGTACCAGTTTAAGTCCCATAAGCAATCCACAAATATCCACAAGTATGAGATAAATATTAAGCATGTAATATAACAATTCGATTCCAACAATTAACACATGTGATTATAAAATGGAGATATCAATTATAAATAAAATAAAAACTATAACTTAAGCTAATGGAAAAATGGAAAACTCAAGGGGAAAATCATCCTTATAGTTTGATCGCCTACTAGCATGGCTAGGGGACGTGTGCCCCTTATAATCGAGTCCTATCATGAATTAGGAAATTATATGGTAGATCGAGTTCACACACACTATTATGATTGAGAGTTTATAACCTAGGGTTGGATATTTATCTTAGTCTTATATAATTTAGAGTTTCATCTTAGGGAGTCTTAAACTTAGATTTTAAAATTTGAATCTTGAATTATTAATATTATCGTACAACTGATTGAATAATATTTATTATAGGGGTATTAATCATCAATATTAATAATGATAATTCATTTTATAAATATACCGATATTATCCATTATTCTTTTAAATGACTAATAATACCGATATCCACCCATCATATAATAAGATCTTTTACTAACAATAATATAATAAGGATTTACACTTATATTCGTATTAATAAGGATTGTACTAATCTCACAAGGAAAATGATAAATATTTTTAATAATAATAATGACTATCCATAATGGATTTGGTCACGATAATAAATAATATGATCTACCATTGAGACTAATGTTTAAGAGAGTTAAATGGAATTCTACTATGTAATAACTAGATTTGTTTATAGATAACTAGGTTGAGCACAAATGATTTTCCAATGGCTAATCCTATCTAATGTTATCAATCCTCACATAATAGTGGCAAAAATGGTAATGCATAGTGTGGACTATATGGTAATACTACTTAATAAATACTAATATTTAATCATCCAACCGTTGTAGTTCTATATAACTAGTACTACTAGCTAGCACAATATAGCCCTCTAGTAGCTAATCATATTTAATACTGCAATAGTTATAATAACACTAATGATATAGTGAATAAAACAATTTATGTTGGGAGAGAAAGCTGACCCATGTAAGTTGACTCGACAGCGAGTCGACTACTCAATTAGAGTCGAGTGAGTTGATTCTCCACCTTTCCCGAGCAAGTTCCTCTTACTAAATGAGCATGTTACTTCCTCCATTTCCTTGAGTATGAAACCAAGGGCCCATGCTCGACTTGGCCCACCTAACCGGTTCAAACCGAGTTGACTTGGTTCCAGCGAGTTGACTCGGTTCAACCCACCACACACTTTTCCTCCTTTGTCTTTTCTTTCTCCCTTTCTTTTCTTTCTTTTCTTTCTTTTCTTTCTTCCTTGGGATGAATAGGGCCGAACCAGGCCCGACTCGGCTTGGACTCGGCAGCGTGTCAGCTCTCCCGCTCACACTCACCTCCCTCTTCTTCTCTTTTCATCTCTTTTCTTCCTTCTTCCATCTCACCCTCTCTCTTTCCTCCTACTATGCTAGAACGCCCAGCAATGCTCGAACCAGCACCCAGCAGAGTCCCTGGCCTACCCAGCCACAGCCAACTCAGGCAACTCGGCAGGGCCGGCTAACAAAAAGAGGACTGTCCTCCCTCTCTCTCCCTTCTTCTCTTTCTCTCTCTCTCTCTCTCCCTTCACCTTTTATTTCTCTTTCTTCTCGTTTCTCTTTCTGCATCTCTCAGAATCAGCTATTGGCCACCCCAACTCGACCAAGTTTTGAGCTAACTTAGGCCACTAATGTGGTGCGGCCAACCTGAACCCACATCGGCCCTCTTTCTTTCTCCTGTTTTCTCTCCTTCTTTCTTTTCTCTATTTCCCTGGTATTTTGGGCCGCCAATCCTGTAAAAATGCCAGCAGCTTTTATAGGCGTGGAGCTCGATTTTTGGATCACATCCAACGACTGAGACAAATGGCCGTGTGCACGCCTCCATTCCCTTTCCTTAGTTGCGTGGGGGAAATCCATCACGAGGGATGGATTCCACTCGTCGTGGCCCACAAGAAAAATGCTCTGGATCAATAGATGGGGCCCATACAATCATGATGGGTCTGATAGCTGGACGGGGAAGATGATGGCATCTCCCATGACGGATTTTAATCTAATGACTATCCTGATGATCTAGTCCATTTGCATGGCTCGGATGGGGTTGTTGATCACTGCAGGGCCCACTTTCCCCAGTAATCATAGTCGTTTGCCCACAGCTCATGATATTTCCCGCCTGTCACGGATTTCTCATGAGATGAGAAACTCCAGACGATGGAGCCATCACCGCCCTAGAGGGGACGGCTAAGATCCATCCACAGAGCTTGCTGTGAGGCTCAGATCGCGCCAAGGAGACCTTCTCGAAGTGGAACTCTCCCAGGCCAGCTTGTCTAGCAGGCATTTGCCTGCCCATTTTCTGCACTAAAGGACGGGTCGTTGGATCGGTTCTCTTAAGAGAGGCTGGGATTGAAGGAAGGCATCGGGCGCGGATTGCCAGCGTGGCAGCGAGATGTGCTTCCCATTTTTGGCAGAAATCCACACGCGCGTTACGGTTGCGACACAGCTCGTGCGCACATACCCTCACGTAAACATGTGGAAATTTTGAGGTTGGATCTTATTTTTACCCTCTACAGGTGTAGACACCCCACCCAGGCTAATATCTTGAGAAAGTTAAGATAATCCAGGAACCATGAGCATATCCTAAACCAAACCCTAATCCGAACCAAGCCCTAATCCCAGCCTAAGCCCTAACCTTAACCAAGACCCTGATCCAAACCCTAATCAAACCTAAGCCATCACAAGCCATCATTTAAGCCAAAGCATACCCAAACCTTCACCCACAATCAACCCATTTCTCAGTCCATTTTTAGGTTACAATCGAGCCAATCTTGAGCTATTTTTAAGCCAAATATCCAAAACGGACTTTGTTTCACTCTAAGGACCCAAAAAAGGACCCACCGGCCAAATTTTGGAGAAAATGTACCCAAGGTGGTAGTTTGACTACCGCCGGTGGTAGTTAAACTACCATTTCCTCTTAAGAAACATGCGTGGAGCTAGCCACACGAGTTTCAACCCAAACAGGGTGGGCCCACCATCGGTGGACATCTGGGGACAGCATTCCCAGCATCTGAAAGTCAACTTTATCTTACAATTACCCCCCTATCCGAGCTTATTACCATTTTACCAACCCCTTTAGCCAATGAGAGAGCGCCACGTGACGTCTCCCACCCCTCAACAATCACCACCTGCCATATCAACATTTACCCTCCTCAAACCCAAAAATTACCAAAAGACCATTGGAGAAGGGCTATAAATAGCCCTCTCCTCTTCACACCTTCTCATCCAGAGAGAGAGAGAGAGAGAGAAAGAAAAAAAAAGAAAGTAAGGAAGAGAGTGAAGGAGAGGGAAGGAGCTCCCAACCCTTCAAAGCCCCAATCTTTCAAGCCACCCCCTAGCCTTCCTCTCAACCTTTCAATCCACAAGCCTAGCCAAATTAATCATGGTTCAATTAATATCTTAGCCTACTCAAAGATCGAACCAAAGATCCATTCATTCTACATACAACATTCATCATGACATTTATTCCCTTCACAACCCCCTTGCTTCTCTAGATATCTAGTGAACGTATGCTCTGTGACTTACCGTACACCGGATCCTGTCACATCAGAAATTCCTATTGATCTAGTCCATTTTTCTTACCTCTTTGCATAAGCATCATCACATCTGCCTTTTAGATACACCGTTGGACGTAAGCTCTGTGGTTTGCCGAAATTTTAGATCTTGCCATATCAGAAATCCACGTGTGTGCCTAGTCTTATCTTGACCACATCATCCACCCCTTGAGATTGTTTTACCACACAGAGAGGGTGCCTAACACCTTCCCTCTTTGTAACCGAGGTCCATTACCTAGAATCCCAGATCGCAGATCAGGAGTCACTCTAAGGTAGGAAAGTCTTCGGATTTCTCCAACCTTACATATTCTGCGGTTCTAGCCGACCGCAAGATTTTAAGATTATTTGGCTAGTGGCGACTTCAAACATCCACAACTAAAACGACAATATCCAAATCAGCGTGGGCACCAATTTCCATTGTCTACAGAATGATGACTCTACTAGGGAAGTGCTAGCTCGCACTAGCTGAGACTCGACTTGAAAGAGTGTGGTATTTTTAAATCTCAAGGGATATCATCACAGCATCCATTATATATATATATATATATATATATATATATAAACATCTTTGGCTTACACTGTCTCTGGCAAGGACTAGAACCATGACACCCAATCTCGTGCAGCCGTGACCTCTCAAGCTACCCATGAAGAAGAGCTGACAGCTCAACCAGCTGTCGAAACATCAGCACTCGCTCCTACACCAACACCCGTACTACCTCCAGTAGCTCCAACAGACCCACAAACCAATACAACCATGCAAGAGGTGGTCCAAAGTCTCCAAGCGATGCAAGAGCTGCTACTTCGTCTAGTACCAAGCACCACACAATACACAAGCAGCCCATCCTAATATACAACAGTTCAATCCCTTAAACTCCTTTTGATCTTCCCCTCATTCCCTCAATAAATCCTGTCCTCCCTCTCTCAAAAGAGCCAGCACAGGATCAATAGCAACCGGCAAGCGGGAGCAACCCTCCCACACATCTCTGCTCAATACATCACAACAATCAGGTTACAACACAAGTTCCCCCTAACGGGAACCTCAGACAAGAACTGGCGGATGCCCACAAAGGGGGCCAGTTTCGAGTCCAATTCACTCCCCCTAACGGGAGTAACATTCCATATTTGGCAGTACCCCAGGTGGGAGCCATTTCTGAACATCACACCCTCCTCTGAAAGGGACCGACATTCAATTCCAGCTACCTCCTGCCACTAGGAGTCCACCGTCTTTCCAACAACCCTCCATTCTTGATCCATACGAAGAGGAAGCACCACAAGCCCTACAGTAAGGGGTAAGATATCCGCTACAAGGCAAGTCTGAAATCGAAGAGTTGAGAGAAAAACTACAAATGGTGCAAAATCAGCTTCAGAGATAGCAAGGAGTGGATCACCCATCCATCAAGTTCAGAGATCTTATAAGTGATATAGTTTATATCCCTGTATGTTGTCAAATTAGTGGTGACAAAAACACTGTTATATAACTTGCATTAGTGAAGCTCTTTCTAAAGATCAACATTCATAAACAAGCAAAGCTCACAACAAGCAAAGATTACAAGTACAAAGACCAACCTTGACTTCAAGTATTGCTCTCAAGACAAGACTCAAGAATACAAGACTTCAAGAAGAGTACAAAGTAGTTCGTATAGAACTCAAGTCACTTTCGAGGTTGAGCTGCATCAAGACTTCAAGGCTTAAACTTCTAGGTCACTTATTCCTAATGTTTTCAATGTCCTTACTTCTTGATTGGGGTTTGAATGACCATAGGTTGACCTTAGAAATAGGCCATTTTGGATACATAAGTCATATGTATATGACACTTGTGTTTGGGCAGTTCGGGGACTTGTCCTAGGCTTTCTTCGACTAGTCTTAGCTTTGCTTCGACCAGTCCAAGAAATTCCACGATCAGTCGTAAGTTTGTTACAAAATTCGGATAAATTCTGTTAGGCTTCGACCAGTCGAAGGAGGTCTTCGACCAGCGAAGGAACAGTGTCGACTGCTTCTTCGACCAGTCGTAAATCTTCGATTCAAAGTCCAGTGATAATTTACAAGGTCTTCGACCAGTCGAAGGAGACCTTCGACCAGTCGAAGGTGACCTACGACCAGTCGAAGGAGGCCTTCGACCAGTCGTAGAACGGTCAAAGCTTATCGCGCCCGTTTTTTTCAAATCTGTTATTTCTTCAACTAGTCGCAGAGCTCCTTAGACCAGTCGAAGATGCGATCTGCTCACCTATAAATAGAGCACGAAACTCAGAAAAAAAAAGCAATCAATTAATCCATTCAAGCCAATCTTTGTCAAACTTCTGAGAAGTAATTTTGTGCTTCATCTAAGCTAAGTGTGCTTATTTTATACTCTCTTTCTTTAGCTTTATTTAATTGATTTTGTTTCTGCTATTCCAATCTAATTTGATAAGAGGAATTGTTATTCCCTTTCTTTGGAATCAAAATCAATTAAGACAAGCCCTATTTGGTCTAATTTAAAATCTATTAGAACTAGAACCATTGTAATTGAGTACTGGACATTGAACTTGAACATTCAATCATTTACTCTGATTTGGTTCTACCGGGCTGCTACAACGAAGGAGTTAATCAGGTATTTTACGTTTAATTATAAAATTCTTTCTGTTTTGGTTTCTTTCAAGATTTGCCAGAAAAATCTTGTTGTATTGGTTATCTGAGGAGAGCCAGGAAAACTCAAAAGTGGGGTTTTTTTTTATGTAAGCCCACAGACAAAGACACAATTGTAAAGGTTTTGGGTGAACTGTGAAAACCTATTTTGTGAGTGAATGCTAATATCCCCTGTGTGAGGATATTAGGAGTGGAGTAGCATTGTGTGGCTGTTGTTTAACAGTTGGTGAACACACAGGCGAACCACTATAATCCCTTGTGTTGTGGTTGAATGATTTACATTTCTAATCTTTAATATTCATTTGTGGGATGTATGTGTGGTGATAAATGTTGTAATCGTTTAATTCAAGCATTGTGGGAATTTTGTAATAATTTAGAATTTACTTTCTGCTATTCCTTTATCTACTTGAATTTAAATTTCCTTTAAAGTTGTTCCAGCAAGGTTGCCCTGCCATTTTTATGGTGTATGGCTGTCCCTAGAACAATACATTTGTGATTACACTTTATTTCAATTTGTGCTTAATTCTGTATTCCTCTTTGGTTTGAGATTTGATACAAAGATCTTTCTAGAAATAAGGTTGTCCTACCATAAACTCTGGTTTTTGGTGAAAGGTTGTCCTTAGAATAACATTTGTATCAATCCCTCAAGATCAGATTTTTGAGGTTGTTTTACTTTCCGGCATTGTGATTTATTTTGGCTATCATATTATTTTTTAATTCCGCTGTTATAACATTTATTTGGCATAGTCCTATTCACCCTCCCCCCCTCTAGGACATATAGCTAGGCCTTTTCAAGTGGTATCAGAGCCTAATAGCTCGTTCTTATTGCTATTTATTTGGATTTATTTCCTGAGCTAACGATTTAAGCTATTTAAAAAGATGTCAAATTTTGATAGCCTTTCAGTCACGAGGCCTCCACCATTTGATGGCTCCAACTATACCTATTGGAAAGCCAGAATGAGAATCTTCCTAAAATCAATGGATGAGAGTGTGTGGCGAGCCACAGTAACTGAATGGAAAACTCCTACCATTGAAGTAACTGAATCCGACTGTTCAAAAACTATGTCTGTACCTGCTTATTATTTATGGACCACTCTTCAGAAAAGTGAGTATAGTGCCAATGCTAAAGCACTAAATGCAATCACTTGTGCACTATCACCGGATGAGTTCAAAAGAATCATATCCTGTGATACTGCGAAACAAGCCTGGGATATACTAGAAATGATACACGAGGGTACATCAATTGTCAAAAAGTCTAAAGTCTAACTCCTTACAACAAATTTGAAGAAATTCATATGAGGAAAATGAAATGTTTATGGACTTTTACACTAGACTAAATGACATTGTAAACTCAATGTGGGGTCTTGGCGATAAAATCCCAGAAAGTAAAGTGTGTGCAAAGATATTACGCTCACTTCCTGAACGGTTCAATTCTAAAGTAACCGTGATCCAGGAACTTCGTGATACGGATAATATGAGGGTAGAGGAATTAGTTGGTTCTTTACAAACCTACGAGTTAAACTTTAAAGCTCCTAAAGGTAAATCGATTGCTCTAAAATCCTCTAAATGTAATTCAGATTCAGAAGATGATATGGCTCTTTTAGCTAAGAAATTCTACAAGATTTTTAAAAGCAAGAAAAGGGTTGATTTCCAAAAATCAAACGATAAAAAGAAGTTTAGACCCAAATCTCGAAAATCTTTGAAAGATAGTCAATGTTAATAGTCAATGTTACAACTGTAAAAAATATGGGCATTTGGCAAATAGATGTCCCAAAAAGTACAAACCCAAGAAGAAGAGTATGTTGGCTACGTGGGATGAATCATCTGATTCTGAAACTTCTTCTGAATCAGAAGATTCTGAAACTGAGTTAGGGAATGAAGTTAAAGCACTTATGACTCTAGCCAAATTCACATTTTCAGATAATGACTCAACAAGTGAAGAAAATCTGAGTAGTGAATATGAAAATGAAGATGATCTTCAAGATGCTTACAATGCCCTATACAAAGAAAGTTGTAAAATTGCTGTTAAACTTAAACTTCAAAAAGAAAAGTTTTCTAAACTCAAAGAATGTTTTGAATCACTTGTCTTAGAAAAATCACAAATTTCAGATTGTTTTGAAAAAACAAAATGCGATTTGGAATTCAAAAATTCTTTAATTGTTGATTTGAAATCTGAGATTGAAAATCTCAAAAAGGAAGTATCTTCTCTTCTGAGTCAAAAGGACACATGGAAATATGCCCAAGGTGATCCAAAGTTAGAAAAACTCTTTTCCGGATCAAGAAAATATGGCGATCTATCCGGGCTGGGCTATGATAAAAATTTATCTCCTAAACAAAAGTATACTCCTCCTATGTTTGTGAAAGGAGAGTCCTCAAACTCAAAAAGGAAAAATACTTATCAAGGTTTTTCTAAAAATCCAAAAACTCTTCAAAAATCTGGAAGCAGTCATGTCAACTTTAATCAGAAACGAAATCCACTAGCTGAAAAGATAGTAGATTTACTCAAGGAGCTCCTAAAATCTAACTTTATAGGTTATTCTTATAACTATAATCAAAAGAAGACCAACTATGTTCCTAAACCCAAAACAGTTATGAAATGGGTTCCAAAAGTCACCTGCTTGGTTGCTCACATTGCTTTCAAAGCAACAAGTCATTCAAAGTGGTACCTAGACAGTGGATGCTCTAGGCATATGATAGGTGACAAAGCTTTATTCACGGATCTAAAAGATATGACTGATGGTTCAGTCACATTTGGTGATGGTAGCAACTGCAAGATTATAGGCCAAGGTACGGTTCAACTTTTTAATCTTCCTGTATTTAAAAATGTTTTATATGTTGAAGGCCTAAAACATAACTTACTTAGCATATCTCAGATATGTGATAATAACCATAGTGTTCGGTTCTCTAATCAAAGCTGTGAGATACTAAATAATAAGGGTTCTGTAATATTAACTGGACGTAGAACGTCTGAAAATTGCTATATTATTAGCGAATCCAGCTCATCTAATCAAACATGTTACATGGTTCATACAGACGAGACTGATTTATGGCACAAGCGTCTTGGACATGTTCATTATCGAAATTTATATAGATTGAGCAATCAAGAACTTATAAGAGGTTTACCCAAACTTCAGAAATTAGATAAAATATGTGGTGAATGCCAGATAGGCAAACAAACAAGGAACTCACACAAAAAGGTGAATTCAAATACCACATCAAAACCACTCGAACTTCTTCACATGGATCTAATTGGACCTACTAGAACGGAAAGTCGTGGTGGTAAAAAGTATATTCTGGTAATAGTTGATGACTTTACCAGATACACTTGGGTAGTCTTCTTAAGGGATAAATCTGAAACCCTTGAAGAAGTAAGAAAAGTTCTCAAAAGGATTCAAACTGAAAAATCTTCTCAAATCAGTAAGATTCGTAGTGATCATGGATCTGAATTTGAGAATAGCAATTTTGAGAAGTTCTGTACCGACCAAGGAATATTACATGAATTCTCAGCTCCCAAAACTCCACAACAAAATGGAATTGTAGAAAGAAAGAATAGGGTGCTTCAAGAAATGGCTAATGTCATGTTGAATAGCATGAAGCTCTCTAAAAATCTTTGGGCTGAAGCTGTAAATACAGCTTGCTATATTATTAACCGAGTTTATACTAGCAAAGATAATAATAAAACGGCTTACGAATTATGGTTCAACAAAAAGCCTACTGTCAAATACTTTCGAGTTTTTGGCAGCAAATGCTATATTTTACGTGATCGTGAAAATTTGGGAAAATTCGATACAAAGAGTGATGAAGGGATTTTTCTAGGATATTCCTTAAACAGTCGTGCTTATAGGGTTCTGAACAAAAGGACTGGTGTGATTCAAGAATCCATCAATGTTGTCATTGATGATCACTTAAATAAGCCAATCTCTAATTCAGATAATGATGAAGTTCTAATCATTGATAAACCCGATACTTCATCAAATCAGACTGAATCTGAATTGAGGACTGTTAAAGATCATCCAACCACTCAAATTCTTGGAAACCCTCTCACTGGTGTTCGCACCCGTAGACAACTTGAGGATTTATGTAATTATGTATGTTTTACATCCCAAATAGAACCATCCAATGTAAAAGAAGTTCTTGCTGATGAGAACTGGATTGTTGCAATGCAAGAAGAACTTAATCAATTTGTAAGAAATGATGTTTGGTATCTCGTACCAAGACCTAAAGACAAACACATCATTGGAACAAAATGAATTTTCAAAAATAAGTCGGACGAAAGTGGAAATATAATTAGAAACAAGGCTAGACTAGTGGTACAAGGTTATACTCAAATAGAAGGAATTGATTTTGATGAAACTTTTGCACCAGTAGCACGTCTTGAATCTATCAGGCTATTTATATCCATTGCATGTTTTAGAAAGATAAAAATATATCAAATGGATGTGAAAAGTGCTTTTCTAAATGGCGTTTTACATGAAGAAGTATATGTTGAACAACCAATGGGTTTTGAAGATCCCAAAAATACTGATCATGTGTATCGGCTTAAAAAGGCACTTTATGGATTAAAACAAGCACCTAGGGCATGGTATGAGAAACTAACAAAATTTCTTTTAAGTCACAATTTTCAAATGGAATCTGTTGATAAAACTCTATTTGTTAAAAAACATAATGATCATATCTTAATAGTACAGATTTATGTTGATGATATCATCTATGGATCAACTTGTACTAACTTGACTACTGAGTTTGCAGACTTGATGAAATCACAGTTTGAAATGAGCATGGTTGGGGAATTAACTTATTTTCTTGGTTTGCAAGTTAAGCAGCAACCTGAAGGAATATTCATCTCTCAATCTAAGTATGCCTTGAATCTAATCAAGAGATTTGGATTTGAGAATGGCAAGAATTTCGATACTCCTATGAGTACTACCCTGAAACTCTCAAAAGACTATAATGGTAAAAATATTGATTCAAAACTTTATCGGAGTATGATTGGTAGTTTGTTATATTTAACTGCTAGTAGACCTGATATTTCTTTAAGTGTTGGTATTTGCGCAAGATTTCAATCTGATCCAAAAGAATCTCATTTGATTGCTGTTAAGCGGATTATTAGATATGTTGCAAGTACTATAAATCTTGGTCTCTGGTATCCTCATGAGACTAGTGTCCAACTTGTTGGGTACTCAGATGCTGATTGGGCTGGTAATCTAGATGATAGAAAATCAACCAGTGGTGGTTGCTTTTACATTGGAAATTGTTTAGTTTCTTGGTTTAGTAAGAAACAAAATTCTATATCACTTTCAACAGCTGAAGCTGAGTATATCGCAGCTGGTAATGCATGTACACAGCTTGTTTGGATGCAACGAATGCTAAGTGATTATGGAATTAAACAGGATTCTATGTTATTGCATTGTGATAATTCCAGTGCAATAAATATTTCAAAAAATCCTATTCAGCATTCTCGTACTAAGCACATTGACATTAGATTTCATTATATTAGGGAATTGGTAGAAGAAAAAGTTATATCTCTGGAATATATTCCTACTGAAGATCAGAGAGCTGATATTTTCACAAAACCTCTTGATAAAATTAGGTTTAATAAGATGAAATTTGATCTTGGCATGTGTATTTCAAAATGATTATTTATGCCTACATGTATCATAGTGTATATATTTGCTAGGTTTAATTCCATTTTCTTTAAAAATTGCAAGAAATATGTTTTTCTGGACTTCCTTTGACCTGTCGTGAGTATACTCGACCAGTCGACCTACGACCGGTCGTAGATACCTACGACCAGTCGTAGATCTCGGAAATCACTTAAATTTGGGGATTTTTGCCTTCTTCCTCATTTCTTTTTTTTTTTTTCTAAGGAGCCGAGCTTCGACTTGTCGAACCCACCATTTTTGTTCTTCAAGGTTAGTGTTCCATTTACGTTTTTCTTGCAAATCAGTGTCTAGATTGCTCTCTTGTCTAACTTGAAGCTTTTTATTTAGGATTTCATTGAGATTTGGGGATTTGATTTTGAAAAATCTGTTTTGAGTAAACCCATTTCTCAATCCTTTACATTTTCTTATTTCCTTATTATTATTGCTGCATATGGCTTCTAGAGGTAGAAAATCTACTTCCCGTGGTCCTTCTTCTTCCTCCAGATTGACCAAACGTCATCTTCTTGAGCCTACTAATGATTCTTCTTATGTTATAGACCTTAGAGCTCGTAATGTTATTGTTGAACATCCTGTTGATATTAACCATATTGCACCTTTTGATATCCTTCCTTTGCTTGAAGCTCTAGGTTGGGTTAACTTATTGCATTGGGGTGGGCCTGCATACCGGTCCATTGCTCAATCCATGTTTACATGTATTAGTGACTTCTCACTGGATAATTTAACTTTTAAAATATCTACTAGTGAAGGGCCATTTGAAATTGATCGTCATTTAATTTCAGCCCTTATGGATATTCCCGTGAATTATGAGGGTAGTCCTATTCATAATTTGACTGATAAACCCTCTGTATCTGAAAAGCGTATGCTCACTAGAGACTTGTGCAACATGAATGTTCACTGGACTAAAAAAGGGGATGCGCTTTCCGCAAGGTATTTGTTACCCAAATACAGAGTACTCCACAGAATCTTTGTGTCTAATCTGTATCCTCGGTCAGGTAATAAAACTGACTTGACCTCATTTATGGTACGTATTATTCATGCTATTTCCAGTGGTACTCAGATTTGTCTGCCATCCTTAATCTGTTATTTCCTTCTTCAGTTCAGACTCCATCCTGGTCATAGTGACATTCCTTTTGGTTATTTAATGACTGTATTAGCTACACATATGTTGGTCGATATGCCAGTTAATGAGGCACCTATCCATCATCTGATTTTCAACAACTCTAATCTCAATAAGATGAAGCTGGAATTACTTCCTGAACAAGGTGGTAATGGTGGTGGTGCTGGTCATGAAGAAGCGGGGGATGACATTAATATGGATGATATCTTTGAGGAACTGGATTCTGATTCAACAAATGATCCAGATTTTGTACCATCTGATTTTGATGCACGTCTGCATGCATTGGAGGGAAAAGTTGAAAATTTGAATGAAAAGATAGAAAACATGTCTGTTGTTCATGATTCTCAATTCAAGTACATGCAGAAATATCTTCGGCGATTAAACAAAGGCATGCACGAACTTGATCCCTCTATTCCTGCTCCGTCTTCTAGTTCTAATTCTGACTAGTCTATATGGGATTTTCTGGTTTGTAATAACTTTAAATCTTAGCTTTGAGTCATCCGATTTGGAATTGGATACTATTTTTCTTTTCTGCTGGATATTTTTTTTATATGCTATTATCTCATATCTCATCTTATTTCCTCTCATATATCCCTTTATATTGTTATTTTATTTGTCATATTGTGACAAAAAGGGGGAGAATGGTTATGTTACTTAGGGGGAGTATGTTTGGAATGGTTTAAGAATGGTTTAATGTTAGATATGGATTTAATTTGCAGGTAAGCCAGAGTTGATGTCAACTGGTTTATGTTTTCTCTCTAACTCTATCCGGTGATTCTACTTTTATCTTGGTTATATCTTGTTATGTGTTTTGTCACTAATTTGACAAAGGGGGAGATTGTAAGTGCTATAGTTTATATCCCTGTATGTTGTCAAATTAGTGGTGACAAAAACACTGTTATATAACTTGCATTAGTGAAGCTCTTTCTAAAGATCAACATTCATAAACAAGCAAAGCTCACAACAAGCAAAGATTACAAGTACAAAGATCAACCTTGACTTCAAGTATTGCTCTCAAGACAAGACTCAAGAATACAAGACTTCAAGAAGAGTACAAAGTAGTTCGTATAGAACTCAAGTCACTTTCGAGGTTGAGCTACATCAAGACTTCAAGGCTTAAACTTCTAGGTCACTTGTTCCTAATGTTTTCAATGTCCTTACTTCTTGATTGGGGTTTGAATGACCATAGGTTGACCTTAGAAGTAGGCCATTTTGGATACATAAGTCATATGTATATGACACTTGTGTTTGGGCAGTTTGGGGACTTGTCCTAGGCTTTCTTCGACTAGTCCTAGCTTTGCTTCGACCAGTCCAAGAAATTCCACGATCAGTCGTAAGTTTGTTACAAAATTCGGATAAATTCTATTAGGCTTCGACTAGTCGAAGGAGGTCTTCGACCAGTCGAAGGAACAGTGTCGACTGCTTCTTCGACCAGTCGTAAATCTTCGATTCAAAGTCCAGCGATAATTTACAAGGTCTTCGACCAGTCGAAGGAGACCTTCGACCAGTCGAAGGTGACCTACGACCAGTCGAAGGAGGCCTTCGACCAGTCGTAAAATGGTCAAAGCTTATCGCGCCCGATTTTTTTCAAATCTGTTATTTCTTCGACTAGTCGAAGAGCTCCTTAGACCAGTCGAAGATGCGATCTGCTCACCTATAAATAGAGCACGAAACTCAGAAAAAAAAAAGCAATCAATTAATCCATTCAAGCCAATCTTTGTCAAACTTCTGAGAAGTAATTTTGTGCTCCATCTAAGCTAAGTGTGCTTATTTTATACTCTCTTTCTTTAGCTTTATTTAATTGATTTTGTTTCTGCTATTCCAATCTAATTTGATAAGAGGAATTGTTATTCCCTTTCTTTGGAATCAAAATCAATTAAGACAAGCCCTATGGTCTAATTTAAAATCTATTAGAACTAGAACCATTGTAATTGAGTACTGGACATTGAACTTGAACATTCAATTATTTACTCTGATTTGGTTCTACCCGGCTGCTACAACGAAGGAGTTAATCAGGTATTTTATGTTTAATTGTAAAATTCTTTCTGTTTTGGTTTCTTTCAAGATTTGCCAGAAAAATCTTGTTGTATTGGTTATCTGAGGAGAGCCAGGAAAACTCAGAAGTGGGGTTTTTTTTATTGTGTAAGCCCACAGACAAAGACACAATTGTAAAGGTTTTGGGTGAACCTGTGAAAACCTATTTTGTGAGTGAACGCTAATATCTCCTGTGTGAGGATATTAGGAGTGGAGTAGCATTCTGTGTGGCTGTTGTTTAACAGTTGGTGAACACACAGGCGAACCACTATAATCCCTTGTGTTGTGGTTGAATGATTTACATTTCTAATCTTTAATATTCATTTGTGGGATGTATGTGTGGTGATAAATGTTGTAATCGTTTAATTCAAGCATTGTGGGAATTTTGTAATAATTTAGAATTTACTTTCTGCTATTCCTTTATCTACTTGAATTTAAATTTCCTTTAAAGTTGTTCCAGCAAGGTTGCCCTGCCATTTTTATGGTGTATGGCTGTCCCTAGAACAATACATTTGTGATTACACTTTATTTCAATTTGTGCTTAATTCTGTATTCCTCTTTGGTTTGAGATTTGATACAAAGATCTTTCTAGAAATAAGGTTGTCCTACCATAAACTCTGGTTTTTGGTGAAAGGTTGTCCTTAGAATAACATTTGTATCAATCCCTCAAGATCAGATTTTTTAGGTTGTTTTACTTTCCGGTATTGTGATTTATTTTGGCTATCATATTATTTTTTAATTCCGCTGTTATAACATTTATTTGGCATAGTCCTATTCACCCCCCTCTAGGACATATAGCTAGGCCTTTTCAGATCTGTGTCCTTTCCCTGATGCCCAGGTCCCTCCAAACTTCGAGGTACCTAAATTTAAAAGGTTTAACGGTAGTGGGTGCCCCACAGCACATCTAAAAGCCTTTTGTGGGGAACTCAATGTGATAGTAGGGAACGATGGAGCCTTGATACGACTCTTCCAAAAGTCCCTTAAGGGTGACGCTTTAGATTGGCACACCTCATTAGACAGCCATCAAATCAAAACCTGGGAAAAGCTCTCCCACGCATTCATCGACTGGTTCTCATACAACCTGAATATGACTCCAAGAAGGTCTGACTTGGCTGCCTTGAGACAAAAAAGTGACAAATCCTTATCAGCATACGTAGGACGATGGCGAGCTATGGCAGCCCGAATGAGAAACCCCATCGATGACGAAGAACAAATATCTATGATCGTACATTCTGTAAATCCCAACATTTTAGGATATCTAATCTCATACCCCTACGTAAACTTCTCTCAACTTATCCAAGCTGGAGAACAAGTGGAAGCCGGGATCAGAGCTGGAACCATTTCCCCATGGCCACACCAGGCCCCACAATCAAAAGAAACAAAGTTGAGGGGAAACCTGTTGGATACAGGAATGGAAACGGTACTGCTCCCGCACAACGCATTACAGAGGTTAACAATATCGTTGCCAACACTCAAGGCAATCAGTATGCCCCACAACCGGAGCCACAACAAGACAGGCAATACTAGCCACAATCAAATAGGCAGTACCAACCATAGCAAACCCAACAGGGATATTAGGCACAGCCGCCTCAACAACAACCGCAACAACCTAGGGGGAATGCGCAAGGCCCATACAAATAGGCAATATTAGGTAGGAAGTTCACCCCTTTAGCATAAACATATAGTCAAGTTCTGACAATGTTAATGCAAAAATAACTTCTTACACCGCTCCGGCCTCGACTTCCACCTAATCCCTTACCGCGTGGTTATAATGAAAACCAATATTGCACATATCACCAAGCTCCTGGTCATCTAACGGACCACTGCTTCGCTTTGAAACATGTGGTCCAAGATTTAATCGAAAGTAAGAAAATTGCGATCACCCCGCAGGCTAACAATACAGCTCAGGCTAACATTCTCCAAAATCCCCTGCCATCGCATCAAGCAGGACCGAGCACACCTAGCACCTCTACCGTCAACCATATTGAGGGAGGTGTCACGGGTACTTCTCTCCACATCATTCCATACAAACAATCATTCCTGACACAGCAAACCAAACATGGGGGTACCGACAGGCGCCACCGCCTGAACCACAGGTATTCTTCGAAGCGGCACCAACAACTCGACCTCTCATATTCCTTGAAACATCACTTACAGTGCAACCTCTCATCTACCTCGAGGCAGCACCCTACAGGTCTTAGCCTCTCGTCCCTCAAGGGGCACCTCCAGCACTCACCAGATCACACCGCGCTCCCCAAGGGGTACTTTCAGCCCCAACCTCAGCAGATCCAAAAAGGTCAAATTCTAAACCCCTCATTCTTCCAATAGGCCTCCCTGATCTGACCCCTCTAACCTTGCAAGGGGCACCCCCGATCCAAACGCCAAGTTTCCTAATGCCTCACCAATTGGCACATGCCTGGAGGATCCCTCCCACACATCATGTGGAGGAAGAAAACCTCATTATAAAATCTCACCAAGACTCGGTCATATTTTAAGAGAGATCATCAAGTCCATCACAAATAGTTCCAGCCATAGTCTCTCAGCCTCAAGAACCACTGATATACCTAGAATGAAGAACGGTTCCCTCCTACAACCCAAAAGCAGTCCCATGGCATTACCCAGAATGCGCTTAAGTGGGTAACAATGGGAGGTACTTCAGGAGAGAACCAAAACCCAAAAGAAACCTAGGGAACTTTGTCGGAAAATACCTACAAAACTGATACTGCTTGTGACATAGCAACCCAACTCAAATCCATTCCCTGACAAATATCCATCTGGGAACTTTTATGTACATCAAGATCACATCGAGAAATCTTTGCGAAAACATTGAATGATGCACACATCTCTCCTGACGTACCTCCCGAAATGGTGGCAAGTATGATCGGACAACTCCTCGCACCACGATCCATCACTTTCTCTAACGAAGAGTTGCCACCCGAAGGTCGCAAACATGGGCGCTCACTAAATATAGTTGTCCGTTATGAGAATTTCAAAGTTCCACTCATACTCATAGACAACGGATCAAGCATAAATGTTTACCCTTTGAGGACTGTCAAACGGTTGGGGATAGAATCGTCTTCTTTCAGGCCCAACACCATAAGCGTTAGAGCCTTCGACAACTCCCGAAGGCAGGTTGAGGCAGAAATTGACATGGAGTTGCAAATCGGACTAGACATGACCCTTGTCACATTTCAAGTCATCGACATTCCTGCTTCATTTAACCTTCTGTTGGGGCGGTCATGGCTCCATGCTGTTGGAGCCATCCCATCTACCCTCTATCAAAGGGTTAAATTCCCTTCAGAAAATCGAATCATTTCAGTATTGGTCGAGCCAGAAACCATTCTACCGGTGACGGTCGATATTCCAGAAACTGACATCCCAGTGATTGACATTCAACATGCAGAGGGTGACATACCATATCACAGCTTCGAATTCAAAAATGCGAACACAATCGCCAATCCACAGCCTCTCGCTGCAGAATATGTCATCCCCCTGCTGAATGATTAATCCTGAACTATCGTACCGAGTTCCATGAAAAAGGTATGGTGGTAAAACCAGCACATGTCAACGTATAGAGACGAGGACTGGGATATCAGCCAACCTCAGAGGATCAAGCTAAAAGGCTCAAAAAAGGTCAATTGTTTAGATACACACCCATCAAATTCATCAAGGATGGGACAGTTTGTGGAGATACGATGATCTCCCTTGAGGACCACCTCCAGCGACTCACACTCTCAGAACATTCCAACCAAGAGCCCGTCTGGCCACCGATAAGGTGGGATAAGATCCTCGGGGTATCAAAAGTACATCCGAAATCAGGGGCAGAACCCCCAGACCCATCACATGAGGCTAGGGATAAGGAAATAGGGTCATCCACAGGAGACCGAGAACCAAGAGTGCCCCTTGAAGGAGACGTGAGCAAGAATAGAGAGACCCATTTCTACCCACAGTCGAGGGGACACATCCCCATCACCAGCTCACCAACACAAGAGGCAAAAGCACCCCATCCATTGGGTTGACAAGGGAAAGTGTCCTGCCCTTAACTGGACGGATGTCAACACCCCATCATCAGATGAACCTGAGGAGTTAGAAGAACTCCAACTCCTGGGCGAAGAGATTGAATCAGATTTCGACTCTGAGCCCAGCCCAGCAGACATCATGGTCATCAAGACAGATGACCCACAAGAACAAATAGGTCAGAACAGCAGGATCGAAAAGGGGAAAGAATCACGATGGTCAGCCAACCCCCTAACGATCGAATCGGCTGGCGAACCATTCATGGATACCGGCCTTAAAAAAATGTCAATGTAAATAGTAGTTGGTACCCCAAATTAGGATAAGACTAATCATGTTTTGTAACACCGTCCTGTTCGAGATACCTTGGCGACACAAAAAAAATCAGAAAATTTTCAAAACACAAAAACATCATATATTCCCAAAAATACAAAAAAAAAAAATCAAATATTCCTCAAAATTAAAAAACATCAGAAAATTCTCAAAACACAAAAATAATAGAAAAACCTTTAAAAATCACCGTGCCAAACACTTCACACACAGCGCTGGAGTTCAAAGTCGACTCATATGATTTCGATCTAGAGCTGGACTTTGAACTCATGGGTTTGGATGAAGCCCTAGATGAGAGAAATGATGATACAACTCTCGAACTCGAGGATTCTCTCGAAAAGTTCGAAACAAAGGCCAACATTGTAGCAGATGATTTCAAAATTGTGAACTTAGGGCCAGTGGAGGTCCCTAGAGAGGTACGCATTGGAAGATCACTTTCCCTGGAACACAAGCAGAGGATGATGGAGTTCCTGAAACCAAGGTTATCCAACTTTGCCTTCTCTTATGAGGACATGTCAGGGCTCGATGAAGACTTGGTGGTACATCATCTACCAACAAAGCCAGACATGAAGCCTATCAAGAAAAAGCTGCGAAGAATGAAGCCAGAATGGGCCCTGAAGATCTATGATGAAGTCATCAAGTAATACAATGCGGGATTCCTGGTAGTCTCTAACTACCCAGAATGGCTCACAAATATCATACCAGTTCCAAAGAAGGATGGGAAAGTCAGGATGTGCATCAATTTTAGGGACCTCAACAAAGTGTGTCACGCCCCAAACCCGAAAATCAGATTCACAGGAATCCAGATCGTCGAATCTGGTGCCGACAGCCTCCGTAGTAACCCATTCTCGGCTCCTAGCGTTCATACGCCAGATCCGATCCTGGGATCCTACAAGGAGGATTTTTTTGTACATTTAACTCGTAATAGGCATAACCACAAGATTACCTAATTTAAAAGGGCAACATCATCATCATATATCCACTAATATAATCATTTGAGTACAATGCTGAAAGGAAAATACATAAATCAAAAATCAAGCTCCAGAAGACCGGCTGCATGCTCCAAGCTCAACACTGCCGTAACCTAACATCACCTGCACGCATCTATCGTGCATAAGCTTATAGAAAGCTTAGAGGGTGGTGTAAGTGTGTGCACAAGGTAAGTGTCAAGTATTCAATACAATGCCATCATCATACAATACCGGAAATACTGGTAATCTATAAATCATACAATATCGGAATAAGTAGAAATACTGACAACACCAGGAATTATCAGAGTAAACAGAAATACTGACAAGATCATAAATCATACAATAACAGAGTAAATAGAAATACAGACAAGTTCATGAGTCAATCAATATCAGAATACACAATATAAGACAGCTATGCAAATGAGGAGTCATAAAGAGCCAAATATCAGATGCCGAGGATGTGATGCAATATGCAATTCCTAATGAGTTCATGAATAGCGTCAGAGGGATCTAGACCATATAAATGTAGAAACACAATAACCCAAAATGTCATATGCCGCGAATGTAATGCAATATGTGATGCAAATGGAATGACCATGCTGGAGTATGAAGTCGGAATGATAGTACATAGTATTGCAGGCTATGGGGTCCATCACAAGAGACTTCTATGCAAACCAGTCTCATATCTAAATTTGGATAGTTAGACTCAATGTAGTAGACTCCTGATCTCAGGTTAGTCATGCGCCCCAACTAAAATCTGCGCCATTGCGAAGGCACGCGTAACAAATAGTTGCGCACCACCAGCCTGAGTGGATAGTGAATGAATGAATGAATGAGTATGCAACTCCTGCTCAATAAGTCCACATATCAATACGATTCCTCTCTAGGATCATCACCGGGGTCTAGTACACTCCACACCACCTGCCGCCCCATCAAGCGCACAACTAGGTAAATGGAAGAGACCTCACTATCTGCCTAGCCAGTAGTCTGCTAATACCTACCCGGCTTGTTGATAGCGAACCCATTCCTCGAGCTGGTCAAACTCAACCTAAACATTACCACCTCACTCAGGCGGGTAAGGTCACACCCCCTCCCAACCGACCACGACACAGTGGGAGACATAGCCTCCTGGTATTTGGCACTCGGGCGCTCATGTATCCACTAGGTCTCAATGTTGGGACATCCTCTGGTACTAAGAGAATTTTAGGGATTTTCACCCAGGGCCATCTATGGCAGCCCGATGCTCGAACCAAACATTTTCAGTGTCCCATCTGGCCATCTACGATATGGTTATGGAGGCTACGACCCTGATGTCGCTAGGGCGTACAGTAATCACAACACATAATGCAAGTTGCATGAGTCATACAATCCAGTCATGCATCAATCCTGCGCATACCGTGCGCTCATGTGAGATAACCTCCACCTATCAGGGAGTCTCATAACAACCTGCCCATTGACATATACAATGGTCAACCACATCTCATAACAAACATGCAGATGATGCTTATGGGTATGTATCATGATGCTATGCTGTCACATACTCATAATCGGTATCAATTATCGGCATCGACAATCAATCTCGATAATGTGGACATTTAACCAACATTGCCCCAAGGAATGACCCATATAGAGCCAAACATATAATGGACCCATGGCCTAACAAGGACCTAATATATAACACCATGGACCTTACTCAAGGTAACATATACACAACAGGTGGGCCCTGCTCATGGGCCTCAAATACATGACATGTGGGCCCTACACATGTGTAACGCCCTGAAAATCGGGAGTCGAGCAAAGCTTAGCTCCCAAGTTCCAACGCATCACTTACACAACGTAGATAATGATGATTATGATGAGAGCATTGAAACATGAATGGGATTATACCAAAACAGCATATCATACTCCAAAGACAAGTGAAATTGCAAGCGGAAGACTGTGATAGATATATAAAAATATATAAACTGTGGTAAGTCTCCAGAGTGTGATAATATTACCAGGTTACATAATTACATGTCCAATTCCAAAATATACAAAAGGTGTAATGTCATCTAGTCAATATCCCAGAAATCCCCGTTGATCAGGACACCGCTCACATGAACCCGCCCAAAAACTGTATGTAGGAGAATGTCTCCTTGTCATCCTCGAAGTCAGGCTCCGCCTCAGGAGTCGCGTCATCATCTGCAATCAAGATAGAGTCTGGTTGATGTTTAAAACACCGTCCCATAACGTGGGAGTGAGTGATCAACTCAGTGGAACTATACAGCAAAGGTTAACATGTTATCAATTCAGTCAAGCAGTAATGATAAAGTAGTAAAAGCAAACATCCCTGAATACTCTTATTAATGCAAGAATGATATGAATAATGATGCATGCCTTCGCCTACTCTCCCTCGTGCAACACCATCTTACGGTCTCGGCATGCTTTCTTCCCTCTATGCTCTTCAACCCGGGCACATGCAGAGCGATGTTATGAGCATGATTACCAAGTTTTCATTAGTCCTTTTCATACAGCAGGATTGAGAAACTAAGGTACCTCCTTTATATCAATTCCCAAACAATGATCCATATAGGGTCGTCAATCCTAGTTAATCACATATGATAGGCAAGTTCAGGTCACAACCACCAACACCCTACCAACTGGCAGTCTATTTTTAAAGGCTCGTCTCCAATCTGACTGGGGACTACAGCCAGGTTGTGCCGGGGTAGGCCTATTTTGTACTCAAAGTCACTCCACCAACGCCCTACCAACTGGTAGTCTATTTTCGAAGGCTCGTCGCCCCAGCGTAGGCCAACAGCTCGACCACGGTGTCCCATACTACCATGTCCGCCTCATGAGTCTTAGCGGATCGAGGTACTAAGGTTAACGGGGTTTTCATTGGTGAGTTTGGTACCTTAGGTTCAAGCAGTAGCGTCCAAACATGGTGAGCATACATCGGGTCAATCGGGTTATTTGACAAGCTCGACTGGTACGAGTGTACATTGAAGTAGCCGACAATGTACCACTGTCGACAACCATCGTACGACTCAGATTCATCGAACGTGTCGTATGTGGCGAAATGACCTCAGCCACATAATCAAGGCCGGTTACCGATTGCTTGGACTATATAAGTAGAACAGACATTATAGTGTAAGTACGCGGAAGGGTTTATACACATAACTAAGGTAGTTAAGAATCTTATCTCAATGCCCATATAAGTACATTTCACCAAATACTAACTCATATAGACATTTTATCAAACACTTATACTACACATATCACATACATAACGTGAGTTGATTATAACATATATATTTGGACAAATCCTTCCAGCGAGGAGTTGTCACATACACAACCATCATGTAGTTGCATTCTCTATACATAGCAGGCACAAATCATAGCCCCATATTCATTCAAACATTTCTACAAATACTTAGGCTACACACTACAACATACATGACGTATGTTGGCATAACATGTATTAGGGCAAATCCTTTCGCTAGGGGGTTGCCCCGTATACCACACGCATATACCCAAGGCGGAGAATCATGACATGCATGAATCCGGGTTCCATATTCGTTTAATCATTTTCACAAACACATGAGCTACACACTTTAACATATAAAGCGTATATTGGTCGTGGCATGATTTAGGGTAAGTCCTTTCGCTAAGGAGTTGTCGCATATATAACAAGCATATAATTGCAACAAATAATCATGTTAGGCATAAATCCAAATTCCACACGTATTCAAACATTTCAATACATACATAGAATACACTATATTCAACATAGCTCATATATAACTGTAAAGCGAAACAAACGACACCTTTTGCATGTGAAATAGCACCTACATCAAGAATAAATCATTAACCGACATTGAAAGCCTTGAAAACCATAACCTAAACATATATAGTCTGCATCTTACGCCAGTAAATGCGTAACGGATTCGTTTTAAACACGTAGTCTTTGTCAACGGCACCACAACAACCTACAATAAGGAATAGGTTAGCTATTCCACCATTTGTTCTATTTGAATCTCTACAACAGGTTAGGGTTAGGATTTCTTACCCAAATAAGGTGTTGGAAACACCAGAAGAACTACACAAGAGTGGTGTTTCAGTAGGTGGATTAGCAGGGAAGAATCCCAGGAATCTTCACCAACTTCTCTCTCATTTTCTCTCTCTTTACTCTATTCTCTCTCCTAGGGTTTTCCCCAGATTTGTATGGGGTGAATGAGAGAGTGCTTAAGGTCCTTATATAGGCCTAAAACTGATAGAAATGGGCCCAAGGCCAAGGTATACTTAGGTTATAGCCAAAACCCATCTGTTTCGGCTCAACGAAGCACTTCCGGAGCCCCCCTTGAGCCAAAGGTCAGACTTAAGCGCCCTGACCATGGATCTAGGTCGAGTTAAGTTTTCAGTCTGATCGGATTTACAGATCGCCCGTGGCGGATCAGTTTCAATTCAACGGTCCACGATCACCGATCAGGGCCACAAGTACACTGACCTGTGTATAAAATTTCTCCTGATCCGAGGGTGTATTTGGGTCAGATTCTGACGGTCTGAATCCTTATATTCGGCCCGCAAGCGACAAGTCTCAGATTACTTAAATTTAGATTTTTATTTCTAAAATATCCACGTTTCTCACACACTTCACTCCGGGCTCAAGCGAATAGCCCCGGGACACTATCTGGATTTGATTTCTGAGATGGTTGTTAAGCCCAGCAAGGCGGTCATATTCGTTTAGTTTCGCGGTAATCGGACTTTCGATGTGCGGTCCAGGTCCGATATGAAGTTTCAATGTGCTCCCGAGAGCATCTGGGTAATGAGATTGATCCTAGATTTCAGGGTAATGTAACGTCGATGATTCTGCAAGTTTTGGGTCTTGCAGTTCATCTTTAAAGTGATTCAAGCGGATTTCACAGCTAATCTAGTTTAACACTTAGTTAATTTTGTCTAATTCCTAAAGGATTCGGTCCTGAGTGATTTCTGCCTGAGGTGGTACTCGGGTCTTTGTACGGATTTTTCCGCGACGTTACAACATGGGTCTCGAATACATCAAATGGGTCATGCATCATGGGCCTAATACATATAACAATGAGCCTTGCCCATAGGCCATGAATACATCACAATGAGCCTTGCCCATGGGCTATGAATACATCACAATAGGCCTTGCCTATGGGCCTTAAATACAACATAATGGGCCTCAACTACGGGTCACATATATATCATATAAGTCTCGACAATCGAAATCGGCCTCGACAATCGAAATCGACACTTGGAATCGGCCTCGATACTCGGCCTCGACAATCGAAATCGGCCTCGATAATTGGTACCGATAATCAACATCGATATTCAGCACCGCGATCAGCACCAACAACCAGCATGTAAACAAGGCGGGGTCCATAGATGGACAGTTGATCAACCATAATATAAAGATCGGCCCACGGCCGTGGTTATATCAAATCTGATGGCACGGAGCCATCCGTCTATGGCGAATGGAGCCCACTTATTTGGGTTAACCCACTTAGAGAATGGTGCGAATGGGCCTAACAAAGCCTACGAGAATGTCACAATGAGGACATCTAACCACATTGCACATCAATGTGGACATCTAACCAACATTGCTCCCAAAGAGTGGCCTACATAAGGGATTCATACACAACGTAACAGCCACACATACATCACATTGGGTCTCATTCATGGGTCTCTCATATATCGTGTTAAGCTTCCTACAAGGGCCTCGAACGTATAACAATGGGCCACGCCCATGGGCTTTAAATACACAATAGGTGGGCCCTACACATGGGCCTCAAATATATACAACAGGTGGGACTCAATGGACGGCCACAAATACATCAAGATGGGCCTAATCACATGGGCCTCATATATATATCGAATAGGCCGCACCAATTGGGCCTTATATACATTTCAATGAGCCATAACCTATGGTCCTTGCATACATCACAATGGGCCTCATATATATATATATATATATATATATATATATATATATATATATATATATATATTAAGGTGGGTCTTAACAACGACCTCATACACATCAAGGTGGGCCTCAACTACGAGCCTCATACACATCAAGGTGGGCCTCAACTACGGGCCTCATACACATAAAGGTGGGCCTCAACAATGGACCTCATACACATCAAGGTGGGCCTCAACAATGGGCCATAAATATGGCAAGTGGGCCACATCACATGGGCCATATGTATATCAAATGGCCCACACCTAAATATAAGTGGTGGTAAGGATTTCCACCATAAAAATTCTCAAGGGTTTAATGGTGGACATTCAAACCCACTGTTTCTTTACGGTGTGGTTCACCTGATCAAAGGGCTGGACATATCACGGTGTGGCCCGCCGTTATGTATTTGAGATCCAATCTATTCATAAGTTAACATAGTGATAAATGAAGTGAAGACAAATATCAGCTTAATTAGGAACTACTGTGGCCCTTAGAAGTTGAACGGTAGATGTCACGATCCACTATTTAAATGGTGGGGTCCACCTGAACTTTAAATCTGACCCATCCCTTTTGCTCTTGCCATGAAATGATATCTCAATATAGTTGGACGGTTTGGATACAACGTATGCATCATGGTGGGCCCCACCGTCCTAATAGTGAACGGTGTAGCTGAAATACACACATCAATGTGGGGCTGCGGGCTTGCTGTCATCCAAAGGAGCAGCTAATGGTTGCTCTACATGCAACTTGCTGCACAAAAGGGCAGAGGTAGGTCCCACGTACGGCCCACCCTATATATATATATATATATATATATATATATAGTATATATAGTATATATATAGTATAATATATAATATATCATATACCACATCCAGGCCCTGGACGGCCTGGACATACACATACACTATGGTAGCCCCACACGTGGGGTGGGTCCCACCATCCAGGGAGGTGGACGGTGCGGATAGAAACACATACATCATTGGGTCCCACGTGGGACTCACCCAATCTGTTGGTAAGGTCACACAGACTGGGATGCAGAGGAAAAACAAATTTCATAATGATCCAAAACTTTTGGACCCAAAAAAGGGTTTCAATTGTAGACGTTCAACACGACTGTTTCCCGCCATGTGGGCCATCCCAAGTGAATAATCTAATCCGTTCACCGTCTTAGCCACCTCGAATGAGGTCAAATAGACTCTGACTAGGACTGGTTTGAATGACGAGGGACTCCAAAGAGGGCCCTAGAGTGTTTCAACAGATGGGCATTAATACCGTTAGTATGGCCCACTCAAGACTTATATTTGCCTCAAAATTTGGCACATGGCCTAAAATTGTAAGGAGAAGATGGTGGATGGTGTGGATTAAACAAATTCATCATGGTGGGATCCACGTGTGCTGGTAGCCCAGTAAGGCTTCCACCCTCACCGTCACTGGACAATAACGTCCAAGGACTTACCTTTTTTTTTCTTCTTCTCCTCTTTCTTCCTTTATTTTTATTTTATTCTACTATGTGGGGCCCACTAGTGGATAATCCATTCCGTCTATTATATAGACCAGTTCTCTATGGACTAAAGGAGTCTAATGATGGATAGGTCCACCACTTATCCACACAACAATAGGTATTAGAAGGTTCCAACAGTGGGACTTTGTTTCCCTCGGTGCGGTCCACTAAGAACTAAGATTTGTCTTTTTTTCGACTCGTAGCCTAAAACTACATGGGGAAGGTGGTGGACGGCATGGATTAAACAAATACATCAAGGTGGGGTCCATGGTTGGGACACCCCCACCCCACATCCGCATGGTTGACGTGAGGGGGGTGCTCCTACTATCACCATTGGTTGTGGTGTGGTCCACCTGATGGTTGGATTGAGTAGATTTTTGGGCTCCACGGCTAAAATGTGCAAGAAAATGGACGTATGGTGTGGATCTAAGAAATACATCAATATGGGTCCCATGAGTGAAAACTCACTCCAAACCTCCCATGCAAAAAGTAAGAAATGACGTGGGTAGCCCAACCCCTTAGCATTTGTGGTATGGCCCACTTGGGATTCGGATTAGCTTCATTTTTTGGCTCAACGCCTAAAATGATATGGGGAATGGGATGGATGGCACGGATTAGATCCATACATCAAGGTGGGGCTTGCATGAGTGGCCCTCTCCAAAGCTTGTTGAATCAAGCTAATATTTTTGTTTTTAATTCATGTCCAGCGTCCCTGGACGCCGGACGGTTTGTGAGCATACGTATTTAAGGTGGGCCCTACTTAGGTGGGCCACCAAATGGCTGGATGGTGTGGATGAAACATACATCAAGGTGGGACCCATCCCACAGAACTTGCTGATGTACCACCGTCCAGTAAAATGGACGGACAGTTAGGATGTAAAATACATGCCTCGAGGCGGGTCCCATCATGTGCAATCCTACAAATCAACAATCAAGATGGGCCACACATCATAACAACAAAATAATGGAGAGATCTTCCCTATAGATGCACCCACCTTCCTTCTTTTTCCTTTGTAGTGCTTCAGAGCTCCAATGAGGCTCTTTCAATGGTGGAGATGGGCTTCTAATGGTTGGATTGAAGGGGATCTAAGGTGAATGTGGCTGAAAATGGGAGGGCTGTCATGGACGTTTTGGGAGTTCTTGTTGTTGGAATAGGAAGAAAGAGAGGGAGAGAGAGATAAGGAGAGAGAGAATAGGCCATTATAGCTAGTAATAAGCTAGCTATGATGGATTGTAAGAGCTTGGTAATGATGGGTTGTAAGAGCTTGTAATAATGAGTTTTGAAAAAATGAGAGCATTCATGGGGTAGGCTAGGTAGGGGGTAGGTTAGGTTGTAGAATAGGGTAATGTCATCCCTAGGATGACATCATCCTCATTATGATTTTGGGAAAGCGTGTACACCATGGCCCACAACATGCGATCCACCGCCATGATCGTGCACGGGTCATATCTTGGGATCTAGACGTCGGATTGACACACAAGACGTAGCATCGGAATTGTAGCGACGACATGGTCGCAATGGCATAGGTCTGGGATCGAACCGACTCGGGTGTACAGGGTGTAACTCAGGGTCGAGCGCAAATGAAATCTACAGGTCGCGGGTCGCTGGAATTCGATCGGGAGGACCGCGGAAGCATACGAAACGGTATGGGCTAGGATACGGGTCTTATAAAGTGAGTCCTAAAGATGATTTCCCTTTGTCCCACATCGACACACTGGTGATAATACTGCTGGGCACAAGATCTTCTCCTTCATGGACGGTTTCTCTAGTTACAATCAAATCAAGATGGCCAACAAAGATCGAGAGAAGACTTTCTTCATCACACTATGGGGAACTTTCTGCTATCGGGTCATGCCCTTCGGATTGAAGAATGCAGGAGCTACATATCAGCGAGTCATGACCGCCTTATTCCACGACATGATAAACAAAGAAATGGAAGTCTATGTGGACGACATAATCGTCAAGTCTTGCACGATCGAAGGACATTTCGAAGACCTTAAGAAGCTCTTTAACAGGCTAGAAAAGTTCAAGCTCTGATTCAATCTGCAAAAATGTGTCTTCGGTGCAACTAGAGGCAAGTTGTTAAGCTTCATTGTCAGCGAAGATGGTATTCTGATGGATGAAACCAAGACCAAGGCAATCATCGAAATGCCACCGCCTAAGACTGAAAAAGAAATTCGGGGCTTTCTCGGACGAATCCAGTATATCAGCCGATTCATCGCACAGCTTACGCCTATCTGTGAACCCATATTCAAGCTACTACGGAAGAACTCTCCAAAGGAATGGAATGACGACTGTCAGGCAGCCTTCGACAAGATCAAAAAGTACCTGCTAAATCCTCCAGTTGTAACATCCCGGATTTTTGCCAACCTGGGATTAGACGTCCTTAGGCAATGGGTCGATCCTAAGACCTTATCGACTTGTCAAAACTCAATCCCGCAATCTAAAATCGCTCCTTAACCCATTTCCTTCACAAATCCCACCCTTTACCACCTTGTTCCTTAAATTTTCTAAGTACTTTCACCATAGACACTATCGTAAACTAGCTAAGTAGTATAACTTGGATCACTTTATATACAAACTACAAAGGACTAAGTACCACCTCAGATAGAAATCTTACAGGACTAAATCCTTTAGAAATTTGGCGAGATTTAGCTAGTGTTAAACTAGAGTGCCTGTGAAATTAGCACCAATCACTTTAAATACGATCTGCAAGACCCAAAACTTGTAGAATCATTAACGCTAGGTTACCCTAAAATCTAGGATCAATCTCATTACCCGGCTGCTCTCGAGAGCATCTCGAAACTCCGTATCGGATCTGGACCGCACGTCGGAAGTCCGATTAACACGAAGTTAAGGAACTAGGACCGCCTCGCTGGGCTTGACAACCATCTCAGAAATCAAATCCAGATAGTGTGCCAGCGCTATTCGCTTGAGCTCGGAGTGAAGAGTGTGAGAAATGTGAAATTAATTCAAAATAAAATATCTTGAATAGTAATCTGGCACCACTCGCTTGCGGATCAGTTTTAAGCAACCAGACCGTCAGAATCAGACCAAATTACACCCTCGGATCAGGAGAAATTTCATACACATTTACATGTACTCGGAATCTCCAATCGAGATCCGCTGACCGTTGAACTGAAACTGGTCCGCCACACGTGATCTGGAATCCCGACCGAAACAAAAACTTAATAGAACGTAGATCCAGCGTTAGTGAGCTTAAGTCCGACCTTTGGCTCAAGGAGGGCCGCCAGAAACCCTCTTTTGAGCTGAAACAATGCCGATTTGATTATAATGTAAGTATACTTTGAACATAAGTCTATTTCGGTGAATTTTTATGCTATATAAGGACCTTAAACCCTCTCTCATGGCAGCCATACGAATTTGAGATTGAGAGAGAGAAAAGAGAGAGAAAAGAGAGAGAAAGTGTGGGAGCAGTGGGAGAATCTCCCTGCCACTCTTCCCTGATGCTATTCGGGCTCCACCGCCCGATTCTCATCGCTTTCCCGACGTTTCCGGCATCATTTTTAGGTAAGAAACCCTAACCCTAATCTGTTCTGGGGTTTAGACAGTTGTAGGTTGTGAAATAGCTAACCTATTTCATTCTATAGGTTGCTAAACTGCCGAATATGGAAGCTTAGCAAACCTATCGACTCCGTTACGATTCTACGACAAAAAGTACGGACTTTAGGTGTGTAGGTTATGGTTTTCAACGCTTTCAATGTCAGATACTGATAGATTCATGATCTGCATGCAATTTCACATGTACAAAGTGCTGTCTGTTTTCCGTTTCGATTAAAGATGAAAAATATGGAATTCTACATACTCTAGGTATTTGTAGAAAGTACGGTATACGTATATTTTTTTGGAAATGTGTTTGACATGTTTATTCGTTATATGGATATACGATATATGGATAAAATACTTATTTGGCAAAAGGATTCTCCTAAATACATGTTTTACTTATACACACTATGTATGTTGAAATTGCGTATTCTAGAAAATACTGTATACGTATAAATTTTGGAGATGTATTTATCATGATTATTTGTTGTAGTAATATATTATACATGGATAAAATACTCGCTTGGTTAAAGGATAGCCCTAATACATGTTTTGCTAACATACACCATGTATGTTGTAATAGTGTATTCTAAGTGTTTGTGAAAATGACTGAATGAGTACAGAATTCTCATTCGTGCTCGCCATGACTAATTGTCATGGATTCATGATTGTTGTATTGGCAATACCCCTTTGACGAAAGGATTTGCCCTAAATCACGCCACGACCAATATACACTATATATGCTAAAATGTGTGGCCCAAGTGTTTGTGGAAATGGCTGAATGAATATGGAACTTGGATTCCTGCTTGCCATGACTATCCATCGTGGGTGTACGCGTGTTATGATTGGGGCAACTCCCTAGTGAAAGGATTTGGCCTAATGCCTATGTGATCGACATATGTCATGTATGTTGATGTATGTTTATTTAAGTGTTTCTTGAAATGTCTGAATGAGTAGTAGTTAGCAAATTGTAATGTATAAGGGTGTTGAGATATGATTCTCAACCTCTTTTAACTATGTGTATGATCTCCTTAGATAGTTGTGTTATTAGGAATTGAACATGTACAAACTCATGCTTGTGTTGTGCTTCATAACATGCTCAACTGCTTTATGATTTTAACTATGTAATGCATATGTTTAAATTTATATTTACGTTGTATGATCCGTCATGGGTGATGGGGGAGTGGAGCAACGAGTGCGTGCAACAGCCCTGGCAGCCCTAAACGGATAATACCAGACCTTGATTGTATGAGTTGAATCTTGATCCATTACTGCTTTATCTATCTGCACTTGATTGGGTTTGGGGCTATGATTATAGTCCAGACAATCGGTACCAGAATTGCATTCGTGGCTGTGATTCATTTGCCACATGAGATGTGTTCGACGAACCCGAGTCGTACTTCGGTTGATGATAGTGGTTGGCCACACGAAGTGCTTATGCACTTCATGCCGTTCAACTTGTTGTGCGCTCGAGCTAGCCGAGCTCGTCAAGTAACCCGATCTGTCTTATGTATGTTCACCATGTTTGGACGCTACTACTTGAACCTAGGGTACCAAACTTACCAGTGAAATCCCTTTTAACCATGGTACCTCGATCCGCTAAGACTCATGAGCCGGGCATGGTGGTATGAGACACCGTGGTCGAGCTGTCGGCCTATGCTGGGGCCACGTGCCCCCCCGTAGTGACCATTGAGCAACCAAACTCGTGAGCCAAATACGGTGGTATGGGACACTGTATTCGAGCTGTTAACACTTACGGCGAGAGCCGAGTACGGTGAGATCTGTACTCGTGCTGACGGGCGACGAGTCCTCTGTAGTGTCTTCGAGTATACTCCAAGGTTTGTGATTGGCGACGAGCTCTTCACAGCAACTAGAGTATGAGTTGAGCCGAGTACGGTGAGACCTGTATTCGAGCTGACGGCCAGCGATTGAGCCGAGTACGGTGAGACCTGTACTCGAGCTGACGGTCAGCAATTGAGCCGCATACGGTGAGATCTGTATCCGTGCTGACGGGTGACGAGCCCTTTGCGATGCCTTCGCGATGCTTCTTGAACCATAATACCGTATGAGATTAACTAGGATTGACGACCCTAGGATGGATCATGTTTGGGAATGATACAAGGGAGGTACCTTAGTTTCCCAATACTGCTGTTTGAAATGAACTAATAATTACTCGGTAATCATGCTCATCATCGCACTGCATGTGCCTGGTAGATGTGGAGCACTGAGGGATGGACGCATTCGCGAACGTAAGATGATGTCGCATGAGGGTGGTTTGGCAAGGGCATACATCATGTCATTTCGTACTTGCATTAAATAAGAGTAGTTAAAAAAATTGTTTAGTTGTACTGCTTTATTATTACTGCTTGACTGAATTGATAACATGTTAACCTATGCTTTATTGTTCCACTGAGTTGATCACTCACTCCCACGTTACGGGACGGTGTTTGCAACACCAACCAGATTTGTTGAGTTTCAGATGATGGCGATGCTTATGAAGCAGAGCCGAACTACTACTATGATGTTGAGGAGGAGTTCTCCTACATGTAATCTCTGACAGGTCTATAAAGACCTGGTATTGTATTGACGGGGCTACGGTACTTGGGATAGGAGACATTACACTTCCTCACATTTGGTATATTTTAGAACTGTACTTGTAATTATTTAACCTGGTAATGTTATCACACTCTGGAGACTCATCACAGTTTATATATTTTATCTATCTATCACAGTCTTCCGCTTGTAAATTTAACTATCTCTGGAGTATGATATGCTGTTTTGGCTTAATCTCACTCATGTTCGATGCACGAATACAGTCAACATTCAATCATCATTCATTTTGTTGCATAAGTGATGTTTTGGAACTCGGGAGTTGAGTTTATACTCGACCCCCGATTTTCAGGGCGTTACACTAGTGCTCATGCCACCTACCCTAGGTAGGCCACTATTGTTATATATTTCCGTCGCAGCAAAAGCAATCGGATGCGTTCTTGGCTAACACGATGATACAAGAAGAAAGGAGCAAGCAATCTACTACCTAAGCCGATGGTTCACAAGCTACGAAGCCAAATACTCCAGCTTAGAAAAGACATGCCTCGCCCTAGTCTGGGCAACACAACGTCTACGACAATATATGATCGCTCATCCAATCCTTATGCCAGCTCGCATGGACCCGTTAAAATACTTGTTCGAAAAACCAGCATTAACGGGCAGGATCGCAAAGTGGCAGCTACTGCTTTCAGAATTTGACATCACATATGTCACCCAGAAAGCAATCAAGGGGCAAGCACTGGCCGATCACTTAACAACACACTCTCTGCCTAATTACCAGCCGCTGAAGACATTCTTCCCTGACGAAGACATCCTCCAGATTGAGGAAGAAGAAGAAAGAAAGGCAGGAGAGTGGACACTCTTCTTCAATGCTGCAGCAAACTCAAAAGGAAGTGGAGTAGGCGCCATACTCTACTCTCCCGATGACGTCCCAATTCCCATATCCAGGAGGCTGGCATTTCAATACACTAACAACGTAGCTGAATATGAAGCATGTATTGCTGGTCTAAGAGAAGCCATCATCCTCAACATAAAGAAGTTACGAGTCTTCGGAGACTCACAACTCATCATTAATAAGATAAATGGCGACTGGAAGACCAAGGATGAAAAGTTTATCCCATATCATGTTTACTTGGAAAATTTACTTGAGGAATTCGACGAGATCACATTCTCTTACATGCCTCGAGTCAAGAACCAGTTCGCGGATGCCCTAGCTACCCTCGCCTCAATGCTAGAGATCCCAAAGGGAGTTGCTGAATGGGAACTTACCGTCAAACTCCAGGAGGAACTCGCAATCTGCCTACAGATTGACAAAGTTGAACCTCTCTCAAATGATTAGCCGTGGTACACAGACATCAAGGAATATCTCTAACATCATAAGTACCCGATAGGAGCAACACCAGTTGATCGTCACACCATCCAACGGCTAGCGGCACAGTTCGTGATCACTGGGAGCATTCTTTACAAGCGATCCTTCAACCAAGTCCTTTTCCATTGTATGGATGAGACAGAAGCGGCACAGATCATGTCAAAAATCCATGAAGGACTATGCGGCCCACACATGAATGGACATATGATGGCAAAGAAGATCTTATGACTTGACTACTATTGGCTCACGATGGAGACAAACTGCTGTAAGCACGTTAGGAAATGCTTCAAGTGTCAGGAGCACGCAAACCAGATCCATGCGCTTGCTTCCGAACTCTACAACCTAACAGCACCATGGCCCTTCTCTGTATGGGGATTGGACATCATCGGCAAAATCAGCCCTAAAGCTTCAAACGGGCATGAATACATCCTGGTGGCAGTAGATTACTTCACCAAATGGATAGAGGCAGCATTATAAACCACTATTGTAGCTTCTCATGTGGTCAAGTTTATGAAGAATAACATCATTAGTCGTTATAGGGTACCTTAGGCCATCATCATTGACAACGGAACTCCATTCATCAATAAAAGGATGGGCAGTTTCCTCGACAAGTTCAAGATTCAGCGCCATCGGTCGAGCCCCTACCATCATCAAATGAACGGTGGGGTCGAAGCCGCAAACAAAACTATCATCCGCATACTGGAGAAGATGGTGAAGACATATCGTGATTGGTCAGAAATGCCTCTTTACGCACTCTGGGCCTATCGGACATCTGTACGGACTGCTACAGGAGCAACTCCATACGAACTCATATATGGAATGGAAGCGGTGCTGCCAGTTGAAATCGAAATCCCATCACTCCTGGTACTGCTAGAAAGTAAAGTTGAGGAAGGTGAGTGGCAACAAGCAAGGTATGATCAACTGCACCTAGCAGACGAAAAGTGCATTCGAGCGCTAAGCCACTCCCAATGTTATCAAAGGAGGATCGCGCGGGCCTACAACAAGAGGATATGGAAGAGAAGCTTCAAAGTCGGTGATATGGTCATGAAACACATCCTACCGCCTCACTTACCAGATTCCAGAGAAAAGTTCAAACCCTCGTGGGACGGACCGTTAATCATTCGGGAAGTACTTCGGGAGGCGCTTTTCGGCTCACCAATCTGAGAGGAGAAGATCTTCCCGAGCCCATCAACACCGATAACGTGAAAATCTATCACGGATAACCATATCTAACCATGTCAATGATCACAATCGCAAAGTTGCACCCATCACTTTCCCACCAAAAACAAAACAAAAATACCTACTACCTCTCCCATCAGAAACACCCGTCATTTCTCCTGCAAAAACGAAGAGAAAACAAAAGCAAAGAAAAAAAAGAAAAAGGGAGATGAAGAAAGGAAAATAAAGACAAACAAAAATGAAAAAAAAAAATCAAAGAAAAGAAAGCCCAAAAAGGAAGAGAAGAACTTCGTCCCACATCCCCAAATCCAACTAAAGGCAGCTTACAATTGTAATCAAAGACAAGGATAAGAAGGTAACCAGTTGGCCGACTATGAAGGAAGTCTCTCCATCGCTCCCGGCATTTCAAAAAAAAAAAAAAAGATATTTCTAAGCAAAAAGGGCGAGGTGAAAACCCGAAAGGGCGCCTCGAGTAAAAACAGTAGTGGACTCGGTGAAAACCTGAAAAGGCACCAAGGGTAAGAACAACAGAGCTACCAAACGGTGGGTAAGATCAAAAACCCAGGACGTAGTGAAAATCTGAAAAGACGCTACGGGCAAAAATGACAAGAAGAGCCAAACGAGTGAAAACCCGAAAGGGCGCTACGGATAAAAATGACAAAAATAAAAATAACAGTGTAGGTACAGAAGAAGCCGAGGCAGCAAACAACGCAACGAGATACAAGGAAAGATCAACTTCGGATCAGTACTCTATCGAATTCTACTCAAACCCAAAGAACGCGATCTTAGGCACCCTCTCGGGGAGCCGAGATCTCAAGTACGCAATCTAGACTACTGTATGCAATGTGGGCTGAGTCCAAATTTTTTATCCCAATCATCCAAAGCACAAATCCAAACACAAGTAAGCACTGACAAATGTAGCACAAACAAAATTTTTCATTTCTTTAGAATGTTTTTACAAGTACATTATTTTCCCTTTTTCACATAAAACCAAAAATCAAAATAAAATATTTTTATGCATATGGGATAAGCAGTTGATCAAAACCAGGGATCACAGGTAAGCTCCTATCTCTCATACATCGACAATCTCTGCCTAAGTCTCTCTATGCGCAGGTAAAAGACCTCGTCCCTCTCCAGGCGGTGTGCCGCAAACATGCTCTCATCGTACCGTCGCCCCACTGCCAATCAGTAGGCCATTTCTTCACATGTATGATGGAAGACAACAATCTCAGAGATTAGGTAACTATGTGTGGCAAGCAAGAAAGATGGATCAATGAAAGGCCGCTCTTCGAAGGCCTCGAACGAGTCGTCAACACATGAGGAAGACGAAGCAGTATCGCCCACCATATCCTGATTAGTGGCCTCGTTTGCCAAATGTCAGCCTAGAACTTGATGATAAAGTGACTGCTCTACCACCCATCGCTGGTGTAGCACTGTGGCCAAGGGAGGTGCCCAAGATTCGAGCCCCATAATCGTGGCATCCAAAGATCCCTGCTAGGAAATCCAGACTCACCTGTATAGAACAGTCAAATCAGAAGGAAGAGGGGCATGCCCAAATCCAGAAAAGGTAAACTTTGGGATATCCTGCCAGAAACCAAACTGACGAAGAAATCGCATGGGACGGTAAGAGTAATACCCCCGAAGGCCTAAGCACATTTCAAAGCCCCCAAAGGCCCACATCTCAAAGCCCCCAAGGTCCACAAGTTCAAAGCCCAAGAGGCCCACATTTCAAAACCCATAAGGCCCACAAGTTTAAAGCCCCAAAGGCCCCACTACACAAACCCGATTTCAAGGCCCATGGTCCTAGGCCCACATGTCCAAATCAGGCCCATGTTCCCCAAATGCCCCATTAATTCATTAGTGGAGGCCATTTGGCTACTTAATCCAGATCACTGTATAATAAAAACTGGACGACGATGCCTTCTCGCGAGATCGAACGGATCTTTCAAAAATCTAAAAATATTTCAAATCGTTAGCCCCGCCAGCTCATCAGTGGAGGCAACGCGGCTGTTTACTTGCGCAAATAAAAATCGAACGACGACGCCCGCTCGCAAGATCGAACAGATATTTTCCGAAAAATTTTAAAAATACTTTCAAATAAAATCCCCAAGGAGTCTAGCTCTAAAGAGGATAATTTTCAAACAAAAAGTTTTCAAATAAAAAACTTTTCAAACATGCACGCGGCGCACAGTACACTGAGGAATCTTCCATATTCTCCATTTACGGTCAGTGCAAACAGTAAATAAGATTCGATCCCTTCCGGTTTCCCTGGAAGATGATCGAATCCGTTACATGATACATATACGATTGACCCGATCTCTATATCTGGACAGTCGTACGAATGCTAGTAGAAATGAGTAGATCCATCTCTAGGAAGAATAATCAAACTCAAAGTGACAACAAGCCATTGTAACCAAAGTATCAGAATCAGAAGGTTGCATGGCAACAAATTACCTGCACATACCTAGTCCAGGATGTTCGCAAAATTTGATCGAGTCCAAGTCGGCGTAGTAAGTTCCCCATAAGGCCACACCAACGCGCAGGGCAACTAACCATATTGACGATCAAACAGAACGAATACTCCCAGGGTGATTATGTAGCAAAGGAACGACAAATCAAACAGTACGGGAATCCTCGTAAAGACACACCAACGCACAGAGGCCCTACTTTTCAGACTTACCCTCCAATGCTATTAACAATTGGACGTGAAAGGGTTGTGATTAGTGATCGGTAAGGCCGTGACAAATGCGCAGGGGACAATCACAACATTTTTCTCAACCCTCGTGATATGTGCAAGTCATCTTTTTTCAAACAATCAACTGACAATGATACAATAGCAGGCAACGGATTTGAATAACTATCCTTTCTGACCAGAAGGGTGGGGTGTCCAATTGCTTTGACCTTCGGTTGCCCACAACCTCGGTCAAAGAGGGGCATTTGTAGACACCCCACCCAGGCTAATATCTTGAGAAAGTTAAGATAATCCGGGAACCATGAGCATATCCTAAACCAAACCCTAATCCGAACCAAGCCCTAATCCCAGCCTAAACCCTAACCTTAGCCAAGACCTTGATCCAAACCCTAATCAAACCTAATCCATCACAATCCATCATTTAAGCCAAAGCATACCCAAACCTTCACCCACAATCAACCCATTTCTTAGTCCATTTTTAGATCACAATCGAGCCAATCTTGAGCCATTTTTAAGCCAAATATCCAAAATGGACTTTATTTCACTCTCAGGAACCAAAAAAGGACCCACCCGCTAAATTTTGGGAGAAACTGTACCGAGGTGGTAGTTTAACTATCGCAGGCAGTAGTCAAACTACCACTTCCTCTCAAAAAATATGCGCGGAACCAACCACACAAGTTTCGGACCAAACCCAGCCCAGGCGGTAGTTGGACTACTGTCGGCGGTACCCGAAGTACCTCCACTTGCGGCCCACGTGTGGACATCTGGGGACAGCTGTCCCAGCATCCAAAAGTCAACTTTCTCCTACAATTACCCCCCTATCCGAGCTTATTTGCCATTTTACCAACCTCTTTGGCCAATGAGAGAGCGCCACGTGGCATCTCTCTCCCCTCAACCAATCACCACCTGCCACATAAGCATTTACCCTCCTCAAACCCAAAAATTACCAAAAGACCATTGGAGAAGGCTATAAATAGCCCTCTCCTCTTCACACCTTCTCATTTAAGAGAGAGAGAGAGAAAGTAAGGAAGAGAGTGAAGGAGAGGGAAGGAGCTTCCAAGCCTTCAAAGCCCTGATCTTTCAAGCCACCCCCTAGCCTTCCTCTCAACCTTTCTAATCCATAAGCCTAACCCAGATTGATCATGGTTCAATCCATATCTTAGCCTACTCAAAGATCGAGCCAAAGATCCATTCATTCAAAATACAAGCATTCATCATTACATTTATTCCCTTTTCAACTCCCTTGCTTCTCTAGATCTTTAGTGAACGTATGCTCTGTGACTTGCCATACACCGGATCCTGTCACAACAGAAATTTCTAGTGATCTAGTCCATTTTTCTTACCTCTTTGCATAAGCATCATCACATCCACCTTCTAGATACGCCGTTGGACGTATGCTCTGTGGTTTACCAAAATTTTGGATCTTGCCACATCAGAAATCCATGTGTGTGCCTAGTCCTATCTCGACCACATCATCCACACCTTGAGATTACTTTACTACACAAAGTGGAGATCGTACGTTTGTATGGGCAGAGAGGATGCCTGACACCTTCCCTCTTTGTAACCGAGGTCCCTTACTCGGAATCCCGGATCGCAGATCGGGAGTCACTCTAAGGTAGGAAAGTCTTCGGATTTCTCCAACCTTACGTATCCTACGATTCTAGCCGACTGCAGGATTTTAAGATTATTCGGCTAGTGGCGACTCCAAATATCCAAAACTTAAACGACAATACCCAAATTAGCGTGGGCGCTGATTTCCAGTGTCTACAACAGGATGAACCGCTTAGATTGGATCAAGGCGGTCGAGTTTTAGAGCGGTAGAAACCACAAATCCTGCTCGCACTCTTGATGACTTTCTGTGGCCACGCAAGTGTGTTTCCATGCGCGAGAAGGGCATGGCCTTGGTCAATTTTGACTTCCCTTCACGATGGATGGTTTAGATCGTCCAAACAAGTGATTATGGTGGGCCACCATTCGAAGCAACGAGCGGCATTTTCAAATGCCGTTGCTGGCGGGAGAAAAAAGGGGAAAAGAACTCTCTTTTACAAGTGAAATTCGGGTCAAGGCTGTTTGACCGGGTTTTACTATCCAGTGCACCACAGGTGCATGTACCTTACGTGCACAGGCACTATAGTGTGGGGTCCACATGACAGTTTGTCCTGATCCGATCCATTCATTTGCTTCTAGGAATCCATGTGGGGCCCTTGGCCAGTTATCATACAGGTTTAAAGCCTAGGTGGGGCCCACGACTTGATTTGAGTCATCTTGGTGGATCTCCATCAATCCGATGGTCGGATCACCCCGAAATCGAATGTCAACGGCTAAGAGGGTCTAATGGCTGTTTGTATGTCTTTTGTAATGATTTACTAACTAGACATTAACATTAATACTAATGTTATTATTATTACTTTAGTATAAACCATATATGTAATTATTTATTCCCCTTTGTTATTATTATTATTATTATTATTATTATTATATTACTATCATTATTTTCTAAGGTGTTTATCATGGTTTGCATTTTGATTAACGTCCTTTATTTATTGTAGGGCTTAATAGGAAGAATTTAAATTTGTAAGTGAGTCGTATTTTCTAAATACATAGGTTACTTTATGATTTATGGGTATCTGACGGTCAGATCATTACAAAATATGATCAGTGATGATTCCTAGGGTTCTTAGCTTAGTTTAGGTAAAACTCATTGAAGAATTTAGTAATCAAGTGGCCTTGGAGACTACTCATAGGGAAGTCAATGGTGATTATGATATTTGAACCCTTAAGTCCCATCTAAGAGGACTCTAATGCTAGTGGGCTTGATAAAGACTTTCCATGATCTACAATGAATATTTTGGATGGTCGATCTTTCAGTTGAACAGGCGCATAATTTAAACCTATGATAGCTCTTACAATCATATGGTTGGCATAAGTCGAACAATTTGTGGATCGTGTGGTCTAAGGCCTGTGATAACTAACGTGGAATTCAATTATCTAATAAGGTTATTAAAATCCTAGATCAGGCTTCTCTGATGACCCGATAATCTATCTTGAAAACGGATGGCTTGATTAGTGTTTATACTATATTAGGTTTACATCCTAACACCCGAGTAATAAAAGTATGGGGTATTACAATCTACCCCCCTTAATAGAAATCTCGTCCCGAGATTTGTTGGGTGTACCCGTAAATGTTAACATTACTAGTAGTAATTTCATTTCAATAGTGGACTCTATTTCTCATTTGTGCAATTACGTCTTGTACTATTAATAAGCTATATTTAAACGTACCACATTCCTTAAGAAATAGTCTAGCATAGCAATTTCTACTAATCGTTTGAAACCATTCTAACATTAACCAATACTAAGAATTTATTTAAAGGTTTATCTTCGTCCAGTGTCCTATCACCTTTACTAAGATTACAAGTTTTTTTAGGAGACCGCTATTAATAATATCTTTTTTTTTTACCCTTAATGGTAATCTCTAATATTTAAAGTACAATACGATTTTCTAGTTTCCCGTGTTCGAGCTATCACGGACAAATGGTTGTAGTGGGTTTGAGTACGATACATCGATCCTTTGCCTACGTAGAACAGAGGATTACTAGTATCAATTCATAATCCTACTAAATCTCGATACTTTGCTTGATCAGGGCATTGAGATCATTGAGACTTGCTAGGACTTAGAATTTAGGTCAAACCGCGTACTCATCGCATAAACATGATTCCATCAATCCGTGACCCCAATTACTCTAAGCTCATGGGAAATCCCATTTGACCATTTATTTTTGACATGCCCCAAAACTGGAAATCGGACTCACAAGAACCCCGATCGCCGAATCCAGTGCCGACAGCCTCCGTAGTACCCCATTATCGGCTCCTACCGCATATACACCAGATTTCGATCCTAGGATCCTACAAGGAGGATTTTTTTATACATTTAACTCATAATAAGCATAACCACAAGATTACCCAATTCACAAAGGCAGCATCATCATCACATATCCACTAATATAATCATTTGAGTACAATGCTGAAAGGAAAATACATGAATCGAAAATCAAGCTCCCGAAGACTACAGCACGCTTTAAGCTCAACATTGCTACAACCTAACATCGCCTACACACATCTATCGTGCATAAGCTTATAGAAAGCTTAGAGGGTGGTATAAGTGTGTGCACAAGGTAAGTGCCAAGTATTCAATACAATGTCGGAAATAAGCGAAAATACTGACAAGATCATAAATCATACGATATCAGAGTAATGCAAAAACATACTGATAGGCCCATAAATACCATCAGCCTTACCTAGGCTATGTGATGCAGAGATATAATAAAAGCAATATCATATACTGATGAAGCAATGCAAATCAACTATGCAATGCGGAGACAGCAAGCCAAATATTAGATGCAGATGACGCAATGCAATATGCAAATCCTGATGAGTTCACGAATACCGTCAGTCGTATCTAGGCCGTATAAATGCAAAAACATAGCAACCCAAAATGTCATATGCTGCGGATGTAATGCAACATGCGGTGCAAATGTAATAACCCTGCTGGAGTGTGAAGTCGGGATGATAGTACGTAGTATCGCAGGTTATGGGGTCCATCACAAGGGACTTCTATCTAAACCAGTCTCATACCTAAATTTGGATAGTCAGACTCAATGTGGTAAACTCCTGACTCAGGTTAGTTGTGCGCCCCAACCGAAATCCTAGCCATTGCGAAAGTACACGTAATAAATAGTTGCACACCACCAGCCCGAGTGGATAGTGATTGAATGAATGAATGAGTATGCAATTCCTGCTCAATAAGTCCACATATAAGTACGGTTCCTCTCTAGGATCATCACCGGGGTCTATTACACTCTACCCTGCACATGGGCCTCAAATACATCAAGTGGGCCGCAGCACAAGGGATTCATATAATCAGGTGGGCTGCATCAAATGGGCCGGAAATACATCTCAATGGGCCTCATCATATATGTCATAATCACATTACATCAGGCCTTGCCCATGGGCCTTGAATACATCACAATGGGCCACAACCCATGGGCTTCAAATACTCAATAGGTGGGCCCTACACATGGATCTCATATGCATCAAATGGGCCATGTATATGGGCCTAATACACATCATAATGGGTCGCATCACATGGGCTGCACCTACATCACATCGGGCCTCACATATGTGCCTCACATACATCACATCGAGGTGGGCCCTACACCTATCAAATGGGCCCCAACAGATGGACAGTGTTCCTACTATACACACATCAAGATGGGTCGCATAAGTGGATGGCATAGATGAAATACATACAACATGGTGAGCCCCACAGACTTGGTGACGTCACTACAACAGCTATATAGCTAGTATGAGGTACCCCAGCCAATCTACTTCCCAAGGTGGGCCCCACGTATGGCCCACCAATCCAGTAATATAGCTGGACGGTTAGGATATAACACATATCATGGTGGGCCACAGATGAACGGTAGGATGAAACACATACATCTTGGAGTGGCCCACGTCCTCAAATGGATGGATGGTTGGATATAACACAACCTTAGGATCTGACCCACGTCCTTAAGGTGGGTCTAGGGCTATTCACGAGTCAAGCTAGCTCGAAAAGCTCGCTCGACTTGGCTCGAGTAAGCTCGGATTGACTCGGCTTGAATGGCCGATTCAAGCCAAGCCAAGCTAATTATTTGAAGCTCGAGTTGAGTTCAAGCCAAGTTCGACCAGGGGGCATTTCAACTCGACTCGAACTCGAACTCGAGCTTGACTCGGCTCGATTAATAAATATATTAAATATTATATAATATATATATATATATAATATATATATATATATATATATATATATATATAAGTTTTAAGTTTAAACTTAAAAAAATAATAATAATAAAAAACAAACCCTAGAGTCTCTACGCGATTGCACGCACTCCCTTCCCTTTCCATTTCTTCTCTTTCTTTACCCACTGCTAGCTGCACGTTTGCCCCGACCACCACCACCAGTTTTCATTTCAGCTCCACAATAGTATGATTTCAATCTCTTGAGATCTACTTCTTAGGCGAGAAACCCAAGAAATTTGATATGGGTTCTTCTCAGATTTGTTAGAGCTTCAAGGAAATTCGATAATCTGATTGGCTAGAGCTCTTTACTTGGATTTCTGATATGTGTTCCGCTTTGTTTCTTTTTTAGTACTAGGATTTCTGCTGGTGGAAGAAGATCAAGAACAGATTAGTTCTTACAGATTTTCTCATCCGATTCGAAGCTTTATTTGTTTTTTTCATCGGATTTTGTTTTGATTCTCTTAAGATTTTTAAATTTTTCATCAATGGAGGAGTATCAAGAACAGAATCCATTACTCTCTAACCCAACAAGCTCGACCTCGACTCGACTCGAACCACTAGCTCGACTCGAACTCGACTTGACAGCTTTGGCAAACAAGCCAGGCTTCAATGTTGAGCTTGAGGCCAAGCCCGAGCTCGAGCTCGAACTCGAGTACACCATGGACAAGCCAAGCCAAGCTTGGCCCACCTCGACTCGACTCGCTTCGATGCCCACCTCTAGGTGGGTTCCATCTGGGGACGACCTGGATGATAGAACACATGCATCAGGGGCCACCGTCATTAGCAGATGGGCAGCGCAGATAGAACATACATCAGGGTGGGGGTCCACAGCACCGTCCAGCACCTTGGACGGTGCAGATAAAACATTACATCATGGCAGGCCCTACACAACACCGATGGACGGTATGTATATAACACGTGTACTGAGGTGCGGTCCACATCCCACGTGTGGACATCACACACCAGGTGTGGTCCCACGTCCGTTAATTGGACAGCATGGATGAGACACGTGCATCACAGTGAATTTCCACTGTCCAGATATCTGGACGGTGTGAATACAACCTATACATTGAGGTGGGGTCCAGTGGGGTATATAGCCACGTACGTCAAGGTGAGTCCCACCCACACGTGCTACACGTGTGGGATGGTCCACGTATCAAAATAGATGGACGGCTTTGATAAAGCACATACCTCGTGTGGGAGTCCACGTCCCACGTGGCATGCTCCACATGAGATTTGAATCTGCTCCATTCTCCAGGCCTTCAGGCCTGGATGGATGGCGTGGACTTAAACACTTTAAATATGGTGGTCCCCACCATCCACACCACTGGATGGTGTGGATCTAAAAATACATACATCACGTGGTGGGCTCCACGTAGTAGCCCACTGCAATATATATAATATAATATCATTTCATAAAATATAATATAATATATTATATGATAATGTACATAACGTGTATGAATTTCAAAAAGCCACCATCTAGACCCCAGGGTGCTCTGGACGGTGCTGATTTAGTGCATGAAACTATGGTGGGTCCACACGCAGCAGTGGCCCACCACAGCATATATTAGATAATATAATATAATATATTATAATATATAATACATATATGTATGTATATGTATGTGTGAGTGTGTGAAACTGTACAAGTGGCAACGTCCAGTCCAGCGTCCCTGGACGTTCGGATGGACGGTATAGATATAACGTATGCATCGTGGTGGGGTCCACATACGTGGCCCACCAATATATAATAATATAAAAAAAAGAAAAGAAAAAAGAGTCCCCAACGTCAGGAAGAGATGGACGGCTGGAATAAAAAAAAGAAAAAAAAACGTGTAAAAAGGGTGGGTCCCAAGCTACTGTGACCCAAAAAGGGTGTCAATGGCAGACGTCCAATCACACTGTTTCCTGCTGTATGGGCCACCTGAGTCCCAAATGCATGTGATTTTTGGGGGGACCCACTGTCCCAAAGGGACCCAATAAATGCACGGTGTTGATGAACAAATCACATCATGGTGGGGCCTACAAGTGGGACCACGTCCCTGCCTTAATCGCGTCCACGGCAACAGCGTCTCGTGCTGCTAACGTTTTAGCAGCGCCATGCTTGGTATATTTATTTTTCCTTTAATTCCGTGGTTTTTCATACATGGGGCACCACATCTGAAAAATTCAACCCGGTCATTGGATTCTACGGCTGCTGATCGTCCAAATGAGACCAATATGTGATGTGTTTTTGGCGAATAGAAGAATCAAGGTGGGTTTTAATGGTAATATCACTATTTCCTATGGTATGGCCCACTCGAGAATTGGATTAGTCTTAAAATTTGGCTCAACGCCTAAAATAATCCGAGGAAAAGGATGGACAGCTTGGATTAAGTACGTACATCAAGGTGGGGCCTATAGGAGGGGTCCACACATCACCCTTAGCCACCCCCACACGTACCCACGACTGGGCACGTCCAACGTCCCTGGACGCTGGACACTCTAACACGTGCAGCATGGTGGTTCCCACATGGACGTGGCCCACCTGAGACGTGGCCCACCTAATTGAATCAATCAGATATTTGTGTTTGCCCCACACCCGGCCTGTGGGTTATGGGATGTCAGGTGGGCCCACTTGATGGACAACATAGATAAGATGTATACTTCATGGTGGGATCCATTCGGGTGGGCCACACAAATCAACTCAAAATGAGAGAGAGAGAGAGAGAGAGAGAGAGAGAGAGAGAGAGAGAGAGAGAGAGAGAGAGAGAGAGAGAGAAACACCCACCTCTAGATCAACTCCTTCCGCCTATGCAATCTAGAGCTCTAAGGGGACAATTTCGACAGTTGAGATGATGATCCAAGGGTTGGATTGGGTGGTAGGAAGGTGGGCCACACAAGCTCTCCCATGAAAGCTTGCTTTGATGTGGGATGCTTGCTTGAAGAATGAGAGAAATGAAAGAGAAAAGTGTAAGAGAGAGAGATGGGTGTGATGGGTGTGATGTGTACCTGTGTAAGAGAGTTTACTTTAGGGGAGGGGTGGTTGTACTTGGCGATGGGTGAGTGATGGAGTGTGATGTGTACTTTGATTGATGGGATTGATGTGATGGATTCTGTCAAGATTGCAACGCACGACGTTTTCCTCAAACCGAATGCGGGCCCACATCTCCTGGCCTGGGAATCGCCTTGGCACGCGAGACGCGGTGTTGGAACCGCGGCGACAGGTTGGTTGCAATGATACAAGTCTCGGGTCGAACCCATTCTAATATACGGAACACAACTCGGGATCACGCGCAAATGACGATAATAGATCGCAGGTCGCCGGAATTCAACTGGGAGGACCGTGAAGGCATACAGAACGGTACGGGTTATGATACGGGTCTCACAATTTTCATAATGAATAAGACTGTGAGGCCTATTACGCTTCCAATGCGCTCTCTGATTGTCTGAACACAAAATCTTAGGACCAAGGTTTCTACATGAAATCTAAGTTTGAAAAAAAAAAAAATTCCCCAAGTCCACCTATAATTTTAAACCTAGTCCCGATATGCTTAGCCTATGGTTGAAAATTTTCTTAAAATTCTATAACTTTACCTCTAGTCACTTCTAAGTGCTAGAAATTACGAGAGATATTGCCTCTAACTAAAGAGATGTACTAGGGAATTCAATTTACAACCCCTAATATGATTCCTTAGATTTATGAGTGCTTATGTCCTGTAAACGTGGTGTGTAAGGAATTGCTTATGAAGTCTAAGTTCGTTTCATTTGCTAAATAATCTAATGTACAAACGCCATTATTTCTAACTAATGAAATTTCTAAAAGAGTTCAGAATCTAAGAATTTCATTTTGAGAAATCGAGTCTAGTAACGTTTATTTCTAACTAATGAAATTTCTAAAAGAGTTCAGAATCTGGGTCTCTAAGAATTGTATTTTGGGAGTCGAGTCTAGTGAATGTTTCCATTTGGTCTTATGTACATTGCAATGGTATTTGTCCTCCCATAACATTTCGGTTTAGTTTCCAAGCTTAAGCAGCTACCCTGATATTCTACAATAGGGAACTAAGTTTTGTTTCTAAGTTCAAATGACTAAACCTAAAATGTTCAAGGGACTTAAGTTCAGTTTGTAATTTCGAAGATTATCCAACAACTTTCTTAAGGGACCTAAAATATTGAGTATCTATATTTTTAAAGGAACCTTAATTAGATCATTTCTAAGTTCTACGATCATCCAAAATAATCATCTAGGGGGCCTACGGTTTTGAGTTCCTATATTCTCAATTTCTCCTAACTACAAAGAAAGTTCAAATAGTTGTTCTAATAATCTCTAAGGGAAACTAAGTTCGGGTTTCTACATTCACAACCGTTCTTCTAAATTTAAGGGAAATCCTCTAAGTTCAAATTTCTAATTTCAAACATCCCAACTTAAGACATTTAAAGTTTGTATAAGTACATTTTCTAAGGCCTGGTTTGTAAAAATTATGCTCTAATAGCAACTGTAACACCACGACTTTTCAGGGCCCGAGTATGTGACCCGTTTCCCAAAAATCTGAGCGTTAATTTATAAAGAGCAAAATTCCATATATAATTTTTGATAGCATTCAGAGTAAGCAGATGAGCGTAAGATGGACAAATCAATATAAAAAAAAAGTTTGCATTTACGTTTGAAGTATACAAGGAGTTGTTCATAATGATTTATACAAAGCAATGTCTCCAAAATTAATAAATACAAGAATTACATGATCCAATACATGAGAAATAGTAGAATGCAAGTAAATTTGAGCCGCTAGACCCCTCAGCTTCTCAAGGTAGATACAGTCATGCAACCCTGGCACTTGAATCCGGCTCCTCATCAGCTCGAACCTGAAAATCACTTAAGCCACCTGTGCTACCTGTACTGTTATATTTATTTGATGGATGAGTGGCCAACTTAATGTAAACTCTCCTTAAGATTACACACCGTCGCATTAGGTAAGCATAGTTATAAAAACATGGCAAGGCATACAAAACAATACATGATGCAGTCTTATTAAATACGTGGATGCGTGAATGCATCATCGACCTGGGGATGCACATCCCGCTGTAGAAATGAAGGGTCGCCCCAAAAGAACTAGTCACCTGGAAAAATACACAAAGGTACGCCCGAGGAGAACCAGCTATCCAGAAAAGACCATAATATATAGATCACCCAAGGAGAATTTAATTACCCGGAAAAGATCATAAAACATAGATCGCCCAAGGAGAATTTAATCACCTGGAAACGACCATAGATTGTCCAAGGAGATTTTAATTACCTAGAAAAGACCATAAAATATAGATCGCCCAAGGAAAATTAATCACCCGGGAAAGACCATATGCTATGAAAATGCATGATTAGCCCAACCGTCATTAGTCCGTTTACAACCAGTAGGTTTGATAAGCTCAAAGGTCACTACGGGGAGCTCAAAGCCCAGTGTAGGCTGACATCTCAAGCATAGTGTCCCATTCCACCATCCTTGGCTCATGAGGCTACCACCTTAGGATGTTTAATGAATCTCAATCGACTAGTGGTCAATCGTATTCAGTATATGGGGCTTACCATCGCATGGTTGCACAACATAAAATATCGAACCCATATAGGGCAAATACCAAACTAAAGCCATGTAGGGCGATATTGAAACAAGCCACCTAGGGTAAATATAAAAATAAGTCACACAGGTCAAGTATCAAAACCATGTGATAAAGACCATCCTTAAAAACCACTTGGATACAACCCCTAGATGGTAGGCCCACATCAATGATCAATTTAAACCATTACTCAATAACCACTCGAAAGTCCATTATGATCACATCATGATACATCCCAAGTATGGGTGTACATCCATGGGTGGGGGTTTCCCACTAAAGTACCAGTTTAAGTCCCATAAGGTATGGATAAATATGCAGGTAAATATTAAGTGGATCCCTTAACACATGTGATTATCGAGTCCTATCATAAATTAAGAAATTGCATGGTTAGATCGAGTTTTACATACTATTTATAGTTGAGATTATAACCTAGGGTTTGGATTATTTATCTTAGTGTCTTAATATATATTTAGGGTTTTCATCTTAGGGTTTAGTCTTAAACTTAAATTTTAGAATTTGAATCTTGAATTATTAATATAAATATTATTATTATTATCGTACAACTGATCGAATAATATTTACTATAGGGGTATTAATCCATCAATATTAATAATGATGGTTCATAGGTTCATATTTAAATATACCGATATTATCCATTATTCTTTTAAATGACTAATAATACTGATATCCATCCATCATATAATAAGATCTTTTACTAACAATAATATAATAAGGATTTACACTTATATTCGTATTAATAAGGATTATACTAATCTCACAAGGAAAATGATAAATATTTTTTAATAATAATAATGGCTATCTATAATGGATTTGGTCACGATAATAAATACTATGATCTACCATTGAGACTAATGTTTAAGAGAGTTAAATGGAATTCTACTATGTAATAACTAAGATTTGTTTATGATAACTAGGTTGAGCATAAATGATTTTCCAATGGCTAATCCTATCTAATGTTATCAATCCTCATAGAATAATGGCAAAAATGGTAATGCATAGTGTGGACTATTATCAATGGTAATACTTAGGAATAAATACTAATATCTAATCATCCGACCCTTGTAGTTCTATAGTAACTAGTACTAGCACAAATTAGCCTTCTAGTAGCTAATCATATTTAATAACCACAATAGTTATAATAACACTACCTACAATAGTGAATTAAAAAAATTATGTTGGTAGAGAAAGCTGACCCATGTAAATTGACTCGACAGCGAGTTGACTCAGTTAGAGTCGAGTGAGTTGATTCTCCTCCTTTCCCGAGCAAGTTCCTCTTACTAAATGAGCATGTTACTTCCTCCATTTCCTTGAGTATGAAACAAAGGGCCCATGCTCGACTCGGCCCACCTAACTCAGTTTCAAACCGAGTTGACTTGGTTCCAACCGAGTTGACTCGGCTCAACCCACCACACTTCTTCCTCCTTTCTCTTTTCTTTCTCCCTTTCTTTTCTTTCTTTTCTTTCTTCCCTGGGATGAACCGGACCGTACCAGGCCCGACTCGGCTTGGACTCGGCAGCGTGTGCAGCTCTCCCGCTCACACTCACCCTCTCCTTCTTCTTCTCTTTCATCTCTTTTCTTCCTTCTTCCATCTCTCCCTCTCTCTTTCCTCCTACTATGCTGGAACGCCCAGCAATGCTCGAACCAACACACCAGTAGGGTCCCTGACCTAGCCCAGACCCAACTCAGGCCAAACTCGGCAGTGGGCCGACTAGCAGAAAGAGGATGTCGTCCTCCCTTTCTCTCCCGTTTCTCTTTCTCTCTCTCTTCTCCCTTTCTCCTTCTTTTCTTCCTTTCTTCTCGTTCTCTTTTTTGCATCCTTCTAAGAATCGACTACTGGCCACCCCAACTTGATAGAGTTTTGAGCTAACTCAGGCCGCAGATGTGGTGCGGCACCAACCCGAACCCAACATCGACCCTCTTTCTTTCTCTAGTCCCTGGTATCTGGGCTGCAATCCCGAGAAAAATGCAGCCCTTTTATAGGCGTGGAGCTCGATTTTTGGATCACATCTAACGGCTGAGACAAACGTCCGTGTGCACGCCTCCATTCCCTTTCCTTAGTTGCGTGGGGGAAATCCATCATGAGGGATGGATTCCACTCATCGTGGCCCACAGGAAAAACGCTCTGGATCAATAGATGGGGCCCATACGATCATGATGGGTCTGATAGCTGGACAGGGAAGATGATGGCATCTCCCATAGCGGATTTTAATCTAAGGAGTATCCTGATGATCTGGTCCATTTGCATGGCTCGGATGGGGCTATTGATCACTGAAGGGCCCACTTTCCCCGGTAATCATAGTCGTTTGCCCACACCTCATGATATTTCCCGCCTGTCATGGATTTCTCACGAGATGAGGTGAGAAACTCCAGATGGTGGAGCCATCGCTGCCCTAGAGGGGACAACTAAGATCCATCCACGGAGCTTGTCGTGAGGCTCAGATCGCGCTAGGGAGACCTTCCTGAAGTGGAACTGTCTCCCAAGCCAGCTTGTCTAGCAGGCATTTGCCTACCCATTTTCGGCACTAAAGGAGGGGTCGTTGGATCGGTTCTCCGAAGAGAGGCTGGGATTGAAGGAAAGCATCGAGCGTAGATTGCCAGCGTGGTAGCGAGATGTGCTTCCCATTTTTGGCAGAAATCCACATGTGCGTTACCGTTGTGACACAGCTCGTGCGCACGTACCCTCACGTAAACATGTGGAAATTTTAAGGTTGGATCTTATTTTTACCCTCTACAGGATGAACGACTTGGATTGGATCAAGGTGCCCCGCCTTGATCACAATGGTCGAGTTTTGGAGCGGCAGAAAACACAAATCCTGCTCACACTCTTGATGACTTTCTGTGGCCACGCAAGTGTGTTTCCATACGTAAGAAGGGCATGGCCTTGGTCGATTTTGACGTCCCTTCACGATGGATGGTTTGGATCGTCCAAACAAGTGATTATGGTGGGCCACCATTCGAAGCAACGAGCGGCATTTTCAAATGCCTTTGCCGGCGGGAGAAAAAAGGGGAAAAGAACTCTCTTTTACGAGTGAAATTCGGGTCAAGGCTGTTTGACCAGGTTTTACTATCCTGTGCACTACGGGTGCACGTACCTTATGTGCATAGGCACTTTAGTGTGGGGTCCACATGACAGTTTGTCCTGATCCGATCCATTCATTTGTTTATAAGAATCCATGTGGGGCCCTTGGCCAGTTATCATACAAGTCTAAAGCCTAGGTGGGGCCCAAGACTTGATTTGGGTCATCTTGGTGGATCTCCGTCAATCCGACGGTCGGATCACCCTGAAATCGAACGTCAACGGCTAAGAGGGTCTAATGACTGTTTGTATGTCTTTCGTAATGACTTACTAACTAGACATTAACATTAATAATAATGTTATTATTATTGCTTTAGTATAAACCATATACGTAATTATTTATTCCCCTTTGTTATTATTATTATTTTTATTATTATATTACTATCATTATTTTCTAAGGTGTTTATCATGGTTTGCATTTTGATTAACGTCCTTTATTTACTGTAGGGCTTAATAGGAAGAATTTAAATTTGTGAGTCATATTTTCTAAATACATAAGTTACTTTACGATCTATGGATATCTGACGGTCAGATCATTACAAAATATGATCAGTGATGATTCCTAGGGTTCTTGGCCTAGTTTAGGTGAAACTCATTGAAGAATTTAGTAATCAAGTGGCCTTGGAGACTGCTCATAGGGAAGTCAATGGTGAATATGATGATTTGAACTCTTAAGTCCTATCTAAGAGGACTCTAGTGCTAGTGGGCTTGATAAAGACTTTCCATGATCTACAATGAATATTTTGGATGGTCGATCTTTTGGTTGAACAGGCGCATAATTTAAACCTATGATAGCTTTTAAAATCGTATGGTTCGCATAAGTCGAACAATTTGTGGATCGTGTGGTCTAAGGCCTGTGATAACTAATGTGGAAAATCCTAGATCAGGCTTCTCTGATGACCCGATAATCTATCTTAAAAACAGACGGCTTGATTAGTGTTTATACTATATTAGGTTTACATCCTAACACCCGAGTACTAAAAGTACGGGGTGTTACACAAAGTGCTTGCAAATACTGATAGGTTGCGCTTATAGGATATGACGAGCCTTTATGTGGTTTTGCGTTCAACAAACACGAAGAACCACGAATAGAACTCCATGTACACAAATTTTTTTCTGACAAATAAATGAAATAAAGTCCTAGATCATAGAGAAAATAAGAAAATTGTTGCTAGTTCAGACCACTGCTCTGGTCTATTTCTTGAGGACTACTGGCTAAGGTTTGTATTGAACCTGATTGACTGGATTAGAAGTCATTGTTGGTCTTATTCTTGGGTTGTATGAGAGAGTGGTTCGAGTTGTCGGTGATGGTCCAATGAACCACCAATGCACTGCTTATATAGGCCAAGGTTGCTGGCCATTTTGGTCCAAGGTCATAACTTCATATGACTATTTGTAACTGTTGGTGAAAAACTAGCTGTTATTTGGCTGTTTCTGACCGTTATGCATGTGGGATAACTAGCTGCTGCATGCTAACTGTTTAGACTCATTGGCTAGCCGTTTTATGACTATTGAGTTAGCCACATTCAACAGTTTATGCATGGTCTAGTTTAATGTTGCATGTGCAGTTAAACCTCTCTCAAACGGCTAGTTTTCAGCCTCTATAAAAGACAGACTAGTCTCATTCATACCACTCACTCACAACACTCCAGCCACATGACTCACATTCTCTGTCGACTCGTCTCACACCAGTTCGTGTAAGGTCACGAGGGAGCGACCCATCTGTGAAGTGCAAAGTAAGCCATTCGTGCCTCTACAACCGCACTGCCTCACATGCCCATGCCTTCACACCGAGCCCGAGACTGAGACTATGCCCAAGCCCATGCGTAGGTGTTCTCGTGTGCACTGGAACAGGCAAGTCCTAGTACTCCACAAATTTACCAAGTAAATAATAAGATACTCCACACCCTAGATATAAACACATTACTTTCTTCTCTCCTTTTCAATATGAGACTATTCCCAAGACACCAAAAAAACTCAAGGTTTTCAATATATATATATATATATATATGTGTGTGTGTGTGTGTGTGTGTGTGTGTGTGTGTGTGTGTGTTTCTATTTAAAATAAATTTTAATCAATATTTTAACAATACTTATGAGTACTAACAAATATGTTTAATAATTTGTCTGAAAAAGGTTTTGATATATGAAATTGAATACTTTTTTCATAAAATTTTGTTTGATTACATAACCCATAATATCCAAAAAATAGTAAATTATCATATCTGCTCCTATTATCTTAATCTCTATTTTCTGTAAATATGAGACAAAATATGTTATTCTTATGCCACCAAATTTGGCACACCTATTCAGAATTCATATACATCTCTTAAACATATTATTTTGATTGATGAACCATATACTATATTCTTCCTAATAAAATAATTATAACTCTTTGATTAATGTCCTTGAATTGGACAGATAAACATCTCATATTTAACTAATAAAAGTTGATTTAAAGCTTAGGATCATCTAATATTTATTTATTTATTATTATTATTGCATGATCCATCCATAGTGTGCCCCTTGTTGACAACATCCATTTGTCCCACCATTTTGCCATGTTATCGTGAAGCATGCACCCAAAAAATTAAGTAGATCCAAATTTCTAGTGGACCACAACATAGGAAACAATGGTAATTGAATGCCCACCATTAGAACTTATTGAGCCACAAGTTTTTGAATCAAGGTGATGTTTGTGTTTTCCCAGCATCCATGTTTTTATGACCTACTCAACATGTTAAATAGGAAATAAACATTACAATGGGCCTTAGGAGACGGATTGAGAGCTCAAGTGGACCACACCACAGGAAGCAGTGAGGATCGAAAGCTTTGAAAAGTTCTTAGGGACTTCTTGGGCTTAAAGAAGATTTGGATCAATCTGATATTTATGTTTTCCCTTCATACTGGGTCTATGTGACCTTATGAACAAGTTGGATGGCAAATAAAAATCATGATGGTCCCTAGGAAGTTTTCAACGATAGGAATTCAATCCCCACTACTTCCTGTGGTGTGGTCCCCTTGAGGCTTCAATCCGCCATCTTTTTGTGCTCGTGCACTAGAATGATTTGTCAAACTAGATGGACGGCGTGGATAAAATATATACATCATGGTGGGCCCCAGAAATCCCCTTTTAGGACCGTACGTCTCTAGCTAGGTCCGGGTGTGTGGGTATTGCCCAATCTGCACCCCCGTTATGCATCCCCAAAGGAGTGGATTAGGTTTGGGCTAGCCTCATCCAAGATAGTGTAGGCCTTACAGTGGTGCTTGCCTTAATGTGTGTATCCTGCATGGATGCCATCCATCCATTTTTAAATACCATTTTTGCGTATGCGACCAAAAAATGAAGAAGATCCAAATCTAAGGTGGAGCATACTATAGGAAACAATGGTGAATGAACACCTCAGCATTAAGAACTTCCTAGAGCCCACCGTAATGTTCTTTTTTTTCCATCCCAACCTATTAATAAGCTTAAAAACAAGGTCAAATGGATTTAAAAAAAAAAAACACATATCAGCTTGATCTAAAACTTTTGTGGCCCATTAATAGTCATTCACCATTGTTTCCCCAGTATAGTCCATCTTCCCCCAATATAGTCCATCTAAAATTGGATCAGCTTCACTTTTAGGCTCATGCTCTAAAATGAATTGAAAAACAAATGCATGGTGTGGATGTCGAATACAAACATCAAGGTGCGCTCCATGTAAGGGGCGCACCGTCTGGAATGAGGCCAGGGCCGCACCCAACCCGATCTCGTCCACAATCTTCATTCTCAATAAGAGCCACAATACTGTCAAAGTTCTGACGGCGCCACCATGATTTATGTGCTAGATCCACAATGTGTATCCATTTTTTTCCCAAATAATTCAAGGTCATGAGCCCAAAAATGAGTATACTACAAGAAAGTAGGCCTTTAGCCACAATTTTTTAGTCTCAATTCAAAAACATGAGGCTAAATGTGCTTTTTACCCTCGGTTGTAAAGGAACTGAGGTTAAAAGTTCATTTTTTACCTTGGTTGGTGAGCAACTGAGACTAAAAGTCTGCCATTTTGCATCGGTTAGTGAGCAACTGAGGCCAAAAGTCTGCCCTTTTGCCTCGGTTAATGAGCAACCGAGGCTAAAAGTTTTCCTTTTGCCTCTGTTGGTGAGCAACTAAGGTCAAAAGTCTGCCCTTTTGCCTCGGTTGGTGAGCAATTGAGGCCAAAAGTCTGCCCTTTTGCCTCTGTTGGTGAGCAATTGAGACTAAAAGTCTGCCATTTTGCCTCGGTTGGTGAGTAGCTAAGGCTAAAAGTTTATCATTTTACCTCAATTTTGCCTCAGTTGGTGAGCAACCAAGGCCAAAAGTCTACCCTTTTGCCTTGGTTGGTGAGCAATCGAAGCTAAAAGTCTACCATTTTGCCTCGGTTGGTGAGAAACTGAGGCTAAATGTTGGCCCTTTTGCCTCGGTTGGCAAGTAATTGAGGCCAAAAGTCTATAAGTGGCCCCAATGAGTTTTTAACGGTAAGCGTCACTGTCCCTACTATTTTCTGTGGTGTGATCTGCTTGAGCTTTCGATCTGCCTCAATATTTGACTCATGTCCTAAAATCATCTCACCAAATAGATGGACGGTGTGGATACAACTCACACACCATGGTGGGGCCCACAGAACTTGGTGACGTCACTTCAAACTTGCTATTGAAGCCGTCAGTAATTAATCCGCGTCAGTGGGTTTGGCGGTCAGGCATCTCTCTCCGTCTCGCTTCCCCCCTCTCGTTATAAACAATCCCTTCAAATGAATTAGGGCAATCTCCCTCCCTCTTCCTCGATCTCTTTGCGAGAGAAAAAGAAGAAGAGATTTTTCGTTTTTGCTCGGTAAGATCTTGTTTCCATCTCTTGAATCTATTTCTTCATGTTATTTATGTGTTTCTGCCATCTTTCCTTTCCGATCTGGTGTTTTTTTTTTTTTTTTCGTTTTCTAGCAATCTTTGCGGAGTTTTGTGGAATTTTTAACCCGGAATCTGATTTTGTCAGCTGATCTTCTGACTAATTTCTTGATCTCCCTCGCTCTCTCATTTTTTCTCGGTAAGATCTTGTCTCCATCTCTTGAATATCTTTCTTCATGCTATTTACATGTTTCTGCCATCTTTCCTTTCCGATCTGGTGTTTTTTGATCGTTTTCTAGCAATCTTTATGGAGTTCTGTGGAATTTCTAACCTGGAATCTGATTTTGTCAGCTGATCTTCTAATTAATTTCTTGATTGATCATAAGAACTGTAGGTTTGTAATTTTTAGGGTTTTTTTTTTTGTTGAATCTCTCTGTTTTGTTGATGTGATTGATCTGAAAAATGCTTGAAATCGTTTCATGCATGTATTTATATGTGCGTGCAGTTGCTGCAAGAAACAAAAGAAAAATGCGATATGAGTATGTGTGCGGCGGGGATGATAGATTTTAGAACTGTGTGACTTTTAATTCAAATTAATTTCATGAAAAGATTATTCGTACCACCGTCAATTCGATTCTATAGGGCCCTGTTTAGTCTCCACTTAGACAAAAAAGAAAAAAAGCGACATGGCGGTAGTGTGGAGTACCTGGCGGGAACGCCCTTATTTAGCCTCAATCCAAAAATCAGGTTGATTCAGCGTTCAGTTCAGCTTCCTTATAAAATTTATAACTCAAAACCTCTAAATTCACGTGGTATGGCCCACCTATGTTTTGTAATGTTTTTTTGCGTAATTCTTTCATCATGATGAAGCACATCAGATGAATCGATTGGATGGTGTGTAAACACTATGGTGGCCCCTACACAAAAGCTAATATTAGGCATCCCATCCCAACTTTTTGCTACAACCAAAGTTCTGGGTGGTCATGATTTTTGGGTTCCTTTTGGAGCATGTTTTATGTTTGGGTTGGATCTCATGAAAGTTTCACTCACATGACTCTCAGCGTCCGAGGTACCCAGCGTCACACTTAGAGATTTTGGTAAGGATTAAAAATAATTTTCATAACCCATAATTTATATAAGGGTGTTTTTGGCTGCACTTGATGTCAATAAATTCCACAATATTTTTCACCAAATTAGATTGATTAGTCATGAAATGTTGTGAAATACAGGTAGATGCAACCTGGTGCCTTAAGCTATGATTTCTAATACACAACCAAGGTTTTGTGCCACTGATCTAATTAACCCTACAGTGGATAGTCCATCCTTAAAAATCTTCTAGATGAAAGATCCTAGCCACCAACCTGTGACATTTTTTTTTCAGTTGAAAGTTGACCATCGGTGATGCAGTTAACTCGAAAGAGGAGAGTTTTGAACTAGCCAAGTACTTTTTCTTGACCATCACTGGGACGCATCAACTATTTTATATTTTTCTTAACCATCTATTTGTAGAAGTGAGTTACCTTGGTTTTGGTGGGTGATGGTAAAAGAAAGTGTTTTAGTGGTTAAAGAAACAAGTCGCTGAGTAATTCATGTTCCAAAACCAGACTGTGTTGGAAGTTGGAACAAGTCTTAGTGAATTATACTGATAGGGCTGTCAACAGGCCAGGCCTAGGGTTGCCTTAGGCTTGGATTTTGAGCTGGTTGGGCTGGATCTATTCAAAATTTTTACTGTCTGGCCAGGCCCCAGCTCCTATTCAAAATTGAGAGGGATAACCTTATTCAAATTTTGCTTATCACTACAAAAAATGGGGTTTTTAGCGACGAAACTTTTAGCGACGAATTTCATTTTCGTCGCTAAAAGCCACTTTTAGCGACGAAATACATTTTCGTCGCTAAAAGTGAGAATTTAGCGACTAAACTTTTAACGTTGAAAATTTTCGTCGCTAAAACTAGTGCAGCATGCTTTTAGCGACGAAAATTTTCGCCGTTAAATGCTACACACAATTAATGTCGATGCAGAATAAATTTCATTTAGCTGCGAAAAGTTTCGCTGCTAAAAATACTTATGAGACTTTTCGCGACGAAAAATTTCGCCGCAAAATATTTCCTATACTTTTAGCGGCGAAATATTTCGCAGCTAAAAGTTTTGTACTGTACATGACTTTTAGTGGCGAAAATTATCGCTGCTAAAACTCTTGTAGTGTACAAGACTTTTCACAGCGACAATTTTCGCTGCTAAAACTAAACTAACATATCTTTTGGCGACCAAAATTATCGTCGCCAAAAATTTCTTTTAAAAAAAATTTATTCCTGTTCAAAATACGTACAATATTCCAGATATACTCCTGTTAACAATATATTCCATCATATTCATCACATACACATTCATATTAATTTAAATCCAAACAACATAAACTTTTAGTGGCGACAATGTTCGTCGCTAAAAAATACTATGCAAGACCTTTACCAGTGAAATTTTTCGCTGCTAAAAATATTTTCCAAAAGATATTAGTAGCGAAAAGATTTGCGACAAAATAAATTTTTGAAGACTATTAGCTGCGCGCGAAACTAGTTCGCCACTATAAAATTTCAATGACTTTAGCAGCGAAAAGTTTCGCTGCAAAAAAAACATTTCCAAGATTTTAGCAGCGAAAGTTATCGCTGCCAAAAAACATCTAGGCCTTTTAGCAGCGAAACTATTCGCCACCAAAAAAATTCCAAGATGTTTTAGCAGCGAAAATGGTCGCTGCTAAAAATCCTACATGTTTTTTTATGCGGAGTTTTGAACTGTATATTAAAAAAATAAAAAAAAGGCTTTAAAAAAAAAAATCCTAGATGTATATCAGGAATTTTGTGCGGAGCTGTATATCAAAAAAAATAAAATAAAATAATAATAATAATAATAATAATAAAGACTTTTAGCAGCGAAATTATTCGCCGCTAAAACAATTCCAAGATGCTTTAGCAGCGAAAATTTTCGCTGCTAAATATCCTACATGTTTTTTATCCTACATGCGAAAATTTTTGAACTGTATATTATAAAATAAAAATTAAAAAAAAAAAGACTTAAAAAAAAAATCGTAGATGTATATCGATTATTTTGTGCGGAATATTATTTTTTTTAGTAAAAATACTTTTAGCAGCAAAAGTATTCGTCGCCAAAAAAATTCTTTTCGCTGCTAAAAATTCCAGATGTTTTTTCTCCAGAGTTTTGAACTGTATATTTAAAAAAAAAAAAAAAAAGGACTTCCAAAAAAATAAATCCTAGATGTATATTCGGAATTTTGAGTTGTATATATATAATTTTTTTTTTAAGACCTTTAGCAGCGAAAATATTCGCCGCCAAAAAATTTCGTACCGCTTTTAGCGATGAAAATTTTCATTGCTAAAAGTCTTTTTTTTTTTTTTTTTTAATATACAGTTCGAAATTTCGCACAAAATTCCTGATATACACCTGTTAACAATATATTTCATCATATTCATCCTAATATACACCTGTTATATAATATATTTCATCGTATTAACATTCACATCCAGCTAAACCCAAAACCAAACCCAAACATAAACTACATTCATCCAAGCACAAACAATATTATCTGCATCACATTCATTCACGCATAAATACATATAAATTTAACATTAACAAATAAACAAAAAATCACAAAGATGAAAGCGGAGGTGGTGGGGCATCGGTGGGTAAGCGTGCAGCGAAAGCCTGAAACATCTTCGTCATCCGTAGCTCATGCTCCACTCGCATCTCCTACATCCTCCTCTCATGCTCCTCCCTCTGCCTCACCAACTCTTCCTCCATCCTCCTCTACCTCGCGAGCTGATCCTCTATCCTCCTCTCCTGCTCCTCCCTCTACCTCGCCAGCTTCTCCAAATTTAGGTTTAGGTTTAGGTTTCGGTTGAGGTTATAAGTATAGGTTTTGGGATTTGAGAATAGGTTTAGGGTTTAGGGTTTAGGAAATCGGGTTTAGGTTTGGATTTCAAGTTTAAGCTTAGGTTAAGGTTAGGGAGTTGAGATTAGGATTAGGTGTAGGTTTAGGTTTAGGGATTTGAGAATACATTTAGGTTTTAGGTTATAGGTTTAGGTTACTGTTAGGTTATAGGTTTAGGTTATAGGTTATAGGTTATAAGTTTAGGTTATAGGTTTAGGTTTTGGTTTTCGGTTTAGGTTAAGGTTATAGGTTTAGGTTCGATTTAGGTTTAAGTTATGGGTTATAGCTTTGGGAATTGAGAATAGGTTAAGGTTAAGGTTTAGGTTTAGGAAACTGGGTTCAGGTTCAGGATCAGGTTTGGGTTTTCAAGTTTGGGTTTAGGTTTAGGTTAGGGAGTTGGGATTAGGATTTGATGTAGGTTTAGGTTGAGGGATTTGAGAATACATTTAGGTTATAGGTTTTAAGTTTAGGTTTTAGGTTATAGGTTTTGGTTTTGGTTTTGGTTTTGGTTTTGGTTTTAGGTTAAGGTTAGGTATAGGTTTAGGTTATAGGTTATAGCTTTGGGAATTGAGAATAGGTTATGGTTTAGGTTTAGGAAACTGGGTTCGGGTTTGGGATGGGGTTTAGGTTTGGGTTTTCAAGTTTAGGTTTAGGTTTAGGTTAGGGAGTTGAGATTAGGATTTGGTGTAGATTTAGGTTTGGGGATTTGAAAATAGGTAAAGGTTTAAGTTTAGGAAATCGGGTTCGGGTTCTGAATCGGGCTTGGGCTTGGGTTTTCATGATTAAGTTTAGGTTTAGGTTAGGGAGTTGAGATTGGGATTTGGTGTAGGTTTAGGTTTAGGGATTTGAGAATAGGTTAAGGTTAAGGTTTAGCTTTAGGAAATCGGGTTCAGGTTCGGGATCGGGTTTAAGCTTGGGTTTTCAAGTTTAGGTTTAGGTTAGGGAGTTAAGATTGGGATTAGGTGTAGGTATAGGTTTAGGGATTTGAGAATAAGTTAAGGTTTAGGTATAGGTTAAGGTTTAGGTTTAGGTTTTAGTATATAGTTTTAGGTTTAGGTTATAGGTTATAGGTTAAGGTTTTTGTTTAGGTTGAGGTTATAGGTTTTGGTTTAGGTTTAGGTTATAGTTTATAGGTTTTTCTTTAGGTTGAGGTTATAGGTTTTGGTTTAGGTTATAGGTTTAGGTTTAGGTTTTAGTTTATAGGTTTAGGTTAAGGTTAGGTTTAGGTTTAGGTTATGGGTTATAGGTTATAGCTTTGGGAATTGAGAATATGTTAAGGTTGAGGTTTAGGAAACTGAGTTCGGGATCGGGATCGGGTTTAGGTTTGGGTTTTCCAGATTAGGTTTAGGTTTAGGTTAGGGAGTTGTGATTAGGATTTGGTGTAGGTTTAGGTTTAGGGATTTGAGAATACATTTAGGTTTTAGGTTTTAGGTTTTAAGTTTAGGTTTTAGCTTATAGGTTTAGGTTATAGGTTTTGGTTTTGGTTTTAGGTTTAGGTTATAGGTTAAGATTATAGGTTATAGCTTTGGGAATTGAGAATAGGTTAAGGTTTAGGTTTAGGTTTAGGAAACTGGGTTCGGGTTCGGGATCGGGTTTAGGTTTGGGTTTTCAAGTTCAGGTTTAGGTTTAGGTTAGGGAGTTGAGATTAAGATTTGGTGTAAGTTTAGGTTGAGGGATTTGAAAATAGGTAAAGGTTTAGGTTTAGGTTTAGGAAATCGGGTTCGGGTTTTGGATCGGGTTTAGGCTTGGGTTTTCATGTTTAGGTTTAGGTTTAGGTTAGGGAGTTGAGATTGGGAGTTGGTGTAGGTTTAAGTTTAGGGATTTGAGAATAGGTTAAGGTTTAGGGAATTGAGAATTGGTTTGGGTTTAGGTTTAGGGAATCGGGTTCGGGTTCGGGATCGGGTTTAGGTTTGGGTTTTCAAGTTTAAGCTTAGGTTTAGGTTAGGGAGTTGAGATTAGGATTAGGTGTAGGTTTAGGTTTATGGCTTTGAGAATACATTTAGGTTTTAGGTTTAGGTCTTAGGTTATAGGTTAAGGTTTAGGATTTAGGATTAGGTGAATGGTAGGTAATAGGTTATAAGTTTAGGTTATAGGTAATAGGTTAAGGTTTTAGGTCATAGGTTTTGGTTTAGGTTAAGGTTAAGGTTTAGGTTCAGGTTTAGGTTTAGGTTATAAAGTATAGGTTTAGGGAATTGAGAATTGGTTTGGGTTTAGGTTTAGGGAATCGGTTTTGGGTTCGGGATCGGGTTTAGGTTTGGGTTTTCAAGGTTAAGCTTAGGTTTAGGTTAGGGAGTTGATATTAGGATTAGGTGTAGGTTTAGGTTTAGGGATTTGAGAATACATTTAGGTTTTAGGTTTAGGTCTTAGGTTATAGGTTAAGGTTTAGGATTTAGGTTTAGGTGAATGGTAGGTAAGAGGTTATAAGTTTAGGTTACAGGTAATAGGTTGAGGTTTTAGGTCATAGGTTTTGGTTTAGGTTAAGGTTATAAGTTTAGGTTCAGTTTAAGGTTCAGGTTTAGGTTTAAGTTATAAGGTAAAGGTTTAGGTAATTGAGAATTGGTTTAGGTTTAGGTTTAGAGAATTGGGTTTAGTTTTAGGTTCAGGTTTAGGTTTAGGTTATAAGGTCTAGGTTTAGGGAATTGAGAATTGGTTTAGGTTCAGGTTTAGGGAATCGGGTTCAGGTTCGGGATGAGTTTAGGTTTAGGTTAGGGAGTTGATATTGGGATTAGGTGTAGGTTTAAGTTTAGGGATTTGAGAATAGGTTAATGTTTAGGTATAGGTTTAGGTTTAGGTTATAGGTTTAGGTTTTGGTTTTAGGTTTAGCTTAAGGTTTAGGTTATAGGTTTTTGTTTAGGTTTAGGTTATAGGTTTTGGTTTAGGTTATAGGTTTAAGTTTAGGTTTTAGTTTATAGGTTTTTGTTTAGGTTGAGGTTATAGGTTTTGGTTTAGGTTTAGGCTTTAGTTTATAGGTTTAGGTTATAAGTTGTGGGTTTAGGTTATGGTTTTAGGTTTAAGTTAAGGTTCAGGTTACAGGTTTTGGTTTAGGTTAAGGTTATAGGCTTTGGTTTAGGTTAAGGTTTAGGTTTTGGGTTTAGGTTAAGGTTATAGGTTTAGGTTATAGGTTATAGGTTTTGGTTTAGGTTATAGGTTTAGGTTTAGGTTTAGGTTTAAGTTTAGGTTGGGTTATAGGTTATAAGTATAGGTTTTGAGATTAGAGAATAGGTTTAGGTTATAAGTATAGGTTTAGGTTGGGTTATAGGTTAAGGTTTAGGTTTAGGTTATAAGTATAGGTTTTGGGATTTGAGAAAAGGTTTAGGTTATAAGTATAGGTTTAGGTTAAAGTTGTAAGTTTAGGTTTAGGATATAAGTATAGGTTATAGGTTAAGGTTTTTGTTTAGGTTTAGGTTATAAGTATAAGTTTAGGGATTTGAGAAGAGGTTTAGGTTAAGGTTACAAGTTTGGGTTAAGGTTATAAGTATCGGTTTAGGTTATAGGTATAGGTTTAGGTTTAGATTTATGTTTAGGTTAAGGTTTAGGTTAAGGTTTAGGTTAAAGGTTTTGGTTTAGGGTTAGGGGTGTGGTACCTGCAAATACAAATATAAACACGGCCTGTCCAAATGGCCAGGCCCCTCCAATGCTGTCCATAGGAAATGGACAGCTTCATCATGGTCATAACAGCGGTTCCCACCTTCCAGGGACCCCCGCTCATCCGGATAGCTCCGACGCACATCCGGGTCTACTCCATTAATCTCGAGCAAATACATAAATACGGCCTGTCCAAATGGCCAGGCCCTTCCAATGTTGTCCATAGGAAATGGACAGCTTCATCATGGTCATAACAGCGGTTCCCACCTTCCAGGGACCCCCGCTCTTCCGGATAGCTCTGACGCACATCCGGGTCTGCTCCATCAATATCGAGCAAATACATTTAAAAACAAGGTAGGCATCTATTTTTTTTATGAATGAAAACCAATCTTGAAGACTATTCATCAGACAGTCCCTACAATGGATAGTAGTTAGACATTGAATAATTAACAGCATTAACCACTTCTATTGCATTTTTGCATATACACAAGATTCATAGGCTGAAAGTGATGGGGTTTTTTTCCCCGTCTTCGACCGGTCCTGAGCCCCGCTCGACCGGTCGTGGGAGGCGCTCGACCGGTCGTAGGTTCGAGCCCTGGCACGACTCAAAGTCCAGCGAGTAATTTTGCTGTTTTTTACTGTAGCTACGACTGGTCGAAGGAACCTTCGACTGGTCGAAGGGGGCCTACGACTGGTCGAAGGGATGTCTCGACTGGTCGAAGGTTACGCAGTTTGTTCCGCGATTTTGCGCGAAACTGCGGATTTGAGTCCTTTCGCAACTGGGATGCGGAAAGGAGTTTCCCAAAACTATAAAAGGGGTTGCCTAGGGTTTTTCTAGGTATCAAAAAATAGCAAGAGGGTTTCCTAAAGCTTTGTAAGGGATTTGCTAAAGGGTTTAGGGCTATCAAAGGTGAGAGAGAAAGAGATAAGAGAGAGAGGAAGCTTGTGGAAGGGAGCCGTCGTCTCAGCGCTTCTACGTCCTTGTGATCGGTGAGATCTCTCTAGTTTTCTTTTTTCTCTCATTGTTTATCCACTCCTGCGTGAGTGAAGAAGGTTGTAAACGTTCTACTTCATAGTGGATTGTTGATCTGGACGAGGTCCCGTGGTTTTTACCTCTTTGAGGGTTTTCCACATAAAAATCTCTTGTGTGGTGTGTGATTGATGCTTTGATTTATTTCATTGCTTTTATTATCCATAATTCTGGTTTGTTTCGGGAGGCTAGATCCTAAGGTTTGTGCAAGGCATCCCAACAAAGTGGTATCAGAGCTAAGTTCATTGAACGGGTAGGATCGGTTTTGAATTATGGAAGGTGGCTCAAGGATGATCAGCCTCAATGGTTCTAACTGGACCATATGGAAGGCTAAGATGGAGGACTTGCTTTATTGCAAGGACCTATATTCTCCAATCTCAGGCATATCAGCAAAATCCAAGGATATGACTGATGATGATTGGAAGAAGACGGACCGAAAGGCGGTGGGGTTTATTAGACAATGGTTGGATGATTCTGTGTTCCACCATGTGTCTACGGAAACCTCAGCCAAAAGCCTATGGCTAAAATTACAAGGGCTGTATGAGAGGAAGACAACCGGTAATAAGATATTTCTGATAAGGCGACTTGTGAATCTTAAGTTCAAGGATGGTGGTTCTGTGGCCGAGCACATGAATGAGGTCAGCAATATAGTGAACCAACTCACCTCTATGAAGATGGTCCTGGATGATGAATTGCAGGCTTTACTATTGCTTAGTTCATTGCCTGACAGTTGGGAGACATTGGTAGTGTCTCTAAGCAACTCCGCGCCAGACGGAAAGATATCCATGGAACAGGTAACTAGCTGTCTCTTTAATGAAGAGACAAGGAGGAAGTCTCAGGGGTCTACTCAGCAAGAGGCCCTTGTGACACAGGAACGGGGGAGAGGAAAGAACAGGAAGGGCGGGAAGGCCCGAGATAAATCAAGAGGCAAGTCGAGCAACAGAAAAGATGTTGAATGCTGGAATTGTGGCAAGAAGGGCCACTATAAGCATGAATGTCGTGGTAAGAAAAACGACAAGAAAGGAAAAGGGAAGGAAGATGAATCAGATTCCACTGCGGTTGCCTCAGATGGCGACATGGTAGTTATTCTTTCTACAGATCACAATGTATGTCTCACGGCTACGAGTCAGGGCACCGACTGGGTGATAGACTCGGGAGCTTCTTTTCATGCGACTCCACACAGGGACTCCTTCACAAGCTACAAGTCAGGTGACTATGGGACTGTGAAGATGGGAAATTCTGGCGTATCAAAGATCGTGGGAGTCGGTGATATTTGTGTGAAAACTGATGTGGGCTGCACATTGGTTCTTAGGGATGTGAGGCATATCCCAGACCTTCGCCTCAACTTGATGTCGACGGGAAGGCTGGATGATGATGGCTATGAAAGCCGGTTTGCTGGTGGGCGATGGAAGCTCATCAAGGGTTCATTGATCGTGGCTAGAGGAAAGAAGTGTTGCACCCTGTACAAGGCAAGTGTCAGTATGTGCAAGGGTGGATTGAACGCAGCGGAAGATTCGTCTATTGACATGTGGCACAGGCGTCTAGGCCACATGAGTGAAAAAGGGCTTCAGGTACTAGCAAAGAAGCAGCTCCTTCCAGACGTGACAGGTATGCCTCTTAAAACCTGTCTTGATTGTTTATCAGGGAAACATCATAGAGTTTCATTCGTTAAAACTGCTTCTCATGTTAATAAAGTGCATGCATTAGATTTGGTTTATTCTGATGTTTGTGGTCCTATGAGGACAAAAACCTTGGGTGGGGCATTGTATTTTGTTACTTTTATAGATGATGCATCTAGGAGGGTTTGGGTTTATGCTTTGAAATCCAAGGACGAGGTCTTTGGTGTGTTTAAATTATTTCATGCTATGGTCGAGAGAGAGACAGGTAGACCATTGAAGTGCATCCGCACTGACAATGGTGGTGAATACATTGGCGACTTTCATGAGTACTGCAAGTCCCAGGGTATACGGCATGAACAGACGGTTCCCAAGACCCCCCAGCATAATGGTGTAGCTGAGCGAATGAATCGCACCATTGTTGAGAGAATCAGATGCATGTTATCCCATGCGAAGTTGCCCAAGACGTTCTGGGGAGAAGCAATGCGCACGGCAGTGTATTTGATAAACAGGTCTCCATCAGCCCCGTTGAATGGAGAAGTGCCTGAGAAGGTGTGGACTGGACAGGATCCATCGTACAGTCATCTCAGGGTGTTTGGATGCAGGGCATCCGTTCACGTACCAAAGGACGAGAGGTCCAAGCTCGATATGAAGATCAGGCAGTGTGTGTTCTTGGGGTACGGTGATGAAAAATTCGGTTACAAGTTATGGGATCCGACCGAGAAGAAGCTCGTCAGGAGCAGAGATGTGGTTTTCTTTGAAGATCAGTGTATCGAAGACATTGGTAAGCCAGAGAAGAACCAGCCTAGTTCAGGTGAGCTAGAGGACATGGATCCGATTACTCCTCCCGTGGTGCCTGATGACGGGGAGTACAGCAAGGTGCAGAGGACGAGGGAGTTCCTTCAGAAGATGGACCAGGGGAGCAGCCCCCACTTGATCCACCTGTTGAGCCACAGGTGAGGAGGTCATCTAGGGACAGACAGCCGTCCAAGAGGTACTCGCCGCATGAGTATATTATGCTAACCGATGGGGGAGAGCCAGAAGATTATTCTGAGGCCCTAGCCGACGAGCATAAGGAGGAGTGGTTGAAAGCTATGCAAGAGGAGATGGAATCCTTGCATAAGAACCACACCTATGACATGATGAAATTGCCTAAGGGCAAGAAAGCTTTGAGCAACAAGTGGGTGTTCAGAAAGAAGGATGAGCAGAAGAATTCACAACGAGGTTTAAGGCCAGACTTGTGGTGAAAGGGTTTGGTCAGAGGAAAGGCATAGACTTCGAGGAGATATTCTCACCAGTGGTGAAGATGACATCCATACGGGTGTTGCTTGGGTTGGCGGCTAGCATGGATCTGGAGATAGAGCAGTTAGATGTTAAAACTGCCTTTCTCCATGGTGACCTGGAAGAAGAGATCTACATGCACCAACCAGAGGGGTTCGAAGTCAAGGGCAAGGAGCATATGGTGTGTAGGCTGAAGAAGAGCTTGTATGGGCTGAAACAAGCTCCACGGCAATGGTACAAGAAGTTCGATTCGTTCATGTTACAACATGGGTATGACAGAACGGAGTTGGACCACTGTGTGTTCACGCGTAAGTTCTCAGACGGTGATTTCTTAGTTCTGCTGTTATATGTTGATGACATGCTCATCATGGGAAAAGACATCAAAAAGATTGACAGGCTGAAACAGGAGTTGGGCAAGTCTTTTGCGATGAAAGACTTGGGTCCGGCTAGACAGATCCTAGGAATGGAGATAACCCGTGACAGAAGTAGCAGGAAGCTTTGGCTGTCACAAGAGCGGTATATTGAGAAAGTCCTAGAGCGGTTCAATATGAATGCAGCGAAGCCGGTCAGTATTCCACTGGATGGTCACTTCAGATTGAGCGACAGACAGTGTCCCAAGACGAAGACAGAGGTGGAAGAGATGCAGAAGATACCCTACGCGTCAGCTGTAGGAAGTTTGATGTATGCTATGGTGTGTACACGCCCAGACATAGCATATGCGGTTGGTGTTGTCAGCCGGTATCTTACCAATCCTGGCAAAGAGCATTGGGCAGCGGTGAAATGGATACTACGGTATCTAAGAGGCTCATCCAGGTTGAGCCTATGCTATGGTGACAGTAAACCTGTGTTAGAGGGCTACACAGATGCAGATATGGCAGGTGACATAGATTCCAAGAAGTCTACATCGGGGTTCATGTTCACGTTTGCAGGGGGAGCGGTTTCTTGGCAGAGCAAGCTACAGAAGGTCGTAGCATTATCGACGACAGAGGCCGAATACATCGCAGTCACAGAAGCATGTAAAGAGATGCTTTGGATGAAAAGGTTCCTACAGGAACTTAGCCTAAAGCAGGAGGAGCACGTGGTCTATTGCGATAGTCAAAGTGCTATACACTTGAGCAAGAATCCAAGTCAGCATTCCAAGTCGAAGCACATAGAGATTCAGTATCACTGGATCAGAGATACTTTGGAACAGAAGGTGTTACAGCTTGAGAAAGTCCACACGGACGATAATGGGTCAGACATGATGACCAAGGCTTTGCTCAAGGGCAAGTTTGAGGTTTGTAGAAACCTGGCCGGCTTGAAGAAGGTGGATCCCTCCTGGGTCAAAAAGGGGGAGATTTGATGGGGTTTTTTTCCCCGTCTTCGACCGGTCCTGAGCCCCGCTCGACCGGTCGTGGGAGGCGCTCGACCGGTCGTAGGTTCGAGCCCTGGCACGACTCAAAGTCCAGCGAGTAATTTTGCTGTTTTTTACTGTAGCTACGACTGGTCGAAGGAACCTTCGACTGGTCGAAGGGGGCCTACGACTGGTCGAAGGGATGTCTCGACTGGTCGAAGGTTACGCAGTTTGTTCCGCGATTTTGCGCGAAACTGCGGATTTGAGTCCTTTCGCAACTGGGATGCGGAAAGGAGTTTCCCAAAACTATAAAAGGGGTTGCCTAGGGTTTTTCTAGGTATCACAAAATAGCAAGAGGGTTTCCTAAATCTTTGCAAGGGATTTGCTAAAGGGTTTAGGGCTATCAAAGGTGAGAGAGAAAGAGATAAGAGAGAGAGGAAGCTTGTGGAAGGGAGCCGTCGTCTCAGCGCTTCTACGTCCTTGTGATCGGTGAGATCTCTCTAGTTTTCTTTTTTCTCTCATTGTTTATCCACTCCTGCGTGAGTGAAGAAGGTTGTAAACGTTCTACTTCATAGTGGATTGTTGATCTGGACGAGGTCCCGTGGTTTTTACCTCTTTGAGGGTTTTCCACGTAAAAATCTCTTGTGTGGTGTGTGATTGATGCTTTGATTTATTTCATTGCTTTTATTATCCATAATTCTGGTTTATTTCGGGAGGCTAGATCCTAAGGTTTGTGCAAGGCATCCCAACAGAAAGTTTGCCATTGAGATAGTGTTTTATGTTCGGTTGGTAGAGACGGACAAGCTCTTTATACCATATGACCTACAGCTGATGAAAATTTCAAGTAAATTGTACGAGGTTTATAGTAATCTTAGAAATTAGAAAATTTCCAATTATGTGCATTTCAATCTGAGTTATTTCTCTAATCACGATAGCCTTGGGAGGGTTAATACGAGGGATGAGTTGATTGCAAGAGGCTGATTAAAACTATAGTGGGTTATCTTGCTGGACATAATCATTTCAAGACCAGCAAGATAACCCACTATAGTTTTAATCGGCCTCTTGCAATCAACTCCCTCGTATCAACCCTCTCAAGGCTATCGTCATTAGAGAAATAACTCAGACTGAAATGCACATACTTGGAAATTTTCTAATCTCCAAGATTACTGTAAACCTCGTACAATTTACTTAAAATTTTCATAACGTGAAATAGTACATGAGTGAGAGAAGACAACGTAACCTTTTATATAGAAGCCAGAAATTGATAGGTTGGGATTGTCCTATCGAGGAGATTGTTGGGCGTAGTCCATCTGCTGTTGGGACTAACATGTATGGGTTTGGATTATTGGACCATGGACCCCATCTGTCATTGAAAACCAAGGATTAAAATGGTGTGACAATCTATATGTAGTAAGATATATATATAAATCCCTTGTGTAGTATTTGTGGAGTATGTATTTGTGGATAATGTGTAGTTGTGTACTATCATTTATACAAGAACATGTCTTGACTATACATGGACACACATGCTAAGACATACGTATGTGAGATTGGTGAAGCTAAATTGATTTGGATCACATTAACTCTACACTAATTTGATAGATCATAAACTAAAAATCTACACTAATTTGATCTTCTAACTTCAGATCATTGGAAGTATAATAGATGGTTGAAATGCAGTACAATGATCAAAATTCTGTAAAAAAATGTCCATTAATCAAACTCTACAATAACCAAAACAATCTAGATTTGAGATTCCACTGGACTCTCTGGTAGGCACATTTCTGTGATCCAAGCAATTGGTATCATGGAGCTAATTATAAAAGTCACATCAGCAATAAGAATAATCCTAACCCCTTAATACGTGGTCATGAAAAGATGCTTAAGAGCAGCTACGATCTTCCAATCCAGCGGATTTTTCTTCATAAGCTATCCAAACCCAAACCCATGGGGTCGGCATGCTCGTCACTGGTACAAAGGAAATCACAACTTTCTTATTTAAATCAGGTTGTACCAGAGGAAATCACAACTTTCTTATTTAAATCAGGTTGATATCAGCACTATCAATAATGGTAGATAATTGCATGCCTCCATGAAAGACATTTGGATTGTTCAGATAGTGGGCCATACATGTGAATGTCAAGAAAGTAGAGGCACAACCAGTTTCTACTCATAAAAGGGCATTTTAGGCGTTTAAAGATTATAAGGCCCTAAAGGTCATTGATCCCATGTATCTGCTGGGTTGCAACACAACAATTGGTCTGTTCCAATCATCCCAACTGACGAGCTTACAAATGGACAGCCAACCAAAAAATAGACAGCTTGCTGTAATGCAACACCAAAACATACGTTGGTGAGGGCAATTAGATAGATCAAGACCTTCACAATCCTAGATTGACATTCGAATCAAAGTGGGATACACCTAACCTTGAAACAAAACTGTGGCTTCTCTTGCAAATAGCAACCGTACCATAGTTAAACAGATAGGTGAAATAACGTTTTGCTTGGAGGTTTAAAGCTAGTTATTTCTATTGACTTTGGTGTTTTATGATTGATTGGAGTTCGTTTTCTTTCTTTATGTTTGGAACTCGAAATATTCAAATGTCAAAATTATCGTGTTTTGTGATGAGTTTCTTGTGAAGAAATGATTGTGGGTTTTACATATATTTTAGTTTACTACTGAAATGTGAGTACTTTGAATGGATCCATGAGTTATTTTGAAAAAGGTTTTAATTTTGATTTCTTGAGTTCTCAAGGCAGATTCTGAATTTGAATAGTTGGTTTTGCAGATTTTCGTTCTCATTTTTTATTTTCTGAGTCCTTAGGACATCTCAGATACTGAATTTGGAGAGTTGGTCTTGCATTTTTCTTTTTTGTTATTGTTTTATTGGAGTCCAGTCAGCTCAAATGAGGACTGTTAACCTACAACACGTTGCAAGCTAACGTACAACCCAATTCACCAACCTTTATCCCTTGAAATTATACATAACTGATCACCTACATTCCACAGATGGTGATGATGCATGCTAATATCAAGTGAACAGTCGGTAAGCATAGGCGCTACGTTATATCACATTGACGCCTCAAATTCCTCTACACACTCACCTTTCCTGCTACATGTTCAGCCTATCATGCAACTATTAGTCGTGGAGTAGAATTCATTACTACAAAAGGCTGTAAGTTAACTTATCATGCAACATGGTCTAAGACATCCATACCATGGAAACGGCAGGACTCCCAACTACAATATATACCTGGTACAAAAATTAGCCCTGGGCCGCTCATCAGGTGGGCTAACATGATGGAATAAATTGACAACCGCCTTTCTAACTCAGGATACACGTGTGTGGACGTAATGAGATTATCTGTCTTTTTCCAGCAGGGGCGATGTCCATGGCCAAGCCTAGTGTTTGCATGGTAAGGATTTTGTACAGAAACGACATTTTAGCGGGAAAGATGAGGTTGCATGAGAAGTTAGAATGCAGTCAACCGAAAGTGATGCATCGGAATCGTCTGCAACAGCTGTGTTTTTGCCTTGCAAAATACCCAATTCTCTGCATCTAAAATCTACTCAGTCCATTAGAAACTGACACGTGTAGTCAACTCTCTATGCATCAGTCAAATGAACCATACCCTAACCAAGGACTCCAAAATTACCAAGTACTCATATTTACTAATATTCTCATTTTTCTATTTTTCAAAAGAATGAGTTCGGACTGCGAAAGTGTCGGCTCCAGCACTCGTACTTTCAGCCCAAACCCTAACCAAGGACTCCAAAATTACCAAGTACTCATAAACATTCATTGCAAGCACTTTTTGTCTATGTGCATGACAACACCATCATTACCTTTAAATCCCATCCAATCCACCCTAATCCGTTCAAATTTGCCGGGATGTGTTCGGTTCGAGGGATTGGAAGGGATGGGAAGGTATAATCCCGGAATTGGCTGGGCGTGCCAAACAAACTGGATATAGCAATCCAGGGATAGAGCAAAATTAGTATTTATTCTAGTTCTAATGCTTGATTATAATGTGTAAGTATTAGAAACACAACCATGTTTATAAAGTCATTGGACAGTCAATTACAATGCTCTCACTAAAGAGTCCATCACGCTACTATAAACATGTTTATAAAAAAATACACATTTGAAATACTTATATTATTTTGGATTTTCTAAATATTTTTTTAAGAATTTTTCAGGTAATTGTTTTTAAACTGTTGTAGCGTTGCAACGGTTGTTATTGCCCCGTATAGGTTGTTATGGCTGATACTCATATCAGTAGCAGTGGTGACCATATACTCCACTCTAACCAATACGAAAACTTTTGCCCTACCCTGATGCATGCCTGTAGGCTTCCCAAAAACGACCATTAGACATCTTTTCTATGCCTAATTTAGATTTAAAGTGTTAAGTTGATGGCATTTTTTCCATATTAGAATATACATGAGTTTTTATAAGCCCACATGCCTGTGGAGGCTTTCCCATCCACATGCAAGCTCACCTGCCAGTATTACCACTCATGTGAGAGATCTGAGCTTCCCCACTTGGTGGGCCAGATCTTTTGGCCCTAACACTTCATTGACCTATTTATTTGTAATTTTAGCTGCAGGATCATAATCTGTTTTCTCTCAATCAACTTACAGCTATAAATAGGTCAAAAAGCTGATTTGGATGTAGGAAAAACAAAAATATCATTCCGATCCAAAAATATTCCATCCAACACTGACCGTGGGTGTTAAATCCCAAACGTTTCTTGTGGCATGGCCCACCTTAGTTTTGGATCTGTCTCACATTTGGGCTCACATCCCAGGGAGTGGATTCCATACGGACATGTGGTGGGCCCCACAGAGTTTTGGGTTACACAACGAACATGTAAGAAGGTTGCACGCACCTCATGTCCTGCTTTAACACCTCTTCATTAAGGATAACGAGAGCAAAAATCCAGGGATAGGAGGGTAAAATATTATCAAAATCCTCCGTGGAAATGTACAATTATCATTTTCAAAGTTAAAGATTATTATCACACAAAGATGTAATATATTTTCCTACTAGTGGTGGCAAGAATAATGTCATGAAAAGCATCTCAAATGTGAATTTTCAAATGCCATTTTGAGGTGCATGTGAAAAGCAGTTGAAAAGCAGTTGAAAAGCAGGAACCTGTTTTCCCTTGCAATAATGTATCTATTCAAGAATTGGTTGCTAAGGAACTCACCCATGAGGATTGTCCCTTCTGCCCAACCACATGGTGATCCAAAACATTCATCTAGTAGATCCCACTGCGGATGGCTACACGGGCTAATTTGCAAATGATCTTATATTTATAGAGATTATAATGGTCCCATCACACTATAAGCACAAGCACTCATCTAGCTTGTCACAGGATACATCCACACATGAATAAATGCACAATCACTCATACAAAAAGAAGGAAAGAAAGAAAACCCAATAAACAATTATTTACTTGTATGTCAAAATCCAACAAATAAACAGAATTCCTGAGCTTCATATTAAGAGAAATTTCTCACTTACAAATGGTCATGTCATTTGAGAGTGGGTGGAAAAAGCAGAATTCCTGAGCTTTGAATCCTTGATCCAACAATAGTGAAACATCTCTTCACAAAACAAAGATATAAAACTTCATAAAAATTTGCGATCAATATACTAAACAAAAACGTAATGCATTGAGAATCAATAAATACACAATATTGCAGAATGCCTGATTTCATCTAAGTTACATCGTAATGGAACCATCTTTTTTTTTTCTGAAAGGTGTAATGGAAGCATCTCTCTAACTATCTAATGACTTAAGACTACTAAGCAAAATTATGAAGTTATTCTAAGTTTCTAACCAAAATCATCAGCCACTTCAACAAATGATACCTGTCACTACCACTTATTCAATTGCAACGAAACCACCACATAGAAGCAAGGTAAGTTTTGGTAGTTTGAAGAGTGGAATACGAGCAAGAAAAGTGTTATTTTTTTCAAGGATGCATTTGGATGCATGGTTTAATCGAATTACTATTTACTAGTCTATTGAAGTGGAGATAATCAATCACATAGAAATTCCCTTTCTTCACATACATATTGAGGATCTGTCTCCAAATTTTAAGGGTAAAATATTATTATGTATACTAGGAAACATTTAAACTGAATGTTTGCATTTCAATTTGATTGTGCATCCAAAGGCAGCTTAAAAGATCAATGTGAATAAAAGCAAAAATGACTATAAAGACAATGATTACAAATCAAAGATAAATCTGATAAAGAATAAAGGGGCAATGCCCAACTTCACAGCTCTCACTGCCCAGACAAGGTGGGCAGGAATTCAACATGTATACTAAAATGCTATCTTTCATATTCTGAAATGGGATTTTCAAAATCCATTTCAATTGTGTCAGGATACTTATTTGCACTGATAGAGGTGTCCACTAACTGTCGGTGCACATGATCTTCTCCTCAAGAACAAATCACATGAAAGCACAAAATAAAAATAATAATAATAATAATAATAGTAATAAAATTGTTCATCTAGAATCCTAGATATACCCTACGGAGGAAATTTTGCAATGTTCAATCAAGCACCTTACTCAGCCAATGAGTTACATAGACAGCATACCTTCTGGTGACCCAAACCGTTCATATGATATGTCATGTTGTGGATGGGGTATACAAGGTACCCCAAAAATCTTCCACATCAAATGACCCTGCATGTACCTACAAGTGGATCATTTGTTGTAATCATTCATTTGCAAGCCACCATTAAAAGGCCTGGATCATCTGAAAGGGAAGATTTGTGGTTGGGGCCTCGCCATTAGCCAGCCACATGAAAGGCTTAGATTACCAAAAGATGGGCCTCACCTATACCATTTCTAGGATGAATATAGAAGGACATCATTGCTTTTGATTGAGCATCATATCTACCTCCTTTTATTCTGCTTTATAGGCTTTCATTCGATAAAATAGAGCCGTTTCCATCTCCTCATGTACTAGTAAATGAGAACTCAGCTTTTTGCATGTAAATGAGAAGGGGAGATTTATTAGAAAATAAAAATCTCTTTTACACAAGCTATGAAAAAAGACCATTTTACAGATGGATTTGATCAAGTATCCAACAATCCAAATGCAACTCGTATGCATACACAACATGATGAGTGAACCCTGCTTCATTTTTATTGTATATGATCATTTTCACAATGGGAGCCAGCCTATGCACTGCTCACTGCTCAGATGCTCACTGTTAGGATGGTATGTATGCTCTACTCCTTATTTCATCATACATGAGATTGGATTTCGAAAATCCAAAGATGAATGTCTGCTATAATACATCCATGTGCCCACACATGCCAAAGAACAGCCACCAGCAAGAGGCACCACTTGGATTGCAACCATATGATTGCAACCGGATCATGATAAGAACACCTCCCATTCCGAATCGAGGGGGTTCCAAATCCACGCTCCCAAACAGTCCCTTAGGGTCAATTGGCACCGTGGATTCTAATCACGGGGGTTTCGAATCCAGGGGGTTTCTAATCATGGGGGTTCCGAATCCAGGGGGTTTCCAATCATGGGGCCCACTGCCAAACATGGAGTGATTTCGGCACAGGACCAATTGCAATTCCACCCCACCTAATCCCTTCTAATCCCACTGCCCAAACACGCCCTAAATCCCCAAATCCTTGAGTACTTCAAACCCCAAATCCCTAAATCGATATTGAGAGAGAGAGAGAGATACCTCACTGTCGTGAATGACCTGCAACCGAGCTTCAGAGAGAGAGAGAGCGGGAGAGAGAGCGCGTGCGTGGGTAGGGCGTTCGGCAACGGACTGCAAGAGAGATCAGAGAGAGACAGAGAGAGGGAGGAGGGAGAGGATGCGAGAGAGAGACAGAGATAGGATCGTATAGAGAGATCAGAGAGAGAAGAAGAGAGAGTTAGAGAGCGAGAGGAGGGAGAAGGCACGAGAGAGAGAGAGAGAGAGAGAGAGAGAGAGAGAGAGAGAGAGAGAGAGTCTCACGGGCGGTATGGCCTTCAACAGGTTGAGTAGCTTCTTGGCTACTGGAGTGACGTCAACCCAGAAATGTGGGCCCCACTGTGATGTATGTGTTGTATCCACACCGTCCATCCAGTTTGAGATATTATTTTAGGTCATGAGCCAAATAATGAGGCAGATAAAAAGATGTAGTGGACCCCACCACAGAAAACAGCGGGGAGAGTGATTCCCACCGTTGAAACTATCGTAATGCTCATCGTAATGTTTATTTGAAATCTCCACAGTGGGGAGAGTAGTGTGGGCCCCACCATGAGGTATATCAAACATCTACCCCATCAGTCAGATGCACCATTCTATGGTGGGCCCAGGGATTAAAAATCAAGTCAATCTGTGATAATTGTGGGCCACACCACATACAAAAGTTGAGAAGGGTTACCCTCCATTAAAACATTCATAATTATTTGGTAATAAACAAGTATTGTAAGTTTGAGGTAATTCGTGCAAGACGTGCACTTTTGTAGATGTCTTATTATTATATATTTTTGTGCAAACACCCATTAAACTAATTCAGTAGCAGTCCACTCAACAAGCAATCAGGGTTATGTCTTGGCCTAAGGACAGGTGGCACTGATAGTGTCATTTAATTTTAACAAGTGCGGCAACACTTGCAATTCTATGCCATGGGTGAAAATTGAATTTCCTAACATCTGTGTCTTCAGGAAGTTCCCTGGATCATGCCCTAAAATGAGCTCTCAACACAAATGGACCGTATGCAGTCACAAACATCACAGTGGGCCCCACAGTCAGGGCCTCGGTGGATCCAGGGTCTCACTTCGCATGATTAGTTGGATCATAGTGGGCTTGTATGACCTAATTATATATATATATATATATATATATATAGGGAAAAGGTACAATGAGGTCGAGCGTATTACGGTCGTTCATGAGGTTGAGCTGTGTGGGCTCCACCGTGATTCCTTTCGAACATCAACACCGTCCACCAGCTGCACCATTCCATCGTGGGCCTAGACGGCCCAAAATCAGCCATTGCTTTCTCGTGTGGTTCACTTGAGCTTCGAATCTGCTTCATTTTTAAGCTCATACCTTGAGATGATCTTTCAAAATGGATGAACCGTATGGATATAAAACATACATCATGGTGGGCCCATAGAGCTTCGAATCTGCTTCATTTTTATTTCTCCATAATCTATGCGTGTGACACTATGAATAAATTAGATGACAAATACACATCACTGTAACCCTATAAAGGTTTTAATAGTAGACGTGATTATCCCCTCTGATTCCTGTAGTGCGGTCCACTTGAGCTATGCATATTTAACAATTTTGGGCTCATGCGTGGTGACCAAGATATATCAAGGATGTATTGAGTCCATATAAATGGACTTGAAAAATCCACTTTGTCTATTTATTTTTAAATACTAAAATAAGAATTTAAAAATCAGGCAGATCCAAAACTCAAATGTGCCTCCTCAAATGAAACAGTGGAACGGAATTTTCCACCATTGAAACTTTCCTGAAACTGATCATAACATTTATATATAAACCAAACCACTCGTAAGGTTATTACCACTCAAATAAACTGTAGGCACAAATATCACCCTGATACAAAACTTCCGTCACCACATACATTCAGTCCCCACTGTTTGGTGCGGTATGGCCCACGTGAGTTTTGCTTATTTTAGAATAATGTCCTACTATGATCTTGCAAAATAGATGGACGGAGTAGATTTGTCACTGACATCCCTGTGGGCCCCACACAAGGCTATGCACAGGAATATCTCTGTGCCGAGGTGGTAGGCAATCCGCTTTGCTTTCGCTTCCATGAGCTGCATGAGCTGAATCAAGTAACGAATGGTGTGACGTCATACAAAATCATGGTTATTCTTAAAAAAAATTGTGAGCTTACAGTAACTCAGGCTACAACCCTTGCATATGATCATTTTAGCCATAAAAATACATATTAATTACTTGATGATGTATAGCATTCAGGAGCCCAGGCTATCTCCATTATTATGATACAGTGGAAGAGTGTAACGGATGATGCTCAAATATATTGCCTTTTCAAGCAAAAGAAAAAGATTTGAGCACGTACAAATTACTTAAAAAAAAAATAGAGATTAGGTGACATACAAGTAATACAAACTAATCAAACTGTCAAAATGATGGGACCCATTATAGATTTGTCATGAACAAAACGTTCATCTCATTTGGTTTTTAATTGGTGGACATTTTAACAAAAAAGAGTCTTGTGTATCAAGAGAAGTTAGAATTAATGTTTATACCAATCTGATTTTGTGACTTGTCCATAGTGTAAGATTTCTGAGTTACCAACTATCAATACATACTAAGAGTATATTAAGTAATGCCCAGATTTATTTGTCCTGAAATTAGGCTGGCAGAACAACTTTCGCGATCTAATAACTCGCAGATTACCAAACTAAAAATTAGTAGAATTCGCAAGGGGAGTTATTTGATAATCTGGGAGAGTGTGTTACTTGATACATTGGTACTAAGATATTGCCAACTTATCATATAATAGCTTAAAGCAAGCTATCCAATTTTTGGGAGCCAATCTAGATAATTGATCATCGAAATTTCAGTTTGATCAAACAATCATAACCACCGATTAATGGCCATTTGTTTTCTGAATTCGGACCGTTGATGTTTTTCATTCTGACTGTTAATTTAAAGTCCAACAATGTGCCAGCTATTAAATAAAAATCATTGTCAGGTCCGTCTAAATGTATGGACCCACTTTTTTGACTGTTTAATTTGCGTTACTTAGACGATAGATTTGTGGACCACATCTCGGCGGGCCCAAAAAATAATTCAAGAATGTTTTAATGGAGGGTAACCCCTCTCAACTTGGAAATGTGGTGTGGCCCATACAAGTCATAGATTGATTTGATTTTTAATCCCTGGGCCCACCATGGGATGGTGCATCCGACTGATGGGGTAGATGTCTGACACGCATCATGGTGGGGCCCACAGAGCTAGATCCCACTGCGTCCAAAATTTGGGCGGGCGCCCAAATACAGACGCCCGCCCAAAAAACACGCCCAATTCGCTCAAATCCCTAACCCCCCCCCTCTCTCTCTCTCGCTCCGATCCCTAACCCTACCAGACCCCGATCTTCCTCCCTCTCTCTATTCGATCCCCACTCTCTCTCTCTCTCTCTCTCTCTCTCTCTCTCTCTCTCTCCCCTAACCCTACCAGACCCCGATCTTCCTCCCTCTCTCTATTCGATCCCCACTCTCTCTCTCTCTCTCTCTCTCTCTCTCTCTCTCTCTCTCTCTCTCGCTCTCTCTTCCTCTGTTCCCCAATCTCGTGCTACCTCTCCGTTTCCCACTCCATCTCCCTCTCCCTGTCTCGTGCTACCTCTTCCTCTCCAGCTCCCTCTCCCTGTGTCGTGCTCCCTATCCCTCTATCAGATTCACCACCTCTCAGACCATCAGAGGACCCTTCATCATCTCGATTGGAGCTACAAAGTGACTTGTCTCGGTGCCTGATCCGCGGACTACTGGTTTCCCTCTTTGTTGCTGGATTGAGAGGCGCCATTGCAAGAACTTCAAGGAAAAAAAGGTATATCCCTGGACCCAGGTCATGAACTGATCTGTATTGTCATGAACTGATCTGTCTCCAAATTTTGTTGGTAAGTTTGTACTTGTTTGGCTAAGGCGTAGTGTGGGGCGTGTCTATGTTGGCATGTTAGTGGTATGTGACATGCAAGTATTGATGGGCACTCATCTACTTGTGCAGCCAACTATTCAATCATGACCTTTTATATGTGTGTGCACGCCTCATGCTTGTCAATATGTCTATCAACTACCCCTCTATACCCCCTTTTGCTTCGATGCTGTTTGGGGGTGGGCATGTCATAGTTGAGCTGGCAATTAGTGCTAGGTGGGGATTGTGTTGGTATGCAAGGGTAGTTAATGCCAGCCTATGCCATGGCTGGTTCTAGAGCCATGGTAAAGGGGAAGGTTGATGTCTTGTGAGCAGCCAATCATACAACTTTTGCATATCTACCATTTAAAGGCCAACCCCAAATTGCAGAGAGAGGGCTAAGAATATGATGATGAGATGATGGTGGTGGTTCATCTTGATACATTATGATTTCATTATTCAATCATGTCATGGTTTGTCTAGATGTCCTTTAAAAAAATGCTAACAATTGTAATCCATCGACGGTTTCATCGTAGATTTTCCGGTTTATTTGATCTTTTTCATTAGAGACCATGGGTGCTTCCCATTTTTCATATGGGTCATGGGTGCTATTAGGCAAGCTGCACCTTACCTAATGTACGCAATTTTGTACTATCCAAATTGTGGACCCAAATTCAATGGAGCATAAGCCGAAAATCACACTTATTAGACAATCTTATTTGTTAACCATGTGATTTCACCTGTTGAACTTGGACTGCTGACCATTTTCCTTTTAGACGCACATTTGCAGCAATTTGGCTGTTATGATTGTCCAGTCAGTGTGATTTGTCCATGCTCTATCCATGTCATTATCCTATGCACATGTAGGGGTCATAGTAGCCAACGTTCACAATATCAGTATTGGAGCATGTATAGGTTGGCTCCATACCTGAAACACATTCATCCATTTCATCGTGTAAGCATGAGAAATTAAAGCCTGCTTATATCCGTGCATTAAAAGGTGATCAAATGCTAATCAAAGTACAAAAGGAAGTTGAAGTCATCAAATCATCTATGCAGGATTATACCCTATCTTTGATATCCACAAAATTTGTTGTAGATGAGGTAAAAGGTTGTCAAAATCACCAATCCAAATATCATGACAGTAGAGGAAGGAGGTGATTTGTAAAAGAAGTCAAGACAAGAAAGAATAGGATTTTCTTCTATTTCAATTTTGCCAACGTATGTTATTGAGTTGAGGATCAAAGTAGAGATCTGGAAGATTAAAACAGAATACAAGCACAGTCAAATGGAAGACAATCCCGCCAATACATATAGCAACTTTCCAAAAGTTTAAAATGCTTGTGGCGAGATTTGAGGTGATTAATTTTGACATCAAAATGATTGTTCAAATGGGTGATTGGAATTTCAACAAGCTGTATGTGTTCAATGAGGCGGCAAGCCGGCAACCAAACAAAGCTATTTTCAGCAAAAGCATCAATGAGGCAAAAGAGGTCACATGCAGCCTGAGGAAATTCGTTCCCATGGGGGTTGGAATATTTGAATCTTTTTTGGTTGGTGAAATAGAGGGAATAGTATTTTGGAGTATTTGTATCTCGGATAATTTAGTTGTTAGCAAGGGATAAGAGTAAGAATAGTTAGGTAAAAGTATCATTTTGGGTTGTTTGATTAGGTAAGTATTACAATCAGCTGGTTTGAATTCTTATTCGAAATATGCTAAGGTTATAATTTGTAAATTTATGGAGGCTTTCCCCCTCGAAGTGGCTCACTGGTAACATTTATTTTTGTTTATTTTATACTTCTACTTTGTTGCCCTTAGAGCAGCATCACAATAGCCAGCCTAATTTCAGAGGGCTCATAATGAAGCCTTGTGCAGTCTTGGAATTTAGATCAGGCCCTAATAGGGGCCTCAATCTAGTTCAAACAACCCTTCAAGGAAGCTAAATAGTATAGTTGAAGGTATGGAGGCTATAGGATACCCTAATGAAACAGTGAAAAAGGAAACATAATTGAAAAACAAAAAAACAAAAAAAAAAAACAAAATCAATGGCTTGATTTGCCTATGAAGAGAAGTATAGAGAGAAATTCACATGTCAAGAACAAAGAGGAAACTTGCATAGCTCCACACTCTCTAAACTTCTAGTCATATATATGAATGTGTGTATATTTATACATGTTTCATTTAGATTAACTCTTTCACAATAGATTAAACAAAGAAATACTAAGATTAATTATAACTCCTTGATGAATCAAACATTAATGTCCACATGCATCTACTTCATGTCAGTTGGGCCCTCGCAGATTAGATTATCATACCCATCCCATCTATGACTCTTATCTTGGATTGTTCTTTATTCTCTCCCTATTATTTATTTTTAGGCCATTGATCCAAAGTTTGAATCATTTGACCTGGAAAAAAAATAAAAAAATTTAGGCACCATCCATCAACTGTGGGTTCCCTAGATCAACTGTCATGATTAGTAAACCATGGTCCAACATGTATAAAATGGTGCACTGGGACATTATTCATGTTCTGAGGACCCTACAAATCTTTATCTATGTCGATCTCAACCATACATTCAATCTATTCTGGCTATCCATTTTACTAAAATAACTAGCTCAAGTTCGTAAAACATCTTTGAAATGATGAAATGAAATGAAATAGTTCAAATAAATGTTATAAAGGAGTAGTGACTACTGAAATAGTTCAAATAAAATGTGGCCCACACGCTCTGTTACTAATGCAGCTTATATTGTTCCATGGTCATCTGTTGCCTATAATTGTCATTGCAAACCTTCATGAGCTTGTATATTACAGTTGTTTGCCTTAAATTCGTATTGTGATTAGTTAGTTTATAGTTGTGACTTGTAATTTATAGATTTGTAAGTTAGATAATTAGTTACTCGTTTGAGGATTTCTATGGGGCCATACATAGATATGGTGTGTTTTTGGTGGCATAGAAATCGCTCAAATTGTCCCATTTTGGACAGTTCAAGGTTAGATGGAAGGTATATGCTTTCATATAATCTATTTAAATGTTCATGCCTGATCCGCGGTCCATCTCCTCGTTTCTCTCAAGATATGTTTCTTCCGTTCCGTATTCAATGTCAAATATCTTCACATTGTTTTAGATATTTGGCATCGGAATGTAACGTAAGATCAACTTATCTGGAGAGGCATGGGGAGATGCTGCCGGATTTTCGGCGTGGACGGTTAAATGGGAATATGAAAGTATTACAATCTATCCAACCTTGGATGAGTAACTAATTTAGGATTTAATTGTATTAGCTTAGAATTGATAGAGCAGACTTGGATGTGCGTCGGAGCTATCCGGAAGAGCGGGGGTCCCTGGAAGGTGGGAACCGCTGTTTTGACCATGGTGAAGTTGTCCATTTCCTATGGACAGCATTGGAGGGGCCTGGCCATTTGGACAGGCCGTGTTTATATTTGTATTTGCTCGAGATTAATGGAGCAGACCCGGACGTGCGTCGGAGCTATCCGGAAGAGCGGGGGTCCCTGGAAGGTGGGAACCGTTGTTATGACCATGATGAAGCTGTCCATTTCCTATGGACAGCATTGGAGGGGCCTGGCCATTTGGACAGGCCGTGCTTATATCTGTATTTGCTCGAGATTAATGGAGCAGACCCGGATGTGCGTCGGAGCTATCCGGAAGAGCGGGGGTCCCTGGAAGGTGGGAACCGCTGTTATGACCATGGTGAAGCTGTCCATTTCCTATGGACAGCATTGGAAGGGCCTGGCCATTTGGACAGGCCGTGTTTATATCTGTATTTGCAGGGACCACACTCTTAACCTAAACCTATAACCCCAAACCTATAACCTAAACCCATTCTCAATTCCCTAAGCCTATAACCTATAACCTATAACCTAACCCTAACCCTAACCCTAAACCAAAACCTTTAACCTTAACCTTAACCTTAACCTTAACCTATAACATATACTTATAATCTTAACCTAAAGTTATAACCTTAACCTAAACACAAATCTCAACTTGTAACCTATAACCCAACCTATAAACCTATAACCCAACCTATAAATCTTAACCTATTACCCAACCTATAAACCTATACTTGTAACCTAAACCTAAACCTATACCTATACCTTAACCTATAACCTATACTTATAACCTATAACCTATAACCTAAACTTTTAACCTTAACCTAAACCTAAAACCTAAGCCTATAGCCTATAACCTAAACCTATAAACTAAAACCTAAACCTATAAACTAAAACCTAAACCTAAACATAAACCTAAACCTATAACCTAAACCAAAACATATAACCTTAACCTAAACCAAAACCTATAACCTATAACCTTAACCTATACCTAAAACCAAAACCAAAACCTAAACCTATAACCTAAACCATAACCAAAACCTATAACCTAAACCTAAACCTAAACCTATTCTCAAATCCCTAAACCTAAGCCTACACCCACTCCCAATCTCAACCCCCTACCCTAAACCTAAGCCTAAACATGAAAACCCAAGCCTAAACCCGATCCCGAACCCCAACCCGATTTCCTAAACCTAAACCTAAACCTATTCTCAATTCCCTAAACCTAAACATACACCTAAACCCAATCTCAACTCCCTACCCTAAACCTAAGCCTAAACATGAAAACCCAAGCCTAAACCCGATCCCGAATCCCAACCCGATTTCCTAAACCTAAACCTTTACCTATTCTCAATTCCCTAAACCTAAACATACACCTAAACCTAATCTCAACTCCCTATCCTAAACCTAAGCCTAAACATGAAAACCCAAGCCTAAACCCGATCCTGAACCCCAACCAGATTTCCAATGCCTAAACCTTAACCTATTCTCAATTCCCAAAGCTATAACCTGTAACCTAAACTTAAACCTAATCCCAACCTATAACCTAAACCTCTAACCTTAACCTATGACCTAAACTTATAACCTTAACCTTATCCTAAAACCAAAGCCTAAACCTATTACCTAAACCTTAACCTATTCTCAAATCCCTAAACCTAAACCTACACCTAATCCCTATCTCAACTCCCTACCCTAAACTTAAGCCTAAACATGAAAACCCAAGCCTAAACCCGATCCTGAACCCCAACCCGATTTCCAATGCCTAAACCTTAACCTATTCTCAATTCCCAAAGCTATAACCTGTAACCTAAACCTAAACCTAACCAAAACTTATAACCTAAACCTATAACCTTAACCTATAACCTAAACTGATAACCTTAACCTTATCCTAAAACCAAAACCTACACCTATTACCTAAACCTTAACCTATTATCAAATCCCTAAACCTAAACCTACACTTAATCCCTATCTCAACTCCCTACCCTAAACTTAAGCCTAAACATGAAAACCGAAGCCTAAACCCGATCCCGAACCCCAACCCGATTTCCTATGCCTAAACCTTAACCTATTCTCATTTCCCAAAGCTATAACCTATAACCTATAACCAAAACCTATAACCTAAACCTATAACCTTAACCTATAACATAAACTTATAACCTTAACCTTATCCTAAAACCTAAACCTACACCTATTACCTAAACCTAAACCTATTCTCAAATCCCTAAACCTAAACCTACACCTAATCCCAATCTCATCTCCCTACCCTAAACCTAAGCCTAAACATGAAAACCGAAGCCTAAACCCGATCCCGAACCCCAACCCGATTTCCTATGCCTAAACCTTAACCTATTCTCAATTCCCAAAGCTATAACCTATAACCTATAACCTAAACCTAAACCTAAACCTAACCTAAACCTATAACCTTAACCTATAACCTAAACTTATAACCTTAACTTTATCCTAAAACCAAAACCTACACCTATTACCTAAACCTATTCTCAAATCCCTAAACCTAAACCTACACCTAATCCCAATCTCATCTCCCTACCCTAAACCTAAGCCTAAACATGAAAATCGAAGCCTAAACCCGATCCCGAACCCCAACCCGATTTCCTATGCCTAAACCTTAACCTATTCTCATTTCCCAAAGCTATAACCTATAACCTATAACCAAAACCTATAACCTAAACCTATAACCTTAACCTATAACCTAAACTTATAACCTTAACCTTATCCTAAAACCTAAACCTACACCTATTACCTAAACCTAAACCTATTCTCAAATCCCTAAACCTAAACCTACACCTAATCCCAATCTCATCTCCCTACCCTAAACCTAAGCCTAAACATGAAAATCGAAGCCTAAACCCGATCCCGAACCCCAACCCGATTTCCTATGCCTAAACCTTAACCTATTCTCAATTCCCAAAGTTATAACCTAAACCTAACCTAAACCTATAACCTTATCCTATAACCTAAACTTATAACCTTAACCTTATCCTAAAACCAAAACCAAAACCTATAACCTAAGCCTATACCTACACCTAAACATTAACCTATTCTCAAATCCCTAAACCTAAACCTACACCTAATCCTAATCTCAAATCCCTAATATCAACCTAAGTTTAAACTTGAAAACCAAAATCTAAACCCAATCCCGAACCCCAACCCGATTCCTTAAACCTAAACCTAAACCAATTCTCAATTACCTAAACCTATACCTTATAACCTAAACCTAAACCTGAATCCTAAACTAAACCTAAACCCGATCCCAAACTCGAACCCGAACCTAAATCTCTAAACCTAAACCTATAACCTAAACCTAAAACTGATTTCCTGAAACCTAAACCTATATCTTTTAAACCCTAACCTAACCCTATAACCCTATAACCCATAACCTATAACCTAAACACAAATCCCTAAACCTTAACCTATAATCCAACCTAAACCTATACTTAAAACCTAAAACTATTCTCAAATCCCAAAACCTATAACCTGAACCTAACCTTTCCCTAAACCTATAACGGAAGAGAACCTAACCTTTCCCTAAACCTATAACCTACACTTATAACCTAAACCTATACCTTAACCTTAACCTATAACCTATACTTACAACCTTAACCTAAACTTGTAACCTTAACCTAAACTAAAGTCTCTAAAACTAAACCTATAACCTAAAGTTATAACCTCAACTATACCTATTATCATATCCTCCACATATACTATAACCTAAACCTATAACTTAGCATAATCTTAAAGCTATTTCCATACACTGACTTTAGTCTTTTCATTGTAGACATGGATAAGAGTTGGATGCGAGCTAAGAACAGGTTTGGCCCAGAGTATAAACAAGGGGTTGAAGAGTTCATGGTATTTGCGCGAAATCGGGCAGATTCAAGGAATAGGATTAGGTGTCCATGTCGAAGATGCAAGAACATGATATTTAAGACTTTAGACAAAGTAGAGGACGATTTGTTCATAGTTGGGATTGACCAGGGTTACACTTGGTGGATCTATCATGGTGAAGATATAACCCATAGAATTGAGCCCACTGAAGTCATTGCTGATTCAATTGTGCCGGATGACGAGGATGAAGACATTGACGAAATGCAAGATATCATAGGGGATGTGTTTAGGGGAACAACTGCGGATACTGATTTTGCAGCGACAAGCAGTAGCCAAGATATTCCTCCAATGGGTGATGTCGAATCAGAAAAGTTTAGTAGGTTGTTGAGGGATGCGCAACGTCCACTTTATCCGGGGTGTAAGAACTTCTCCAAGTTGAATTTTCTTACAAAGTTACTTCATTTGAAGACAATAAATCGTTGGAGTAACAAATCGTTCAACATGTTGCTAGAGTTGTTGAAAGAAGCATTGCCGGACGGGGAGACATTGCCTAAGTCCTATTACGAGGCAAAATCCTTGATGCGAGACTTGGGCCTTGGATATGAACTCATACATGCATGTATAAATGATTGTTTATTATATCGGAAAGAGCATGAGGATGCTGGAGAGTGTCAAGAATGTGGAGAGTCTAGGTGGAAGTATGGCAAATCCAGGGATAAGAACATCCCGCAAAAGGTGTTAAGGTACTTTCCATTGAAACCAAGATTGCAAAGATTGTTTATGTCTCGTAAGACGGCTGAAGATATGAGATGGCATAAGGAGAAACGCGTTCATGATGATAGTACACTTGAGGCACCCTGCGGACTCTGAAGCCTGGCAAAATTTTGACAAGCAACATGACTGGTTTGCAGAGGATTCTCGCAATGTTCGGCTAGGTCTTGCAAGTGATGGTTTTAATCCATTTGGTAATATGAGTAGCTCGTACAGTATGTGGCCAGTGGTACTTATGCCCTACAATTTACCTCCTTGGTTGTGTATGAAGGAGTCATTTTTCATGATGTCATTGCTTATTCCTGGACCCAGGTCACCTGGGAATGACATTGATGTGTACTTGCGACCGTTAGTAGATGAGTTAAACGAGTTGTGGAGTCAAGGTGTACACACGTATGACGCATTTGCAGGGCAGACATTTCGATTGCACGCAGCGGTCTTGTGGACAATAAATGACTTTCCCGCATATGGAAATTTATCTGGGTGGAGCACGAAGGGCAAGTTGGCTTGTCCTACATGTGGTATTGAGACTTGTTCATTGTCATTGAAGCATGGTAGAAAAACGTGTTACATGGGCCATCGTCGCTTCCTTCCGAGCGATCATAGTTGGCGCAGGAAGACGATGATCTTTGATGGCAAACAAGATCATAGGCCACCCCCGAAAGAGCTATCTGGAGAAGATGTGATGCAACAACTGAGTAACATTGGAGAAGTTATATTTGGTAAGGCATCGCACTTGAAGAAGAGGAAACGTACAACATTGGACTATAACTGGAGGAAGAAGAGCATCTTTTTTGAGTTGCCTTATTGGAGTGATCTGAAATTGCGACACAACTTGGATGTCATGCATATTGAGAAAAATATATGTGACAATGTCTTCGGAACAGTGATGAACATAGAGAAGAAAACAAAAGACAGTTTCAGGGCTCGATTGGATCTACAAGAAATGGGTTTAAGGAAAGAGTTGCACTTGCAACCTTCAGGAAATTCGTATACTATACCAGCAGCCTGCTACACGCTGACCAAACTAGAGAGAAAGCGTTTATGTGAATGGTTGAGATCGGTGAAGTTTCCTGATGGGTATGCGTCAAACATATCTCGGCGCGTAAACGTTACGGATTGTAAGGTAACAGGAATGAAAAGTCATGATTGTCACGTTCTTCTGCAACGCCTACTGCCGGTTGCGATTCGTGGATTCCTGAGCAAGGATATCAGTGCGACGCTGATTGAGCTGGGGATATTCTTTAAGGATTTGTGTTCAAAATCGTTGAATGTGGATGTTATTAAAAGACTGGAGAGGGACATTGCCATAATCCTTTGCAAACTTGAAAGAATATTTCCACCTGCATTTTTCGATGTCATGGTACACCTAGCGATTCATTTACCGCACGAGGCGAAGCTTGCAGGCCCAGTACAATATCGTTGGATGTATCCGATCGAAAGGTGGTAGAACCTGTTGAAAATTTTATTCATTCCATAAACTGCATATATTCATGTTTTCATACGTATAACACAGTGGTTTTGTGTACAGATACCTTCACACACTCAAACAATTTGTGAGGAATAAGGCACGACCGGAGGGGTCGATAGCTGAAGCGTACATTGATAATGAGTGCCTTACATTTTGCTCCATGTATCTTCGTGGCATAGAGACTAGATTCAACCGAGAAGATCGGAATGCCGATGAAGGGCAGGAGGATGAACAAGGACTCATATCTATATTTGCACAAAACGTTCGTCCTTTAGGATCCCCGACGTTTCAGGATATGGACCTTGGGGATCTAGCAAAGGCGCGATGGTATGTGTTGCACAATTGTGAAGAAATAGAGTCATACTTGGAGTAAGTCTTTCCTCGATTATTGTAATTCTTACATACGATGATCTTAATGTTTCTTGCTGACGACGTGCCATTTATGTGTAGTGAACACATAGACGAGATGAAGTCCAACTTCCCCACAAATTATGATCGGATGCATCAGGATCAGTTTCCAGAATGGTTCGCCGAACGTGTAAGATTTCACATTGTATCTCACCACACTTAGAATTTTCGTTGTATTGCACATTTTTTCAACCTAACAAAATCACTAAACAATTATATTTTGTACATGATAATAGATAAAGACGTTGCGCACAAGCAATTCTGCAGATGTGTCTGATGCACTATACTCATTGGCGTGTGGCCCTGATAGACGTGTATGTAGATATACAGGTTGTATTGTAAATGAGATTCGGTTCCACACTGAAGAACGTGAGAAGTACAGGACCACGCAAAATAGTGGGGTAGTTGTAAAAGGAACAAATGAGGAGGATGAAATTGACTTTTATGGCATTTTGACTGATATTATTGAGCTGAGTTATTGTACGAGAAAGCGGGTGTACTTATTTAGATGTGATTGGTGGGACATTGGAAATAAGAAGTTGGGAATACAGACTGACAACTACTTTACGAGCGTAAATTTATCTCGAAAGTGGTTTAAGAACGACCCATTTGTCCTCGCCAGTCAGGCTGAACAAGTATTTTACCTCGCTGACACTAAGTTAGGCGGCTCTTGGCACGTGGTGCAGAAAATAAAGCCCAGGAACGTATTTGACGTTCCCGTACCAGAAGTTGAAGATAGCGAGGACGGGGGAAATGACACGTCTAGGGTTGAACAAGCATATCAAGAAGACATGCCATCTAGGGATATAGGGACTGATTCAAGTATTGATATTGATGTGGTGCAATTAGACAGAGATGATGTGCCACCTGATCATGTTGATGCCTCATTAATACAAGACATTGTTAGAGATGATACAGGTTTCATTGATGACAACGTTGGAGACTATGAGGAAGAAATACTAATCAGCGATAGTGATGGTGAAGAAGAAATAGCCCTAAGCGATAGTGATATAGACGACGATTATTAAATGTACACATGATTTACATGTCATTTTTCAATTCAAATAATTTATGTATTCCATGAATATGTGAAAATTACAAGTCATGATTAATTCCTTTTATTGACTTGTTTATAATTCACATTTACAGTTGAGACAATTTTTGATCATGTCATCCTCAAACCGGAGCATAGCAGAAGCACGCATCGTACTTCATTAGCTGTTGCAGATGGACGTTTCGGTCCTGTCTTCTTCTGGTAGGGCCATAGAGATACCCGGTCTGGTCGATGAGTGTAGAGTGGATTATATCGACGACGACTCAGACGAAAGATTATACGATCTCAAAAAAATTCTGGAGCTGATGGAGATATATAACCGTGGGAAACGAGATATGGAAGATGCGGCTCTGTCACTTGCACATCTGAACGGAGTTCCGATGGATCAGATTTCTCCTATTGTGACTGTCATGTTGGCTATAAAAATGTCCGATGCTTCACACATGATGACATACACTTCTGAAGCATACGATGACTTACGCAGGGAGTACTTCAGATAGTTTACCTCATAGTTGTTTCGTATTACAACAAATATGTATATTTAATATACAATGACAATGTGTAATGGAATTTCCAATGGTTATAGATTAAAGTTTACGGTTTTATTATATTATGCTTGCATTATAGTGTAATGGTCTAATCATATGTTATTCATCTCTTTGAGCATAAGCACAAATGCATTATACCATTAACACTACTTGTATAATGTTTTAGTATATTCCACTTGTATTGACATTGTTTAAATTTCGTAGTTCGCACATATTCAGTGATGGCACCAGGTGGGAGAGTACGTCGTTCGGCACTGGATCTACCCCTTCTACCCGTGATGCGACGGAGCCAGCATCGCCGTCGCATATTGCATCGCAGGCGTCTGATCCCTCAGTCGCGCATACACCAGGCACTGCATGTAAGTTTAGACATATATTTCTTTTAATGATTTCTGTTTATGTTTAGACTTACATAATTCTGTTGCAACAGCGTCGTCGACCAGCCGGCGAGGACGTGGACCCACGCGTGGGTTACTTTTAGAGCGACTTACGCGTGAGGGTAGGGTGACGGTAGAGTTCCCACAGGACTGCATTAGACCTGTTGGGAACAATGCCATGTTGTTTACGTCAGAGGTCGGTGTCTTATGCCGATCTTTGATTCCCCCCACTACCCCCCGTTGGAGAGACGTGACAGATGATGTTCGGCAGCTCATCCGTCAGCGTCTTCAGGTAAATTTTAGTCAAATAAAATTTATTTGATAAATGTTCATTTACAGTTAAGTTATTTTCTTAATAAATTTATTGTCTTAATTTATTATTTACGAAACTGTAGGATAAATTTGACTTTGATTTGAGTGTTCCACACATCTCCCATGCCGTCGACGACATGATGAAGGAGCGGTTCAAGGATTACCGCACTAGGTTACACCGGCAGTACAAGCGGTGCGTGAGCCACGAGGAGGCCGTACAGTCCGCACCGCTGCACGTGACCGATGGGGATTGGCGGATACTCTGTGATAGGTTTTCGTCTGATTCTTTTCAGGTAATATTTACATATCTACGATATCTTAGCGTAATAATTAATTTTACAATTAATAACAATGTATTATGAATAATGTGTTCAGAAAAGGAGCAAAATAAATTCTGACAACAGAGGAAAGTTAGAAGTGAACCATGTAGCTGGTTCAAAGTCATTCGTACGACTTCGTCACGACATGGTAAGAAAGTATTGGTAATTACTACGTTTATATATTCTTTCCATGCATTTATATTAACTCTATCGTCCTTTCGATTGCGCAGCGAGATTCCGTCACTGGCCAGGAGCCCGGACCAGTAGACTTCTACAAAGGGACTCACTGTCGGCAGACGACAGGATCTTGGGTACATCCTAGAGCCAGCGAGATTTGGGTAAAAATCCTTACATTGTATAATTTTATTGCATTAAATTATAATCATGTCATTTATTATGAAAATTCATATGTTTTTATTACAGGAGGAGATGAACACCTTACGCAGTCAGCCCACTCCCGATGGTACTCAGCAGAGTGAACCAGAGATCTTGAGTCAGGTGCTTGGCACCCGTTCTGGATATGTGCGTGGGTTTGGCCATGGTGCCAAACTCATGGCACCCGCTAGAGTTGCCTCCAGTCGATCCATCGTCGTTGGCGAGAGCGCCGTACGCCGAGCTGATACCGCAGAGAGAGAGGTTCAGCAGCTACGGGTCGTCGTCGATGACATCAAAGATCAGCTGGACAAGCAGAGGGAGGAGCAGGAGAGGAAGATGATGGAGGAGCTGGCGAGGCAGAAGGAGGAGCAGGAGAGGAAGATGATGGAGGAGCTGGCGAGGCAGAGGGAGGAGCAGGAGAGGAAGATGGAGGATCAGCTGGCGAGGCAGAAGGAGGAGCAGGAGAGGATGATGGAGGAGATGCAGGTGGCCCATGAGCGACGGATGATGCAGATGTTAGAGGCTTTCACTGCACGCTTACCTACCGATGCTCCACCACCTCCGCCTTCATCTTTATGATTTTTTTGTATGTTTGTTTATTATGTTAAGTTTATATGTATTAATGCGTGAATGAACGTGTTTGAATGAATGCAGTTTATGTTTGGGTTTGGGTTTAGCTAGATGTGAATGTGAATATGAATATGATGAAATATATTATATAACAGGTGTATATTATGATGAATATGATGATATATTGTTAACAGGTGTTTATCAGGAAATTTGTGCGGAATTTTAGGCTGTATAGTGAAAAAAAAAAACTTTTAGCAACGAAACTTTTCGTCGCTAAAAGTGGAACAATTTTTTTAGCAGCGAAAGTTTTCGCTGCTAAAAAATCTTGGAAATTTTTTTGGCTGCGAAAATTTTCGCTGCTAAAAGTCTTCCAAATTTTTGGGCAGCGAAACTTTTCGATGCCAAAAATTCTTGGAAATTTATTTGGCGGCGAATATTTTCGCTGCGACAAACTTAATTTTTGTTGCTAATGTTTGGAAAATAGTTTTTGCATCGAAAATTTTGGCTGCTAAAAGTCATTTAAAAACATCCTCCCTACGTTTTAGCGGCGAAAATTTTCGCTGCTAAAAGTTATGGTGTTTTTGGCGGCGAAAATATTCGCCGCTAAAAGTTATGGTGTTTTTTCTGGCGGCGAAAATTTTCGCTGCCAAAAGTCTTCAATTTATTTTGGCGGCGAAACTTTTCGATGCCAAATATTCTTGAAAATTTATTTGGCGTCGAAAAGGTTCGCTGCGATAAACTTAATTTTGTTGCAAAGGATTCTTGGAAAATAGTGTTTGCGTCGAAAAGTTTCGCTGCTAAAGGCATCTTAAAACGTCCTTGATATGTTTTGGCGGCGAAAATTTTCGCTGCTAAAAGTTATGGTGTTTTTTTGGCGGCGAAAATTTTCCCTGCTAAAAGTGTTCGGAGTTTTTTTGGCAGCAAACGTTTTCGCTGCTAAAGGTCTAGGAAATTTTTTTTGGCGACGAAAATTTTCGTCGCTAAAAATCTTTCATTTAGCGACGATTTTTATTTTTCGCTGATAAAAGCCTTGTACGTCGGTCTTGTAGCGACGAATTTAGCGGCGAAAATTTTCGTCGCTAAATAGTTTTAGCTGCGAAAATGTGACTTTTAGCGACGAAAATTTTCGCTGCTAAAAGTGGTATTTATTGTAGTGTATGCCTGGCTGGCGCCTGTTTCCTAATCAAAATTTTGATGTTGCCTGGCCTAGGCCCCTTCCCTTTTCAAAATCTTGATTTTGCTTGGCCTGGGCCCTTCCCTTATTTGAAAATTTGATTTTGTGTGGCCTTGGCCCAGCTGGCCAGCCCTTATTGTTAATTTTGATTTTATGTGGCCTAGGTCTGGCCCATTGACAAGCCTATGTACTGGTTTCAGTCTCCCGGCAAGTCACCCTACAAAACTGCTATTTTAAACCATGATTTGTGGGCAAATAATTGGAATAAGATTGTGTATGGGCAAAATTCTTAGGTATAGACTGAAGGTCAATGTACATATGCTTGTCAGTGGGCTTTGCCTTTGAAGAAATCGGCTTGATAGCCTCTCTTATTTCTTGTATTCTTTCCTTGCTGGTTTTTGCCATTATGTCCAAAAATCCAATCCTTTCTCTTGCCTGCTTGAGCCAATAAAATTGACTCCCATCTGATTGTCGTCAAGCTACCTTCTGATTGTTTGTTGCATATAAAATGACTTTACTTGATTATGCTTCTCTTCACAACTATTTCTTTGCAGGTGTACTATATATGTCTATGGATTTATGTTACTAGTTTTCCTGATTCTCATAATTGTCACCGTATGTGTGACTATTGTGGGTATATATTTCTTGCTGAATGCTGAGAACTATCATTAAAAACAACAAGACCTCAAACTATGCAAATAATGCAAAAAAAAAAAAAAAAAAAAAAAAAAAAAAAAAAAAAAAAAAAAAAAAACAACAACGAATAATGGAGATTGTTGATCCATGATTGCTCATAGAAGAATTTGAACTTATGCGTGACTGCTTGATTTTAATGGTTAAAATTAGTGTGTGGTGCTTTGCAGAATCTCCATGAGAAAGAATGCTGATGAGAGATGTTGTTGCAAAAATGAACAAAATCAGGGACTTGTATTCATCGAGACTACAGGTTAGGTTGCAAACAATAGAAGAAGGTTCGTCCTCCTTCAATTCTTAGTAAGTGATTATTGGTAGTTATATTGAGAAAGATTTAAAAATAAAATGAGTTTGTTGAATACTCCTCTAAACAAGCTCTCGATATATTTATTCTTGGCCTAAAGAGTATATGCCTATATTGATATTGAATATTTGGGAAGATGTATTTCTTTTCCTTTGTTTTATCTTGTGTTAGGGAAAGGGAGATTGTATCATGAATTTAATAAAATTTTAAAAAAGACACCATCTTAATATAATAAGAATAATATTTGGTTACTATCACTACCAAAAAATCGAGCAAAGGGCGCGGACTTTGAAAGTTTTTGGGTACGGATTAAATCCATAGCAATTAAACTACAGATTTAATCCGTAGCTAAAATATTTGATCCGTAGCTAAAACCTACATCTTCGCCAAAGCGTTATTACATATAGATGTTGCTTAAGGGGCTTCATGGGGCCCATTGGAATATATTTTTTTGATCTAAGCCGCCCATCAATTTTGATATACAATTTCAGTCGATGAGCCCAAAAATTATGTAGATTAAGGGTCTAAGTGGACCACACCATAAGAAATAATAAAAATTAAATTTCTATGGTTAATATGTTGTGTGGTCTTCTTACGGCTTTGATCTGACTCATTTTTCTCATCAATACTTAAATAATATTTTAAAATTAATGAACGGAGTGGATAAATAAAATACATCACGGTGGGCCCCACTGTCCTAAAACCCAAACGATTTATGGGCCGTCTGTCACGCGCCCCTCCTAAAACTAAACGCGCCCTCCCAAATCCAAAATCAGTCTGCCCTATTCTCCCGCGCGCAACAAAGCTCCCAAAACCCATCTCTCAATCTCTCTCTCACACAACCTCTCCATCTCCCTCGCCCTCTCTCGATCTCCCGCTCTCCCTCACGCGCTCAACCTCTCCATCTCAGTCCGCCCTTTTCTCCTGTGCACAGCAGACCTCCCAAAACCCATCTTTCAATCTTCAAAACCCCCTTTCGTCGTAAGAAGGAGAATAAGAAGAAGGAGAAGAAGATCTCTGTATAGACAGACTTCAAGATGTTCCCATGTGAAAATGCATGCTCTTTGGCCCTAAGATCGAGAGATTCTCCATAGAAAAAGGTTCAGATTTGAAAAGGAGCGGTTTCAATGACCTGTTTGAAGTAATTTCATTGAGATTTTCATGAATACGAAGATTCAGATTAGTTTTCCTGCCTTTTGTTTGAATTTGTTGTAGAATTTTGCTCATTTTTTGTTTCTTACTTTGCTTTGAAGTGATTGTTCTCGTTTTCCCTGGAAAATCAATAATAATTTTTCCTTTTTTTTTTTTTTTTGGCGGAGTTCCGTTGATGCATGCGTTCTTTCAATAATCCATGTTTTTTTCTTATTCGCTTAATTTGATGTTTCTGCCTTTTCACCGGTTAGAATTGGTTGATTTATGCGATTATGATACAGTCTAGGTTTTTTTTTTTTTTTTTTTTTTTCTCTGCTTGATTTGAGTATTTCCTTTATTCCGTCTAGAAAAGGTTATTCGTGCGGTTTTTACAACTAAGTTTTTTTTTTTTTCTTTTCTTTTCTCCTTAATTTCCATGGTTGGAATCATTTGATCTCGTTTCCCCCCTTTTTCTCTGGTTAGAATCTGGTGATTTATGTGATCTGTGATACCGGATTTCTTTCTGCTTGATTTGAGGCGTTTTACATTAGATCTCGCAGCCTATTGCTTCAATTTGTCGAAATATGTGGATAGGATTGGCCGTTGGTTTGCATTTTTTTATCCCGATTGTGAAATATTAAGGTTATTGTTTCGCTTTTGTTTGAAAATGAGGATTGGATTTGTTTCTTATATAAAATCTGGTATGGGATGTTGGTTGTTAATTTTATTGCTTTGATTCACTGAAATATGCAGATGTGATTTTTTTTTTTTTTTTTGTCTCTACCTAGATCGTGGAGTTACTGGTTGGGTGTGGTTGTATGGAAAAAAAGGTTTTGATTTTTCCCAAGGGGCTTAAAAAAAAGGATATGTTTTTAATTTAATTTAATTTATTCTGCCATGTCATCCCACAAATGAACAGGCCGACACATAGGGGTAAGCTAGGGTAAGTCTTTGGAAGGCAACAAGCCTTGCATCCAAATTTCCCTGTGACAGTGCTCACATCCTTCTCTCTCGTGCGAATCTCCATTGTTTTTCTTTTCTGAGTTAGTTGATTTTTGGGTCCGACATTATTTCAAACCATCTAACAATGATCCTTAAGTTATCCACCCGTTGCCTACTCACATCATAAAACAGGATTGTATCATTAGAAATAGATTTATTTTAATGGCACCCAAGAAAACTCTGCCATTCCACTTTCTCCGGGTGCATTACAATGTCAAGAACCAGATCTGTAGTAACATTGCATGGTTTCATTATCATTACAATTTACTGTTCCAAAATAAACATTGGATTGGTACAAGTAAGTAATGAAAATATTGAACAAGCCAGGAAAAACCTAAACCTATTTTTCCCAACAAAACTAAATCCTCATTTAATCAGTTCCATCGCAAAACACTCAGAATCTGATAGTCACATTACATATATTGGATGGCTAAGATTGTCATATTGAAGTCCTTGAGCACCATGGTAATCCAAGGTAGGGCCTAATTAGTGGAATGTTCCTAATCACACTGAATCGACGATCAAGATCACTTGATTGGTGTAACAATAGTCAGTCCTGTAACTTTTTTTAATTTTGTAACTGGGTCATGGGAAAAATGGTTCCAACGGTTGGTACAAACATTAAACCTTCAAAGCATTTAAGCCATATCTACCAGAAGGTAGTTTATGGAGACACTTTGTGGGTGTGTTTGAAGTAAGTTTGCATTGAGTAGCACGGTCATTGGATCAAATGGAAGGTGACGAGCTCATGTCTTCATAATGAACAAAAGAGCTCACTTGCCATTTGGAGCCACTTTCATGTACTTCCTGCATTCCGGTCAATGTAAAACATGTTTCCACACTTAATATATATATATATATATATATATATATATATATATATATATATATATATAGATATATATTATTAATGTTTCCTCTATTCGCTTTTTTTTTTTTGGTGGAGTGTCTCCAGATTCCATCTGGCAAAGAATGATAAGAATATGCAATATGGGTTTTTTCATTCTTTGCCAGATTCTCTTCTATGGTATTGTGATTATTGAATCTTTTTTGGGTATGTTTGACTGTTTCTGTTTTTTATTTAATTCTGTTTCATTTGGGTTTGAATTTGCATTGATCATAGATCAGATGTTATCTTCCACTGCTTCAACTGGATCAAGATGAGAGGAGCTGGTGGTGCATTGCCAACTGTTGAGGCCAAGCATCGGTCCGCAGGACCGCCGTAAGCATCTTTCTTATTTTTTTTTTCACATTTGATCTTTCTCCTAATTTTGTGCCATTTAGAGCCCAACTGTAAGAAGTAAATTTCAGAATATTTTTTTTTTCTTTCTAAAATTGCAATGTTTTTAGTTTTTAAATAGAAAAGAATAGTTTTCGCAAGTAATTTGTGAATTTTCACCATGAAAATATGTTGATGCATTTGTGGAGCAGGCATGGATATGATTACATTGAATTCTTGTACAAGGGTGTGAAGGGTTTGAAAACAAGAAAATGGCAAGTGTTTACTTAACACAGGCAATCATCTTTTGGATGCATTGGATGTATGCACATCAGCTGGACCCATCCAAATTGTGGTCCTCATTTCCAGAAAGTTGTCATTTTGATAATATGGCTGTTGGGAATTTTGAGTGTGTTATGGACTAGTGATAGCCCATTACCATTTTTTCTTCTCTGCTTTTAGCATTTCATCCGTCATGAATGTAGCATGCATTAATTGCAGAGTCTGGACCGTTTCCTCATCCAAACTTTTATGGCTTAATTTATCCACGTTGATAATTTTGTTTATTGGCAATTTAATGATGGCTTTTTAATTTGGATGGTCGGGATTATTTTTCACTTAAAAAATTGGACCACAAGAAATGGGAACTTCTGCTTAGCCTCAGTCATTTGGTTGTGTTATTCGGAATTGATTGTGTTATCATTTGGTTCTTCCTTAGTAATGATATTTCTGCCATGAAGTTATTGGGCAGGAGAGGCTCTGGAAACCACTATTCTTTACTAAATTTACCAAAGGCACAAGGGATGATTTACATAGATTGTGAATTTGTCATTGCTTGAAATTTGAATCTCCAGTGCTTTAGATGAAAAATGCTATGAAAGTACTCTTTTGTTTTGCTAATTCTTCTATTCTGAGGTCGACACCATTTTCTGGTAGGTACTAGAAGATGGCTGATGCCGAAGATATTCAACCTCTTGTATGCGATAATGGAACTGGAATGGTTAAGGTACCATGTAGGACTTTCTATCATAAAAATTGTAATTGAAAACCAAGCTCATGATGTTTGTACAATACTATTTGAGCTCATTTCGTACGAGTGAGGCCCATGATTCAGCAATCCAAACCGTCGGTATGATTGTCCCCTCTATGGATGACCCATGCTCATCTCCCAATTGGAAAAACCCCGACCCTTCAATAGTTGGCCAAATAAATGGACAGTTAAGAAAGAAAATGCAGCCAACCTTCACATTCAATGGGAAAAAGCCAAATATTATATAGGTAGGATCTTCCAATCTGGGGTACTTTTTGTCCATGAGGTCCATTGTATCAATGGTTTTGGGATCACTGAAGCATGTGCCCCACCTGTGCAAACTGAACATATTGTACAAGCTCTCAGCTTAAGCATTGTATAATGCCTCCTAGTTAAACCAATGACCAGGAGATTCCTCAACATGATATGCTCTATTGCCCTGATTTAATAGTTCAAAAGGATGAAGAGGTTGATGGAACTGTTTCGAATAGAGTTAAAGAGTTGGGTGAGTGGGTGAGGAGGAGATGTGCCTCTATAGTGTTGGGGTTGCATGCTAATGAAACATGAAGGTAGATTTTTTGTTTTACTCATTTCTCTTTCATTAGTAGGTGTATTTCTTTTCTGATAGGCCAGTGGTAGAGCTCTGTAGCCATTTTCTCTAGATAGTTACAATAGCTCGATGGAGGTAATGTTATCTTATCTTGCCATGTTTTATTTGTTTGATCGATTTGTCACTTTCTTTTCGTTTTGCAAACAAGGCGTGTTGTACCGGGGCGACATGGTTAAGAAGACTGTTGAGAGTAGGCAGAAGAGGATGATCAAGAACAGGGAGTCTGCTGCTTGATTAGGGGCCAGGAAGCAGGTGGGCCTGTAAAATCAGGTGGGACCTACCTTTTGGTGATCGATAGTGTTTGTCTGGCAGACCCCACTATGGATGGTGATGGACAAAAGAAGCCCTCCAGTGAACAATAGTAGCCTTTCAATTAGTAAACTTAATTGTAGCATTAGCATGTGGACCGTTTGCTTTATTTGATTTCCAACTATCCATTTCCAAGGTAGGCATTGGTTGCTCGGTTTCTCCACTATTTTTGCAACATCACCCATCCACAGTGGGGCAGACCACATGAGTATCAGGATCCATTTTGGGTGTCTTTACCTGTACAAAATTCTAGCATGGACTAAAATGCCACTGGCTCTGATTGAACATTGCATATTTTCTCCTCACTGTAGTAATTTGAAAAAAAAAAGAAAAAAAAAATGAAGAATCCTTAAATCATTTAGTTTTAGTAACTGCAAAGAATCATGGTTGCATTAAGATTCTTATGGGAATGCTTGACTGATTGATTTTCAAGCGATGTTTCGAGCCATAGGGATTGGGTCCCCTCGGTCCCTTCGATCAGCTGCTGCATTGAATTGGGTGTTGAAGGATTGGCTTGGACGGGTTAGCCGATGCATATACACCGCTAGCCTTGGATCTACATTCGATGCCAACTTGAAGGTACAAGTATTGTTACTTGTTCTAGAATTCAATCTTTTGGTGGCATCAGAATTAGGTTTAGTGATTGATCTTGCTGTGTTGTTTTTGTCTCATATGCAGAGGGTAAGGTTCTCAACATCAATCTTATTCAGCTTGAGCATTGGAATTGAGTTGCTAACTCTAATGTTTCCCCAGTATTTTTTGCTTCTTGCAACTATAGCCAACATTTCGAAATCAATTAGTCTAGCTGCCTACCTAGCAACCGGTGTAAGGTTTCAACCTTTTGTATACTTTTGATTCACTAATATACAAGCCTATTATACTTACATCAAGTTGATAGTAACAACATAAGGGCCTGTTTACAACACCCCTATACTTTAGGCCGACCAACATGTTCACTGGTTTGAATGAGTATGCCATGGTAATGGGTCTAACCCATTGTTGTGGCATTTCATTTTGATGATTACATGTTCGAGGAGAGTGTTTGTCTGCTCATTAGAGCCACTTGGTTTATTGCCAAAAGGCTAAAGAGAGAAGTAGAGGAAGTAGTCGAGAACAGAAGAGTGGCAAGAAGTGAAAAGCTTCTTTTGAGGTGGCACCAAAGAAGAAGCTTGAAACTAGCAGTTTTGAGGATGTATCTTCGTCTGAGTCAGAAAAAGAGGTTTACTCGATTGAAGCATATTGTGTTTTCCTTTATGCCAATGTAGATGTTCTATGCCCTGCAAATACAATAACTTACCAACAACTTGCGATTTTGTAGTTTTTGGCACGAAACAAACATAGTATTTGATTGAATGAATGAATGACTGTCTATGCGCAAATTTATGAATAGGTTAAAATAAATGATTTAGCCTTAGTTGTTTAGAACTGAGGTTAAAAAGTGAATTTAGCCTCGGTTGATACCAAGAAAGGCTAAATCTATCTTTAGTCTTAGTTTTGCTTCAGTTACCTAAACTGAGACCACAACTCCCGTAGCTAAAGGCTTTAGCCTCGGTTATTGAGAACCGAGGTTAAAAATAGATTTAGCTTCAATTGGATGCAACTGAGGCTAAAATTTGGATTTAGTCTCGATTGGAAACAATGGAGGCTAAAAATAGATTTAGCTTCACTTGAAGAATCGAGGCTATAAAAGCCGTTTTAGCCTCGGTTGCTAAAACTGAGGCTCAAGCCTTTAGCCACGGGGGTTCCAGACTCGGTTTGGATAACTGAGGCAAAACTGAGGCTAAAGGCTTTAGCCTCGGTTTTTAACCTTTTAAGCCACAGTTTTAAACTAAGGCTAAAGCCCTCTTTTCTTGTAGTGGTAGTAGATCCAAAGCTTGACCATAGGTAAAATGGTTAAATAGTAGGCATTTCTTTCCCCAAAATTTCCTCTTGTATGGCCCACTTGGGTTTTGGGTCTGTATCATTTTTGGTCTCACGTCTTAAAATGAGGTGGAAAAAAGGATGGGCGGAGTATATTTCTCACAAACATTATGGTGGGCCCCACAACTTTCCAACACGGGAAGTTCCTTTGAGAGCCTTTTTTTCAGGAGATCCGCATCCATCAACTTGTGTATGTATAACATAGTGTTGCAACAGTTTCACATGGAAAAGTTTTGTGGGCCTCACCATAATGTATGTATTATATCCACACTATCCATCCATTTTTCAATTCATTTTAAGTTATGAGCCAAAAAATAAGGCAAATCCAAATCTTAAGTGGACCACACCACAAAACAGCAGAAATTGAATGCCTAACATTGACAACTTCTTGGGCTACAAAAGTTCTGGATGAAGCTAATAATTTTGTATCCCATTCGTCCAGTTTTGCGTTACCTTATGAAGAAATTTGATGGCAAATAAACATCATGGTGAGCCCTATGAAGGTTTCAACTGTAAGTGTCATCATCCTGTAGCTTGCTGTAGTTCGGTCCATTTCAACTTTGAGTTTGCCTATTTTTCACTCATGCCCTAAAATGATTTGGCAAAATCAATGGATGGCATGCATACAACCTATAAATAATGTCGGGGGCTAAAAAACTTTGCCGGATTAACGTGGCTGCTACTTTACGCCTACTATAGTGGAGGGATAAAGTTGCCATTTACCAAAAAAAAAATCAAAATAATTCATGCATTCAACATTAAGTATTAAACTTGAGCACAAAAACTTAAAAATTTGATATATATTTTTTTTTCTAGTGAAAAATCAAAATTAAACACATAACTTTTTGGAATTATTAAATGATCTAAATAAAAAAAATTACCGAAAATATCCATTTAAGTGATAATGTCTGAAAATAAAATTTACCAAACAGTACCCGAGCCGTTGCCCCTGCCTCACCTAAACCCACCTAACCGTGCCATCTTATTAATGCTGGATTCCTGCCCGCTTAACTTTTACTAACGTGTGAGAAACGCCTTGTTTCATGCACATTGTTGTATTTGGAATTTTTTGGTACCAACATCACCTATCTGGACTGTCCAATAAGTCCCGTCCACCGTTCTTGCGCTACTGTGAAAAAAATCATAGAAATCAGATAGTGATAACTTCCTTTATCTATTTAAAATATTTTCCATCCATTTTTGTTTGCCACTAAGTTGAACGGTTTAACAACCATTGTGGACCCAACTTTTGGAGTCGCGAGTACACAAAGGGACGTGCACCAGCTATGCACTGGATTAAAGAAACTGGCTAAACTGAGTTTGACCGAAAATTTCCAAAAGAAGGAAGTTTCTTCTTCCTTGCGCTCAGCGCGTTTTGAACGGGCAAACAACCGTTCATCTATTCAAGTTGTGGCCCACCTTCATAATCCAAACCGTCCATCAGGATGGGACGACAAATATGACAAGAACCATGGTGATTTCACATGTGGAAACTCACATACGTGAGCACACTTCTCAGCACAACAGAGGGGTGAGCGGTTGCTTCACTCCGAAAACGGAAAATTCTGCTGCGCCCTCTGTTTGCCAGGTTGGCGATCCGAGTGAGGAGGATTCCTCTGATCTCAGTCCTCCATTTGGTAAGATCTCAGCCATCCAACAACCCTTCACGTGGATTAGGTTTTCCTTAGCAAATCGAAAATGAAAAACCAAAAACCAACCAACCTTCTATAAATACAAAGCTTGACAGAAAACACTGCACCCTTGCATAATAGAGAGAGGGAGAGAATCCTTGCTGTGAAGGTAGTGTGTTATTCGTGGTGCTTCATCCTCAGCCGTCCGTGGGAACAATGTGATGTCTCCTTCACAAGGTATGGATCTCAAGGAGTGGTAATGGACGGGTTGGCCATTTGGATTTCATCGGGTCCGTCCATGTCGGGCTGGACCAGTAATATAAGACCGTGCTAGTTCTTGCAAAAGTTTCTAAGTGAGAAGAAGCCCATTTATATTATTTTAATGGGCGGTCTCGGTCCAAAATCCAAAACCGAGTTGAGCCTTTTACCTGTTTGGATCGACTCCGACAGGTCCAGACCCTGCCCATTGCCACCCAAACCATTTAAAAAATAAAAAATAAAAAATTTTCAACAATCCTAATATGCTTAGTGGAAAATGCTCTAATACTTTGGGAGCAGTACTGAAAGTCATAATGCTCTTAGTTGCATCTGGTTGTTTGCTTAGATTGTATTGTCAATCGAGTTGAACTGTTGCTAGAGTCCTGAACACATCGGTGATACCATGCAAAAATCACATTCATCACAGCCATTGCTTATGATGGTCAGTGACAAGTAGATTGGTCAAATTGTTTGTTGGACTTATTTTTTGTGTTAATGATCATGACCCTCCACATTTTTAGAGGCTAAAGATCGGATTATTATGATCGTCAGAATGGTGGGACGTGTACCTGGTATCATATGATATCTGTGTTGGAACAAATGGACAGTCTAGATTGATAGGCTGGATTATCCAAAGTGTGCCGTTGTAAGTGTTTTATCCACGTAGTTCAAAACTCTATGTTGGAACAAATGGACAGTCTACGCCCATTCAACACTGTTTCCTGTAATATATAGGGCCAAAGAAGTTTTGTATTATGATGATGCTTGCAGTTTATCTGAATGGTAATAACGCTGGGAACGGTTTGGATAGCCTATAAAAACATCATGATTGGCTTGGATAAGGTTTCAATGGTCGAGGTTACCTTTCCCACGGTTTTTGTGTGGTGTGGCCCACATGAGTTTTGATCTACATGATATTTTATTGTCTAGCAAAATTGATGCACGAAGTGGATTTGTGATGGGCATCTTTGTGGCCCCAACAGGCTATAGGAACTTCCCCTGCCCCCTGCTTCCTGCAAACACACCAAAGCTTGTGACATATGGTGCACTGTGGGCCTACCATGATTTGTATTTAATCTACACTGTTAATGCATTTTTTTCAAATCATTTTAGGGCATACACCTTTAAAATAAGGCAGATCTAATTCTAAGGTGGACCACACTAAAGAGAACAGTGGTGATGAACACGTACCACTGAAAACTTTATGTTGGCTATTTGCTGTTTTCCCTTCATCTAAGACTACCTAACCTAAGGGATAGGATGGATGGGAAATAAACGTTATGGTAGGTATTACGGTGGGCCCTAGGAAGCTTTTAATAATAGGCATACAATCATCACTCTTCTCTATGCTGTGGTCCACCTGACATTTGGATCTACCTCATCTTTTAAGCTTACGTGGATAAAACACATGCTTTATGGTGGGTCCAAGGACCACATTCCTACCATGCAATCCCCTGCAGAAAACTCGTTTGTGGGCATTTTTATCATTCTAGGAAAAAATAATATTAGGTTTAGAGAAAACTAACAGAAGGTGCTTTTGACAATATATTGATTAATCAGGTAGATTTAAAATGTTACTAGAATGTAAATACCATATTAATGAGGTATTATTTTGTATATATTTTTTCCCTATTTCATCCAACACACCTAGCCTAGACATGGACCTACCCACGCCAGTCTCTAGCCCTAGCCATGAACAGGCATTTATGTGGCTAGGCCCACTGTTATGTGTCCATTTATCCATGTTGTCCATGCCTTCTCTCGTATCATTTCAAGGTATGTGTATAAAAATGAGGCATATCCACTTGAATGTTGGATCTACCTCACCTTTATTCACATACCTTAAAAAGATCTAAGAGAAGGATCAAACAACACATGTGCAATGTTACCTTTGTCGGAAATAGGGACTGTGTCTTATGAAACTACCCTTGTCTTGAAATTAGGCTCTAGGAGGTTAAGCTTCACTTATGCAATGGCATGTTTGAGAGTGAGACATGTTCATTATGCTGGTCTATGCACAAATACCATAACTCTACCATGCAGTGTTACATCTATATTGGTATCTTTTCTTTTCTATGTAAATAAAAAAAATAAAAAAATGAAAAAACCCAATTCTATTACTAATTGTAATTATTTTAAATATTTACTATTATTATTATTTTTATATTTACCATAATTAAGTATGAAGCCTGACCTGTCCCTTGAGTGGACCTGACCCAAGGTCATTGTGCTGCATTTTGACGATTAGATACGTTAAAAAGAGGTGATCAGGCTTAAAGAGGTCGTTCGCAAGAGTTTCAAGGTCATGGGTTCAAGTGACTGTTGGGGTGAACTCCTACAATGGTATAGTGTGAGTGTGTGGGGGTGTGAATGCATCTATTAAAAACGAAAGAAAGCAGTACACGTGTTTGTCTCAATTTATAGGTTTTGACCACCTAATTATTGTGTTTGTTTGATTTCATGGATTTTTATTTATTTTTAGATTCTAATCAAACTATATTTAAGAATATGATTTTCTTAATATTTAATAACTCATGTGTTTATATTATTTTCATTTAAAAGGTTTATAATATATTTACTTTTCTTGTACAGGAGTTTTCATGGAATGTGAAGTATTTGGAATGGGTGAGGTTGGAAAAAGTGAGTTTATATTTTTAATTATTTATTGTTATTGTTAATTAAAAAAATTATTTTAGAGCTTTTTCCTATTGTACGACTCACTTATGAGCCATGCACCTTACTAAGCCGTCCCATTCTAACCTTCCAAGAATACTCCTCTCATGTACGGACGACTTTTCACATGTCCAAAATGCTCCTGCTCTAAGAGACGCACCTTCAAAAGTTGCAGGCCGCATCTCCTTCAAAAATTCCACTAATTCTTCTTTCCTCTTCCTGATCCTTCACCCTAGCAGGAAAGGTGGTGCTCACGCAAATAGCGGTTTGGATATTCCTACAGGGATGGGCGGAGTAGGAAGTGAAGCTTGGTTGATGCAGGTTTTAAGATAAGGTAACACTCGTATACCAGAAGTACAGGGTGTTACAATGTAGAAGTAAATTTATTTGCATCTATGGGTACAATCTTTCTTATGGAGCTGAATGTGGTGAGCGTTTGCCACCATTTATTAAGTAGTGACAACATATCGACAATATCCACGGCATACACACGACAATTCAGACAACCCAAATCATCGACCATGGCTTGAAAACACACTGATTTGACAACCCTAATTGGCAAATTGTTGGCATAAATTGGACAGTTGAGAAGGAAATTGAGGTCAATGCAACCAGTGTTCGAAGTATTGGTATCGCGTTATGTGTCGCATCCTTGGGATATAGATACGTATCGGTTATTGTAACGCCTCACCCAAGGGCACAATATTGTCCACTTTGGCTGGCCTAATGTCCACCTTCACGGTTTTGTTCTCGCAGGTGAAAGCGGTTAGCGAACCACCTGCAAAACGCGTCCTTCCACTTAAGGATTGATATTGTTCATGGCTAGGTCGCGCACTACACGCCGGCATGGTTTTACTTCTGCACAGTGGAAGCGGTTAGCGAACTACTAACAGAACGCGTCATTCCTGTTAAGGATTGATATTGTCCATAGCTAGGTCGTGCACTGCACGTCCGCACGGTTTTACTTGCTACGAAAAGGCTCGTCACCTCAACACAGTCTCAGAGTATGCTCGAGGTCACTACAAAGGGCTCGTCACCTGATCAGTGTAGGCCGACAGCTCGAATATAGTGTCCCATACCACCGTATTCGGCTCACGAGGCAGTATTGCTCACTGGTCACTATGGGGAGGCTCGTCGCCCCAGCGTAGGCCGACAGCTCGACCACAGTGTTCCATACCATCATGTCCGGCTCATGAGTCTTAGCGGATCGAGGTACCAAGGTTAACGGGGTTCACTGGTGAGTTTGGTACCTTAGGTTCAAGCAGTAGCGTCCAAACATGGTGAACATACATCGTGTCAATCGGGTTATTTGACGAGATCGACTAGCACGAGCGTACGTTGAGTTGATCGACATGAAGTGCATAAGCACACCGTGTGGCCAAACCACTGTCGACATCTCAAGTACGGCTCAGATTCATCGACCACATCCTGTGTGACGAACCAACTCCAGCCACCAGTTCGAGGCCTGTTACCGATTGCCTGAACTATATAATAGCCCCAACCACATTCAATTTCAACGAACAATCATATGAGATAACCAAAGAAGTGATGGATCAATAATTCAATTCATACAATCACTTAAGCAAGTTATGAAATGTAACTTAAACATGAATTCACACATATTATTCCATACCTAAATAGACACTATAGTATAAGTACCTGGAGGAAATCGTATACATGGTTAAGGTAGTTGAGAATCACATCTCAACACTCCTGCAAAGTACAATTTACTAACTACTAGTTCATTCAAGCATTCTTACAAACACTTAGTCTACACACTCTAACATATATGACGTATGTTGATTATAATTTGTATTAGGACAAAACCTTTTGTCAAGGAATTGTTGCCTACACAATAATCATATATCCATAACAATTTGTCATGGTGAGCACGAATGCAAATCCTACACTCATTCAGACATTTTCACAAACACCTAGGCTACACATTATAACATACACGACGTATGTTGGGATAACATGTCTTAGGGCAAATCCTTTCATCGAGTTGTTACACATACAACTAGCATATATACATGGAAAATAATCATGGCAAAAACAATTTCAAATTTCACACATATACGATGATTTCTACAAACACATGAATTACAATATATTCAACATAGTTCATATATATCTGTATCGCAAAACAAATAACACATTTGACATGTGAAATGACACCCACGTCAGTAATAAATCATTAACCGACATTGAAAGCCTTGAAAATCATAACCTATACATTTATAGTCTGCACCTTTCGCCGGTAAACGCGTAACGAATTCAGTTTAGATACTAAGTCTTTGTCAACAGTAGAATGACAACCTATAACATGAATTAGGTTAGCTATTTCATCACTTACACTATCTGAAACCCTAAAATAGATTAGGGTTAGGTTTTCTTACCTAAGAGCGGGATCGAAATTACTCGAATAGCGATACAGGAATGGTGGATAAGCACGTGGAACGACGAGATTGAGTCCCGAGAATAATCTCCCACACTCTCCCTCTCTTTCTCTTTTTTTCCTTCTCTTTTCTCTCTCTTCTCTCTAGGGTTTGCAAAATCGTATGTGAAGGGAGAGAGAGGGTTTAAGGCCCTTATATAGGCCCAGAACTGATGGGAATGGCCCCAGGGCCAAGGTATACTTAGGTTATGTCCAAAGATCGGCTGTTCCGATCCAACGGAGCACTTTTGGAGCCCCTTTTTCTACATGCGGCCGGACTTAAGCTCCATAACATTGGATCTTGGTTGAGTTAAGTTTTCAGTCCAATCGAATTTACAGATCGACCGTGGCGGACCAGTTTCAGTTCAACGGTCACCGGTACTTGATCAGGGCCACAAGTGCACTGACATGTGTGGGAAATTTCTCCTGATCCGAGGGTGTATTTGGGTCAGATTCTGATGGTCTGAATTCTTATATTTAGGCCGCAAGCGACACGTCTCAGTTTACTTAAGTTTGGATTTATTTCAAAAGATATTCACGTTCCTCACACACTATATTCTGGGCTCAAGTTGTGCATTTCTGGACACAATCAGGACTTGATTTCTGAGATGGTTTTCAAGCCCAACAAGGCGGTCATAATCGTTTAGTTTTGCGTTAATCGGACTTTCGACGTGCGGTCCAAGTCCGATACGGAGTTTCGTGATGCTCCCAAGAGCAACTAGGTAATGAGATTGATCCTAGATCTCAGGGTAATATAGCGTTACTAATTCTATAAGTTTTAGGTCTTGCAGATCGTATTTAAAGTGATTGGTGCTAATTTCATAGGTAAACTAGTTTAGCGCTAGTTAATTCTCGCCTAATTTCTAAAGGATTTGGTCCTATGTGATTTCTGTCTAAGGTGGTACTCGGGTCTTTATACGGATTTTTTCGAGGCGTTACAGTTATCGCACGGGATATATCGTTTGTATCGGGCAATTTATCGTACTTTTTGGAAAATATGGGAAAACATTTGAAAAATGGTTGAATTTTTCAACGAAACTTCAGGGATTGTTAAAAAAAGACCTTAATATACACTTTTAAATCATAACATCTAAAAAAAGAAGTGCACACAATAGGTTTCCTTTCTATATAGTCCTAAGCTATACGTTGTCTGACTGAATAATGCAACTATATACAAATTGAATGCATAACATTTAGAGTGTTTGTCATGATCATTTCATCAAATACTCCTAAATATTTCAAAATTAGTCTCAATTGACAGTTGGTTGAAGGGAAATTTTGATATTTTTATATTAATAAATAAAATAATTTATTAATTTGTAATAAAAAATGATTTTTATTTTTTGAAAATTGACAAGGACTTAACAAATCAGTTGATCAGCCCTCATAAATGCTTGATTTCATGTTTGGAGTACAACATTACAAGCATTTTGTGAGAAATTAGGGAAATTTTGAATTTTCCCCAATTTTCCTCAAATTGGACCACTTACACTCAAATTTTGAAATTAGTCTCAATTGATAGTTGCTTGAAGGAAAATTTCAAAAAAAAAAACATGGAGAATATGAAGAACCAATGGATATTGAAATCAAAGCTCCAATTCCATGATTTTTCATGCAAAACATGAATAACCAATGGATTTGTAACCATTTGACATTGATTTAACATAATTTCAAAAAAAAAAAAAAGCGATCAAAAATTAAAAATGCTCACCGGATTGAACATGTGATATATCGGCACTAGTTGTGTGTTTTATATCGTACAAGTGGGATACAATATATTGTGGGATATATTGGCCGATATCGTGGATATTTAAAATATTGATTGCTACAATGAAGTCAGATTTGTTAAGATCATCCAATCATTGTGGATTTTGGGCTATAATTCTTCCACAATGAGGTCCATTGTTTGGGTGTTTGATTGATGTAAAATATATGCCAATTGTGCAATGGACAGGTAGCATGGTGGCAAAAATCACACCACAGAGTGCCTGTTATTGTTTTTCTTGTTGCTCGTTCTTATCGGCATCCTTGCTGTCGTCAATGTGGCCACCTTCTCGAAGCTATTTGGTGTCAGCTTTATGATTAAGGAATCCTCAGGATTTGCTTAGCAAAATTTCAACGACCGGTTGCCTGCCTAAGATCAACCCTGCTTTATAAGGGTTGGGGGATTGGTGGGCATGTGGGCATGTCGCAACTAGGCTAATTCAGATTATATGGAAAGAAATATAACCTATGATAGAATGCATCTGTTTGCATGTGAATGTGTAAGATGTGCCCAGTTAGTCATTTTCCTTGAATGTGCATGAAATGGGCGAAGCAGATTGATTATGTGGATACATAATATGCATGTCACACACAGAAAATATGTATATTCATACATGAGGCTGATTCTGGTTCACCATGAGCAAGTAGTCTTGGTTGACACTTACCACTAAGGGCCTGTTTGGATTCGCGTATTAGGGTGTATTGTATTGTATTCGGGTACTGTTCATGTATACTTTGAAAGATTTTCAGAATACATCCTAATCAGCCTGCCATTATTCAATGTTTGGATAGGACGTATTGTTCGGGCAAGTACACAATTTCTTATACTATTCAATGTTTGGATACGACGTATTAGGCCTGCGTATTGTACCGTCATATAACATACAATAGAAGAGGTACTTCGACGGACATGTGAAGACGTTGAATGTGTGTACAAGATTTGGGCAATGCATTAGGTGGGGCCCACCACAAATATGTCCTAGCCTAAAAATCAGGTCATTCCACTCACCTGGTGAGCTGCATGTGTTTGATGGGTGGTTGTGATGAAAATGACCAGCTTTCTGCATTCAATGTACATCTTTGAGGCCCACTCGATACAATGTGTTGGACCAACCTGCCTACTGGGCCAGGATCAGTAGGCCACACCCAATGAATTGCCTGGATCTCACATGTGCCGTGAAGATTGCACCATATTTCAACATTGTCACACGATCACGTTTGCAGGGCTCTTCTTGAATCTTCTTGAATCGATAGAATCCTACTTCTCAAATGCTCTGTCATGATAGACCTGATTGTTTCCTACAGGATGAGATTCTTAAGTCGCCCATGAAGAGACAAAATGATTCATGGAGATTGAAGATTCCATCAGCACTTCCCATGTCTTCAATCGAGCCTTCAATCGAGAAGATGCAAACCTGTTAGCTTCCTTTCCATCCAAACTAGATGGATTGGAGAAAAGATGGGTGAAGGTGTGATGTTGTGATCGAATTGGAAAACCAAAATGAGAATACAGATTTTGAACAATGCAAGAAAGAAGAACTGCTTTGCAAGCTTCTTTTCGATGAATCAATTCAGTCAGATAAGGAGAATCTGACCCGATGACTTCCACTAGTTCGACATAAAAAAAGGGTAGTCTTGAAAAGATGGGTGAAGGTTCTAATTCTGTGATCGAAACAAAAGACCAAAAGGAGAATGCAAATGTTGAACAATGCAAGAGAGTGGGGTGATGAGCGTAGGAGCGGCTGGTGTAGACTACTCGCCCTTCTCCCCGTGGAGATAAGCTTCTGTGTTTCTCAGAATTCTCTCGCACGATATTATAGTGCATTAAAGAGAGAGTACGCCTGGCAACAGAGCCATATGACAACGCTTTACCGCCATTTGAAAATTTTGGATTTTGTATGTATTCGCGCACGTGGTATTCTAGGCATTTCAATTCCAATCCAAACAATGTACAAGTCAAATCAGGACCCCTAATACCATACAATGCGTTCTAATACGCGAATCCAAACAGGCCCTAAGGTATCCCAAAATAGCTACGTACCAGCCATAACAGTCATGATGTAGCTGTAAAGGTGGTAATTGTTACACGTTATGGGGTTGTAACGGCCCTATAATAGTTCATTACGGGGCCAAATAGTAAAAAAAAAAAAAAAACTGTTACAGCCCGTATTGTAACGTCAATGGTGGTGGTCATTATGGCATTTGTTACCATTATGGAATATCTTGCTTACCACTGTATATGTGACTGTATGGTCAATCAATCTAGATTGTCCACTAGTGGACCTATTATGGATGACCATTGGTTTGAAAAGTTTGCCAGGCAGTCATAGTTGGCCAATTTATAGCTGGAAACGTGGTCCCCATTCAAAGGACAAGATCAATCCATTATAAAGCTTGGATAGTTCAATTTGTGTGGCTTTTCTACGATGGCCATTCGATGTCAGGCCCAGCTCATCAATGGTCAAGAGTCACTAGCCATATTAATGTCTACAGTGGTGACTTCCAATAATCTAGGACCAGACATGCTTTATTATCTTTTCTTTTTGTTAAAGCAACTAAACATGTTTGTGACAATCAACATGCATGTTTCAAATCATTTCAACATTTGTGGAGCTTAACAACATGAGATGCTAATTTTTGTCATGTTGATGCATGAATTCAATCGCTTAGATGGGATCCACAGATGAGGCCATGGAGGGATCCACAAACATGGAAATTGATGTCTCGAAGAGGCGCTTGTCATATACTGTGTCGTATGATGATGGTGAGGGTGAAGATGAAACAATTGTATATGATGCGTCCTTCCAAGAGATGGAAGATAACTATGTTAAGTACCAAACAACTCAATGGGTTCTTTATTCTTTACTTTTGATTCCGGCATGGGGCATTGGATTTTTCATGTTGCTTTATCTGCCTGTGAGAAGATACATCTCGCGGAAACAGTTCCAGTCTAGAAAGCTCTATGTCACTCCTAATGTCATAGTTTACAAGGTAACTCCTATAGCTCCTGTCAATTTTCATCAATTGACAGATGGATATAGTGGATATACAAAATATACATTGAGGTAGGCCCATGGTCAGAGCCGCACCATGTTGGGTGTGTGTCGAGGGCCACAACTAATCCACTCCCTTTTTCCAGGACGCGTATGAGGTGTACCTCAAACACCACCCTAGTGGTGATGTGTTGGGTCTATGGGGCCCAACTTCATATATGTGTTCTATTGCCCCCTCATTTTAGGGCATGAACCCAAAAATAAAGCAGATCCGAAGCTCAAGTGGACCACACCAGAGTAAACATTGGTAATTGATCGCCTCAAGGCCCAGGGCCGAGCTAGGGCTTAGGGGACTAGAGCTGGGCCAGGGTCAGGCTAGGGCTGGGGGACGGAGACGGCAATCCTAACGAGGCCCATTGTTACCCTTAATCCAAAACAGAGGTTCTAGAAATGGAGCCCACTGTTTGGTAGTCTCGACCATTGGTCTGCTGCACCAGTTGTGCATGGACCGGGTGCAAAAAATCTCTTTCATAGGACAACCGTAATCTCAGTATTTGTTGCCTTAAAAGTACAGCTAGACATATAACAATGTCCCCATTACACCAAAAAATTAAAAAGGATAGTGGCCACAGTATTCAAATTTGGAGATTTTCGGCACATGGTCAATCCACGGTGGAACAAACAAACAAGTGATGACCTAGATTATCGATGGCCATGGGCCCTACTTGTCCAAACTGAAAGGGTTAATCCCATCATTCTCATCTCTAGAGAAGTGTGATGTGATGGTTACTCCATTGGATTAGAATTGTGAATCCCACTTTCCCCAATGGGATGGGTAACGTGTGTACAAGATCATGATTGTTAATCTAGTGGACCACATTATGAATCTGTGATGGCCCCAAAAGTAGGCCAATCCAAAAATCATAGAGGCAACGATCATGGATTAAACATGGAGAATAATAGAGAATCACAACAACATATATTCAACATGCGCAATCTACCCACTTATGGGAACCAGCCCACGAGTTTTATCAAGAGGTCATTTCCATTCACATGCCACCAAATTGAGAGAGATTAGGCATGCTAGTACACCTATTAGGTCCCTTTCGCAACTGTACCACCGCATGATGATCCAAAGATCAAGGTCATCCATCAGGTGGGCCTCAGACACTGAGAGAAGTGCACTGATTGCAATATCCTAATAACAAAAATAGTAGATTTCTGCCAGTTCACCATTGACTATAGATCGACCAATCTAGTTAACTATCCATTTGCAGGCTACTAATGGATCAAAATCAGTGGGACCCACTTTGTACATCCTCTCCTCAACCAACGGACAATCATGTGGCGTTTACAGTGGCTGCAGGCACTAATCTCTTTTGTCAAAACAAGATATCAACAACATCATTTCAATTTCATAGAGTAAGAAGAAGTCACAATACCTTCTTCCAGTAAAAATTCATGTAACAAAAGAGGTCAGAACAGCTAATATCATCTCGTGTTTTTGTCATCAGCAACCAGTATATTCCATAGCATTGCCTGCAGATGTTAGTTATAAACCATGATCGGCTTCTACTTTCTTTTTTCTTTTCCTTTTCTTTTTTGTTTCTGTTTTTGTTCATTAGTAAAGGTAAACAGTTTCTACTCCCCCTATCAGGTAAACAGAGAGGATCTATTTAGTCACTTAGCTTCAGCGCACTCCAGCCTGGCAGCAACCCACTTGTCCTCAGTTATGGGCAGCAAGATCACACCTTCGGGTAGCTTCATGTTGGTTCAACGTGGGTACACCTGAATCCTGCTGCCCAAGACCAGAGGGCTGCTTCTTCCTACAGCCGGCACAGAAGTCAGGTCTGTGACTGGTGGTTTGGAGCATTCGGAAGGCGTGGAAGATGAAGGGGATGATTCCCTGCTTTTTAGTAGAGGCTTGGCAGGGGAAGATGGTTCCTTGCACTTTGGCATGGCCTTAATATGCAGTTCTGAAAGAGGAGTCGATTGGTAGATGTGGGTTTTGTCCCTGTCTGAGGGCTCACTGGATGAAGCGTCCTGTTGATCTCTATTTGAAAACCATGGACATAACTCATATGTCATAAATAAAAAATAAAGATAAATGACAAAATTATCTCTTGCTGTTTATAAATTATAATCTATGTTATCAATGTTCAGCCATGTCAGGTGCACCCTAAAGACTTGACCTGACCTGACTCATAATTTATAAATTAAAAATATTAGGATTACCAATAGATATCTAAATAGTCAATGTTATTAGTGTGTGGTGTGTGCGTGTAATTGAAACTTAAAGCTTAAAAAAAAAACTTTTTTAAGTTTTTGAAGACTATTAAAGCATCAAACTACTTGATGATGTTTTTTGTCTTTTTCTTTTTTTAATACAAACACACACCCCACATGGGCACTCAAACCCATGACTTTAATGTTGAAACGCAGTGCATCTACCACTAAGTCATGCATTGAGACTCCTTGACGATGATGTCTTGGTTAAATCCTCTCCTTTATCAACATTTGTTGGATCGATTACCCTCATCAACCTTAACATTTTTAAGAAAATAATATTGTGACTCACTGGGTAACTCAGTTCGAGTCACAGCATGTTGCACTGAGTCTTCTCAAGTGGCTGAGTCGACTCGACAAGCCTTCCCCCGAATTAGCAGTAAGTTGAATTCAAGTCCGACTTTCCTAGCAACTCGGCTTGAAATCTCACCGAGTCAAGTTGAGTTGGATGACTTTCAAGTTGGGAAGATTTAAAAGTATGGTACAAACCATGCCTGTCCATCACAAAATCAGCTTGACTATCTATATGCATATGTAATGCATAAACTGCAAGCTTGTATTAATGATAGAAGGAATTACAATGTCCTACTCAGAAGCAAATCTACAGTTTTCCAAAGCACGAGATGCTGTGCATGAGGGGACCATGGTTTAGAAATACATACGTTGACCTTACAGGGCCCACCGTGGATGGAGAAAGCCTTTGCTGTTTGGCATCCATTGAATGTGGATCCTTAATGTAGTGCTTGAACTGTCAACTTCTTGGCTACCAGTCAAAGGGTTAGGATCTTCCTATACGTGGGAACATAAGATGGGCCCCACATCTATGGAATCCTATATGTTGGCTGCTGAGCAGGACCCTGTAATTCCTCCCGCATGCAAATTCTTTTACACAAGTATGTATCGATCACATCGGGAACTTAGAGCAAGATGTCATCTTTAATCCCTTCATTGTCATCCACAGATAGTGTTCTAAGTTGAAAGCAAGATGTCACTTGTAATTCCTCCATTGACACCCATAGATTTAGTGCTCCAAGTTGGAAGCGAGTTAACTCTGGGCCTAGGGTTCTATAGCGAGTCAGCACTGAAAATCGACTGCAAGATGGAAAAAGTACTCCCAAGAGCATCCTGTATTTTACAACGTATAGAAAGATGTGCATGAATCCTCTTCAAAGAACCTAAAGAGGAAAAGCAGTGAAGGTGTCAGTGCATTATTTCGCTCGCACGCACGCGCGCACACACACACACAACGTAGAATTTCTTAGGCACACAAACAATTCCTGTACACCAAGCATAAATCACGTTGGGGACTTACTAGGGTTATAATGATGCATAGGGGTGTAAATAGTGTTGAATCATCCAGTCCATAGACTCCATACAGGTGGGGGATCTATGGTTAGAGGTCCAAGACTATTTGATGCGGTCCTGATGAATCCATCACACAGCAAAAAGCAAAGAAGATGAGAATCCTTGACCAAATTCAATATGGGATAACCAACTCAACCAAGCCTGGTGGTGACTCAGCTACTAGACAGTGTAAAGCCCACAAAAACATTGAATTTCAGTCTGGACCTTCAGGTGACAGCCCACTTTCTGATCAATCATATCCAGGTGGGCAAGTCTGAGACCTGATGAGATCCATGGTCCGCACCCACAGATGATGGTGATTGTCCAGATGTGATGTCTTCTTGGTGGGCTAAAGGCTGTTTGTAGTGCCTCACAAGGGGTGAAGGTTCAATTGCACACGACACACTTCGCAGGTGTGAACAGGCACCGTGTCAGAGCATGATCCATCAGAACATGATCTGAAGGGTAGGCCAACTTGCATCCATATCACGGACCATCCAGCGATCAATGTGCCAAACTTTTTTCAGCCTTTACATGGCCAACATCTTCGTTGATTTGATGGGACCATCTGCAGATAAATGCCCCAAAAGGAGGTCCCCTACTACAGGATTGGAGCCCTTCAATCAGTTGGCAACTGATAGATGGTTCACAATACAAACTAAACAAATAAATAAATAAAGCAACAGTCAGGAAGAAGAGCAAAAAGAATTGGTGTTAAGATCTTCTAATCTGAAAGGTTTCTGGGACACCATCTGTCCAATGCGGGGCCCATCAGAAGAACAGTCTAGGTCACCGAAAAATAGGCCCCATTCCTATGGAAATGGAATTCACAGCCCTATTCATATCCAAGTGCAACATGACCCAGTAACTCATCTAGAACAAATGTTACCTGTAGCCTCTTCAACTCCATCCTTGGATGTAATATTCAGAGAGGTAGATGGACTGGAGTTAGTTATGGGCCCTATGCTCTTCGACAAATCAATGACAACTGCTGACTGTGAGAAACTGAAGTGTTGCACTTCAGAACTCAGAGTTGAGATTCTACTTTGATGGGACATCTCGCGCACATGCACGCCCCTCTACGCACGTACGCAAGGAGGAGGAGGGCTCCACCATCGATCTGGATCGATGACAACGTCCAGGGAGGGCCTCTTAGTTAGAGGGTTGTGTTTTGGTTCGTTGGAGTGGACCCAATAGTCATGTGAATCCCACCATAGGTTCTCATGATCGTGGCCCACTATTCCAATTAATTTAGTACTTTGGGTTTTGTTTATTATTGTTATTAGGAGTATCATGGCCAGTTTAGATTGCTTTGATTAGTTGTTATTTTTTATTACTTCGTCGCTAAGTAATAGGTTGCGCACATGGCGTGAGTTTTGGAGTTTAGGGTTTTATTATAAATAGGAACCCCTTGTAGTCTTTTTTATTCAATGAAGATTAATAAAATTGCTACGTTTTTCTGCTCCTCTAAATTTCTGAGTTGTGGAGATTCAATTAAGTGTGAAACCCTCCCTTCCTCGAAGGGCTGACTACGGTGGTGCGAAGCCACACCTATCTCGATTGGCCCCACCTTCTTCCATCCATATTTTTCTTCTCCTACAATCATCTACGCTTCAAATCCATCCTCTATTGCAGCTGTCTTTCTCTCTACAACAGATTTCCAGAATCTGGCCCTGTAGGAGGGCTGGAACTTCGACGGAGCACCACGCACAAATTGTGCATCGGATCGAGCTAAAATTTGGGAGTTTCGGAGTCCACTCCTGGCCGACCAGGGTCAAGGTGGCCTTTTTTTGAATAGTGGGCCCCACACATATGCGGCCGAGATCACACGCACGTGCGTCTGGGCCATTGTTGTTGTCCACAAGTGCGGTACTTCTCTGGTTTATACCTCTCCTCTCTTTCACTCCTCTTTCACCCAAAATTCCTAAACATAACCCTAAAATTCCTAAACATAACCCTAAATTACTCAAATTCTCAATTTTATGCCCTTTCTTCAACATGCGTCTGGGCCATTGTTATTGTCCACACGTGTGGTACTTCTCTGGTTCGTATCTCTGATCTCTTTACTCCTCTTTCACCCAAAATCCCTAAACATAACCCTAATTTACTTAAATTCCCAATTTTATGCCATTTCTTCAACCTTATGGTTCCCCGAATTGAAATTTCTAAATCCCTTAGATTGAGGGAATTATTTTTGTACATGTGTGGATGAATTTACCCTCCTTTGATTCTTGTTTGGTCTAAAATTTTGATTGATCTAGCCCTAACATATGTAGGCCTGGATCCGCATAAGATTCCCCTTGATTGAGTGTTTGAACTTTTGTGTGGGATGTGAAATTTTGTTTAATTGTTTCTGAACTAGTGTGATCTAAAGCCCAAAATCTTGCACATCATACTTGAATTTCATGTCCTGCATCATACTTGCTCTACCTGAAAAGAGAATGCATAATAGAATAGCTTAGTACATGAGCATCAGTTTAATAGTTCGCCAGACTACATGTAACTCCTCTTTAATAGCATCACATAATCCTATTTGCTAAAAATAGGGGCCCTACTTCACGCATTGAGAACAGTATTTCTGACAAACTACAAAACAATTTCTAGCAGTATCTGACTTCGTTCCTCATTTAACCCTCCATGGCTGGTTGGCACGTAACTAATGTCAATGCATGCCTCTGCCACGACTTATTCAAAGAGCTCAGCAAAAATAAGGTTGATGTCTGGTGGGTTGTCGATCATAGAACTTTTACCCATTACCATCTAAAAGCCAACCCAAAATTGTTGGAAGTGTAAGACGATATTAATGGTCAACGTTCTTCAGTTCGGCAGAGTCAAGCAAAAACAAGGCCATTTTATAAGGGCTAGGCTCTGTAGTACCTATAATGACAATATCATATCCAATCAACCAAGCAAGAGCAAGCAAGATTATTGATTAACCATTCCACCTCAATTACTAGTCTTTCTTTATTGCTCTCATTGCAATACCTTCTCCCATTTTAGCTTATTCGGAATGCAGATATTTAGATTGTTCCCTATCCTTTTATTTCTTTCACTATCCCAAATAGAAATATTAGAGATCAGAAACTCAGCTTAGAGTCAACTTTGTCCCGAGTTGGATGCAACCCACAACTCAGTCAAGTACTAAATCTGAGTTTTTCAAGTTTCCAAGTGTCTGTAACATAATCTGATTATCAAGGGGGGGGGGGGTCAGTCCCGATACACTATAGGAGCAGTGCATTTGTCTCTCTGAGTCAGAATCAATATGTTTTCCTATCTTCTTTTGTTTTAAAAGTGGATGTTCCAGCGTGAATCTCAGCAATCAATCACACACGTTCATGTCTTCTTGTTTTATCGTGGGACTCCGGCATTTTGGAGGATCTAGGCAGGTATTCAAGGCAGCAGATGATCTTCTTGATAGGGCCGACCTTTTGCATAGTTTGGATGTACTACATGGGAATGTACATTAAGTAACATTCGACAACTACCAGTGATCATTAGTCAGTTTTAATAACCTAAATCTTTATGGACAAACTTATGCTCTATATGTGGTGTGAGTAGAATGTGGTTCTACAACAAACATGTAAACTGAAACCCACCTGATTTGAGATCATGATTGAAACCCGCTTTAGTCATGAACTGAATCCCACTTCAGTTCTAATAACCTAAATCTCCATGAACAAATGCATGCTCTATATGTGATCGAGGCAGCAACCATCATAAACAAGTGAAATGATACTCAATTAACTCTAGAACATGACTAAAGAGCACATGAATAAACGTAGGTGAGTGTCGATGTTGTATTTGCATCCTGTTCATGATCCACATCAGGCATGACAGAGACAATATGAAGTGGCCTTTATAGCCGGAAAAAAGAAGAGTTAGATAACCATGGCAACACATATTAAGAGTGTAGAACCACAAGAGGTTTGTGTGGAAATTGGCATATCTCTAATTCACTGAAAATAACATGAATACAGAGTCGATGAGAGATCTAGAGAGATCTTACTAGATACACATCTTAACAAATAAGGAAAATTCCTAATATAATAATATTGCTCTAATATACTCTAACAATCCCTACCAAAATCAAGGCTCTCCGAAATGAGTAACTTGAGTTTGAAAGGTACGATGAACATTTATGCAAAAGCAGAAGTAAAATGCAAGAATAACGTGAGGTGAGCAAATGAGGCAACGAAATGACGAGTAGCATCAGGCAAGTAGATACTTTTGATGACTTTTGGGATGTGAACCATTGGCACCAATGACTGATGAATGATCTAGTGGCACTTCTAATGGCCTAGATTTCACCCATTGCTCTTCCGGTGGATACACACTTCCAGTGGCTAGGATATCTACCATTGCTCTTTCGATAGCTTCAGATATTTCGACATCAAAAAATGGTCCGATCCATACACCTAGCACAAACGGGTTTGGTCTATACACCCAATAGAATAATGGGTCTAGTCCACACACCCGGCGCAAACGGGTCCAGTTCAAAACACCCAACACAAATGAGAAAGGAAAAAAGAAAAGCGCATCTTATCAAAAGGCATGTTACGATGAAGATACATTGTCAAAGGCATAGAGGCACAAGAAAGACTGATCAAGGCCCTCGACACCAATCAAAATCCGCAAGTCAATGAATGAGAATACCCCATCCTGTAAATGAAGTGTTGGACATAGGCCCGTGGGGCCCACTTGGGGGTAATCACTAGTGGGTGGGTCCCATGAGGTTTAGCCTCTTTTTTATTAATCTTGTTTCTTTCTTCCATCTAAAGTTGAATTACAAATGTAACTTTAAACGAAGATTTAGATGAGGAGATAACGATAAGACTGAATAATCTCTTGTCTCTTCCAAACTTCTGGTCCTTCCCTATAAATGGGAAGAGGTCCTCTCATGAAAATCATATCAAGAAACAACGAGAGTACAAAAAAAAAAAAAAAAAAAAAAAGAGATATTAATATTGTCCATCTAGATTGTCCCTCAAATGATATAAGTCGTAGACTGTAATCTGAGGCCATCTATACTGTAGAATCAGAGGGGTGATTAGACTCATATGCTCCAGTAGTGGTTAGGTGGACCGCTAGACCTGAACCGTTCAACATCGACTTTGTGGAGATCCCATATCGTGTAAACCGTCGAATCTTGAGGGCCCACTCTTCCGCACAGACTTTCATGAAGACCCAAAGTGCTCGCAACAGTGGAAACATAGCTCACCAAATAAACAACTCCCCCCTCCAACAACCACTCCAATGATCAAGGTGAAGCGGCAGTGACGATGCCGAATCTGAACAAAGGATGATGTAGCTAGATTTGGAGATTTGGAGATGGGTTTAGATCCGACAACGATGGAGAATCATGGATCTGATGGCCAGACGGTGATGGAGAAGAAAACCAGAAAGGATAGATGTGGCTTGTTGGAGTGACCGATCAGAGATTCTCAGCAGGCTGAGACAACATGAGTTTCCTGATTAAGAAGATTTCGATGGAGTTGTTTATACGTCTTTACATACTTGCGTTTATACGTCTTTACATACTATATATAAACATCATACTATATATAACCAGAAGAATGGCTATATTTGCGTTTATACGTCTTTACATACTATATATAAACATCAAAGGAATTATATGATATGTAGCCTGCATATTTGCACAGTATGCATGAGCTTTCAGTTCTGACAAGTTGGGCCAATGGTTTGCCAGTCGTCCTACCATAGATGGACTATGCTTTAGAAATCTCCTCAATAAGATTACTTAAGATTTGATTTTTGGCCTGCAGATGGACCATATATGATTTTAAGGTAGAACGAGCTACTTTAGCCTACCGCCAAAGATGGATATGAAAAGGCCCGGTCGACGACAGAAGTGATCCAGACCGTCGGACATTAAATCAAGCGTGACTCGCAATCTGGAATGAGTTATCTGACGTAAAATATATGATTTTTGGGTAGAACGAGCTAGTTTAACCTACCACCAAAGATGGATCAGAAAAGGCCCGGTTGGCGACAGAATTGATCTAGATCATCGAGCCTTAAATCAGGCATATCTCGCAATCCAGAATGAATTATCTAACGTAAAATATATGATTTTGGGGTAGAACGAGCTACTTTAGCCAACCAACCCGGCTAAGCCAGGTTACCCAAGCCGGATTTGCGAAATACCGCCAAAGATGTATTAGAAAAGGCCCGGTCAACGACAGTAGTGATCCAGACCATCGGATTTTAATCGGGCATATCTCGCAATCCGGAATGAGTTACTTGATGTAAAATATATGATTTTTAGGCTACTTTAGCCTACCGCCAAAGATGGATCAGAAAAGGCTCGGTCGACGACAGAAGTGATCCAGACCATCGGACCTTAAACCGGGCTTGTCGCACAATCCGAAATGAGTTATCTGACGTAAAATATATGATTTGGTGGCAGAACGAGCTAGTTTAGCCTACCCCCAAAGATGGATCAGAAACGGCCCAATCGACGACAGAAGTGATCCGGACCATTGGACTTTAAATCGGGCATATCTCGCAATCCGGAATGAGTTATCTGACGTAAAATATATAATTTTGGGGTAGAACGAGCTACTTTAGCCAACCAACATGGCTACACCGGGTTGCCCAAGCTGGTTTGCGAAATACCGCCAAAGATGGATTAGAAAAGGCGTGGTCAACGACGAAAGTGATCCAAAGCATCGGACCTTAAATCGGGTGTATCTCGCAATCCGGAATGAGTTATTTGACGTAAAGTATATGATTTTGGGGTAGAACGAGTTACTTTAGCCTACTGCCAAAGATGGATCTGAAAAGGCCCGGTCGACGACAGAAGTGATCCAGACTATCGGAACTTAAATCAGGTGTATCTCGCAATCCGGAATGAGTTACCTAACGTAAAATATATGATTTTGGGGTAGAACAAGCTACTTTAGCCAACTGCCAAAGATGGATCAGAAACGGCCCGGTCGACGACAGAAGTGATCCAGACCATCGGACTTCAAATCGGGCGTAGTTCGCAATCTAGAATGAGTTATCTGATGTAAAATATATGATTTTTGGGTAAAATGAGCTACTTTAGCTTACCGCCAAAGATGGATTAGAAAAGGCCGGGTTGACGACAGAAGTGATCCAGACCATCGGACCTTAAATTGGGCGTGTCTCGCAATCAGGAATGAGTTATTTAAGGTAAAATTATGATTTTAGGGTAGAACGAGCTACTTTAGCCAACCAACATGGCTATGCCGGGTTGCCAAAGAAGGATTTGTGAAATACCGCCAAAGATGGATCAGAAATGACCCGGTCAACAACAGAAGTCATCCAGACCATCGGACCTTAAATCGGGCATATCTCGCAATCCGGAATGAGTTATCTGACGTAAAATATATGATTTTAGGGTATAATGAAATACTTTAACCAACTAACCCTACTATGCCGGGTTGCACATGCCGGATATGGGAAATACCGCCAAAGATGAACCAGAACAGGCCCGGTCGACGACAGAAGTGATCCAGACCATCGCACCTTAAATCGGGCGTATCTCGCAATCCAGAATGAGTTATCTGACGTAAAATATATGATTTTTGGGTAGAACGAGCTACTTTAGCCTACTGCCAAAGATGGATAAGAAAAGGTCGGGTCGACGACAGAAGTGATCCAGACCATCGGATCTTAAATTGGGTGTGTCTCGCAATCCGGAATGAGTTATTTGACGTAAAATATATGATTTTAGGGTAGAACGAGCTACTTTAGCCAACCAACCTGGATATGCAGGGTTACCAAAAAAGGATTTGTGAAATACCGCCAAAGATGGATCAGAAAGGGCCTGGTCGACGACAGAAGTCATCTAGACCATCGGACCTTAAATCGGGCGTATCTCGCAATCCGGAATGAGTTATCTGACGTAAAATATGATTTTGGGGTAGAATGAGCTACTTTAGCCAACTAACCCTACTATGCCGGGTTGCACATACTGGATATGCGAAATACCGCCAAAGTTGGATCAGAACAGGCCCGATCGACAACAGAAGTGATCCAGACTATCGGACCTTAAATCGGCCGTATCTCGCAATCCAGAATGAGTTGTCTGATGTAAAATATATGATTTTTGGGTAGAACGAGCTACTTTAGCCTATCGCTAAAGATGGATCAGAAAAGGCCGAGTCGACGACAGAAGTGATCCAGACCATCGGACCTTAAATCGGGCGTGTCTCGCAAACCGGAATGAGCTATCTAACGTAAAATATATGATTTTGGGGTAAAACGAGCTAGTTTAGCCTACCGCCAAAGATGGATCGGAAAAGTCCCGGTCGACGACATTAGTGATCTTGACAATCGGACCTTAAATCAGGCGTATCTCGAAATTCAGAATGAGTTATTTGACGTAAAATATTTGATTTTGGCGTAGAACAAGCTACATTAGCCAACTAACCCGGCTATGCCGGCTTGCCAAAGCCGAATTTGTAAAATACCACCAAAGATGGATTAGAAAAGGCCCGGTCAACGACAGAAGTGATTCAGATCATCGAACCTTAAATCAGGCTTGTCTCGTAATTCGGAATGAGCTATCTGACGTAAAATATATGTTTTTGGGGTAGAACGAGATACTTTAGCCTACCGTCAAAGATGGATTAGAAAAGGCCCGGTCGACGACAGAAGCGATCCAGACCATCGGACCTTAAATCGGGCGTGTCTCGCAATCCTGATTGAGTTATCTGCATAAAATATATGATTTTGGGGTAGAACGATATACTTTAGCCTATCGCCAAAGATGGATCGGAAAAGGCCCGATCAACGACAGAAGTGATGGAGACCATTGGACCTTAAATCGGGCGTATCTCACAATCCGGAATGAGTTATCTGATGTAAAATATATGATTTTGGGGTAGAATGAGCTACTTTAGCCAACCAACCCGGCGATGCCGGGTTACCCAAGCCGAATTTGCGAAATACCTCCAAAGATGGATTAGAAAAGGCCCGATCAAAGACAGAAGTGATCCAGACCATCGGAACTTACATCAGGCGTATCTCATAATCCGGAATGAGTTACCCGACGTAAAATATATGATTTTGGGGTAGAACAAGCTACTTTAGCCTACCGCCAAAGATGGATCAGAAACGGCTCTGTCGACATCAGAAGTGATCCAGACCATCGGACTTCAAATCGTGCGTATCTCGCAATCCAGAATGAGTTATCTGATGTAAAATATATAATTTTTGGGTGGAACGAGCTACTTTAGTCTACAACCAAGATGGATTTAAAAAGGCCTGGTCGACGACAGAAGTGATCCATACCATTGGACCTTAAATTGGGCATATCTTGCAATCCGGAATGAGTTATTTGACGTAAAATATATGATTTTGGGGTAGAACGGCTAATTTAACCTACCGTCAATGTTAGATCAGAAAGGCCTGGTTGATGAAAGAAGTAATCCAGACCATCGGACTTTAAATCGGGCATGTCTCGCAATCCGAAATGACCTATCCGACGTAAAATATATGATTTTGGGGTAGAACAAGCTACTTTAGCCTACCGCCAAAGATGGATCAGAAAAGGCCCGGTCGACGACAGAAGTGATTTAGACCATCGGACCTTAAATCGGAAGTATCTCGCAATTCGGAATGAGTTATCTAACATAAAATATATGATTTTGGAATAGAATGAGCTACTTTAGCCAACCAACATGGCTATGCCGAGTTACCCAAGCCGGATGTTCGAAATATTGTCAAAGATGGATTAGAAAAGGCCCGGTCAAAGATAGAAGTGATCCAGACCATCAGAACTTAAATCGGGCATATCTCGCAATCCGGAATGATTTACCTGACGTAAAATATATGATTTTGGGATAGAACGGGCAACTTTAGCCTACCGCCAAAGATGGATCAGAAACAGCCTGGTCGACAGTAGAAGTGATCCAGACCATCGGACCTTAAATCGGGCGTATCTCGCAATCTGGAATGAGTTATCTGATGTATAATATATGATTTTGGGGTAGAACGAGCTACTTTAGCCAGTCGCCAAAGATATATCAGAAAAGGGCCGGTCGACCACAGAAGTGATTCAGACCATTGGACCTTAAATCGGGCGTGTCTCGCAATCCGGAAAGTGTTATCTGACGTAAAATATATGATTTTGGGGTAGACCGAGCTAATTTAGCCTACCACCAAAGATGGATCAGAAAAGGCTCAGTCGACGACAGTAGTAATCTAGACTATCGGACCTTACATCGGGCGTATCTTGAAATCCGGAATGAGTTATCTCACATAAAATATATAATTTTGGTGTAGAAAGAGCTACTTTTGCCAACCAACCCGACTATGCCAGGTTGCCAAAGCTGGATTTGTGAAATACCGCCAAAGATGGATTAGAGAAGGCCCGGTCAACAACAAAAGTGATCCAGATCATCGAACCTTAAATCGGGCATATTTCACAATTTGGAATAAGCTATCTGACATAAAATATATGATTTTGGGGTAGAACGAGATACTTTAGCCTACCGTGAAAGATGGATCAGAAAAGGCCCGGTCGACGATAGAAGCGATCCAGACCATCGGACCTTAAATCGGGCGGGTCTCGCAATCCAGAATGAGTTATCTGACGTAAAATATATGATTTTATTTTAGAACGAGATACTTTAGCCTATCACCAAAGATGGATCTGAAAAGGCTCGGTTAAGGACATAGGTGATCCAGACTGTCAGACCTTAAATCGAGCGTATCTCGCAATCCGAAATGAGTTATCTGACGTAAAATATATGATTTTGGGGTAGAAAGAGCCACTTTAGCCAACCAACCTGGCTATGCCATGTTGCCCAAGCCGAATTTACGAAATACGTCCAAAGATGGATTAGAAAAGGCCCGATCAAAGACAGAAGTGATCCAGACCATCGGAACTTAAATCAGGCGTATCTCGTAATCCAGAATGAGTTACCTGATGGAAAATATATGATTTTGGGGTAGAATGAGCTACTTTAGCTTACCGCCAAAGATGGATTAGAAATGGTCTGGTCGACGACATAAGTAATCCAGACCATCGGACTTCAAATCGGGCGTATCTCGCAATCCAAAATGAGATATCTGATGTAAAATATATGATTTTAGGGTGGAATGAGCTACTTTAGCGTACAGCCAAAGATGGATATGAAAAGGCACAATCGACGATAGAAGTGATCCATACCATTGGACCTTAAATCGGTCATATCTCGCAATCCGAATGAGTTATTTGACGTAAAATATATGATTTTGGGGTAGAATGAACTACTTTAGCCATCCAACCTGGCTATGCCAGGTTGCACAAGCCGGATATGCAAAATACCGCCAAAGATGGATCAGAACAAGCCCGGTCGAGGACAAAAGTGATCCAGACCACCGGACCTTAAATCGGGCATATCTCGCAATTCAGAATGAGTTATCTGACGTAAAATATATGATTTTGGGGTAGAACGAGCTACTTTAGCCTACCGCCAATGTTGGATCAGAAAAGGCCCGGTCGACAATAGAAGTGATCAAGACCATCGGACCTTAAATCGGTCGTGTCTCGCAATCCAGAATGAGCTATCTGACATAAAATATATGATTTTCGGGTAGAATGAGCTAGTTTAGCCTACCGCCAAAGATGGATTAGAAAAGGCCCGGTTGACGACAGAAGTGATCTAGACCATCGGACCTTAAATCGGGCGTATCTCACAATCTGGAATGAGTTATCAGACATAAAATTTATGATTTTGGGATAGAACGAGCTACTTTTACCAACCAACACAGCTATGCCGAGTTACCCAAGCCGGATGTGCGAAATACTGCCAAAGATGGATTAAAAAAGGCCTAGTCAAAGACAGAAGTGATTCGGACCATCGGAACTTAAATCGGGCGTATCTCACAATCCGGAATGATTTACTTGACGTAAAATATATGATTTTGGGGTAGAACGGGCTACTTTAGCCTACTGCCAAAGATGGATCAGAAACGGCGCGGTCGACGGCAGAAATGATCCACACCATCGGACTTTAAATCGAGCGTATCTCCCAATCTGGAATGAGTTATCTGATGCAAAATACATGATTTTAGGGTAGAATGAGCTACTTTAGCCCGTCGTCAAAGATAGATTAGAAAAGGCCCGGTCGACGACAGATGTGATCCAGACCATTGGACCTTAAATCGGGAGTGTCTCGCAATTTGGAATGTGTTATCTAACATAAAATATATGATTTTGTTGTAGAACGAGCTAGTTTAACCTACTGCCTAAGATGGATCAGAAAAGGCCCAGTCGACGACGGAAGTGATTTAGACCATCGGACCTTAAATCGGGTGTATCTCGCATTCCAGAATGAGTTATTTGACGTAAAATATACGATTTTCGGACGAGCTAATTTAGCCAACCAACCCATCTATGCCGGGTTGCCGAAGACGGATTTGCAAAATACCACCAAAGATGGATTAGAAAGGGCCCGGTCAATGACAAAAGTGATCCAGACCATCGGACCTTAAATCGAGCGTATCTCGCAATCCGGAATGAGTTATCGGACATAAAATATATGATTTTGGGGTAGAACGAGCTACTTTAGCCTACCGCCAAAGTTTGATCAGAAAAGGCTCGGTCGACGACATAAGTGATCCAGTCCATCGAAACATAAATCAGGCGTATCTCGCAATCCGGAATGAGTTACCTCCTGTAAAATATATGATTTTGGGGTAAAATGAGTTACTTTAGCCTACCACGAAACATGGATCAGAAATGGCTCGGTTGACGACAGAAGTGATCCAGACCATCGGACTTCAAATCGAGCGTATCTCGTAATCAAGAATGAGTTATCTGATATAAAATATATGATTTTAGGGTGGAACGAGGTACTTTAGCCTACCACCAAAGATGGATCTGAAAAGGCTCGGTTGACGAGAGAAGTGATCTAGACCATCGGACCTTAAATCGGGTGTAACTAGCAATCCGGAATGAGTTACTTGACGTAAAATATAAGATTTTAGGGTAGAACGGGCTACTTTAGCCAACCAACCCTGCTATGCTCGGTTACCAAAGAATGATTTGCGAAATATCGCCAAGGATGGATAAAAAAGGGCCCGGTCGACGACAGAAGTCATCCAGACCATCGGACCTTAAATCGGGCATATCTCGCAATCCGTAATGAGTTATCAGACGTAAAATATATGATTTTGGGGTAGAATGAGCTACTTTAGCCAACTAACCTGACTATACTGGGTTGAACATGCCGGTTATGTGAAATACCGCCAAAGATGGGTCAGAACAGGCCTGGTCGACGACAGAAGTGATCCAGACCATCGGACCTTAAATCGGGCGTATCTCGAAAACCAGAATGAGTTATCTGAAGTAAAATATATGATTTTTGGGTAGAACGAGCTACTTTAGCCTACCGCCAAAGATGGATCCGAAAAGGCCGGGTCGATGACAGAAGTGATCCAGACCATCGGACCTTAAATCGGACATGTTTCGCAATCCGGAATGAGCTATCTAACATAAAATATATGATTTTGGGGTAGAACAAGCTATTTTTGCATACCGTCAAAGATGGATCAGAAAAGGCCCGGTCGACGACAGAAGTGATCTAGACCATCAGACCTTAAATCGGGTGTATCTCAAAATTCGGAATGAGTTATCTGATGTAAAATATTTGATTTGGGCGTAGAACGAGCTACTTTAGCCAACCAACCTGGACATGCCGGGTTGCCAAAGCCAAATTTGTGAAATACCACCAAAGATGGATTTGAAAAGGCCCGGTCAATGACAAAAGTGATACAAATCATCGGACCTTAAATCGGGCGTATCTCGCAATCTAGAATGAGCTATCTTACGTAAAATATATGATTTCAGGGTAGAACGAGCTACTTTAGCCTCCCGTCAAAGATGGATCAGAAAAGGCTCGGTCGATGACAGAAGCGATCTCGACCATCAGACATTAAATCAAGCGTGTCTCGCAATCCGGATTGAGTTATCTAACGTAAAATATATGATTTTGGGGAAGAACGAGATACTTTAGCCTATTGCCAAAGATGGATCTGAAAAGGCCCGGTCAACGAGAGAAGTGATCCAGACCATCGGACCTTAAATCGGGCATATCTTGCAATCCGGAATGAGTTATCTGACGTAAAATATATGATTCTGGGGTAGAACGAGTTACTTTAGCCAACCAACCCGGATAAGCTAGGTTGGCCAATCCGGATTTGCGAAACACCACCAAAGATGGATTAGAAAAAGCCCGATCAAAGACAGAAGTGATCCACACCATCGGAACTTAAATCAGGCATATCTCGTAGTTCAGAATGAGTTACCCGATGTAAAATACATGATTTTGGGGGTAGAACGAGTTACTTTAGCCACCGCCAAAGATGGATCAGAAATGGCCCGGTTGATGACAGAAGTGATCCGAACCATCAGACTTCAAATCGGGCATATCTCGCAATCTAGAATGAGTTATCTGATGTAAAATATATGATTTTAGGGTGGAACGAGATACTTTTGTCTACCGCCAAAGATGGATCTGAAAAGGCCCGGTCGACGAGAGAACTGATCCAAACCATCGGACCTTAAATTGGACGTAACTCGCAATCCCGAATGAGTTATTTGACGTAAAATATATGATTTTAGAGAAGAACGAGCTACTTTAGCCAACCAACCCTGCTACGCCAGGTTGCTAAAGAAGAATTTGCGAAATACCACCAAAGATAGATCAGAAAGAGCCCGGTTGACAACATAAGTTATCCAGACCATCAGACCTTAAATCAGGCGTATCTTGTAATCCGGAACGAGTTATCTAACGTCAAATATATGATTTTGGGGTAGAATGAACTACTTTAGCCAACTAACCCGACTATGCTAGGTTGCACATGCCGGATATGCGAAATACCGCCAAAGATGGATCAGAACAGGCCTAGTCGACGATAGAAGTGATCCAGACCATCAGACCAAAAATCGGGCGTATCTTGCAATCCAGAATGAGTTATCTGACGTAAAAAATATTATTTTTGGGTAGCTACTTTAGAATATCGCCAAAGATGGATCAGAAAAGGTCGGGTCGATGATAGAAGTGATACAGACCATCGGACCTTAAATCGGGTTTGTCTCGCAATCCGGAATGAGCTATCTAACGTAAAATATATGATTTTGGGGTAGAATGAGCTAGTTTAGCCTACAGCCAAAGATGGATCAGAAAAGGCCCGGTCGACGACAGAAGTGATCTAGACCATCGGACCTTAAATCGAGCGTATCTTGAAATTCGTAATGAGTTATCTGGTAAAATATTTGATTTTGACGTAGAACGAGATACTTTAGCCTACCGCCAAAGAGGGATCAGAAAAGGCTCTGTCGACAACATAAGTGATCTAGATTATCGGAACTTAAATCAGGCTTATCTCGTAATCCGGAATGAGTTACCTGACGTAAAATATATGATTTTGGGGTAGAACGAGCTACTTTAGCCTACCGCCAAAGATGGATTAGAAATGGCCCGGTCGACGATAGAAGTGATCCAGACCATCGAACTTCAAATCGGGCGTACCTCACAATCCAGAATGAGTTATTTGATGTAAAATATATGATTTTAGGGTGGAACGTGCTACTTTAGCCTACTGCCAAAGATGGATCTGAAAAGGCCCGGTCGATGAGAGAAGTGATCCAGACCATCGGCCTTAAATCGGGCGTATCTCACAATCTAGAATGAGTTATTTGACGTAAAATATATGATTTTAGGGTAGAACGAGCTACTTTAGCCAACAAACCCGGCTATGCCAGGTGGCCAAAGAAGGATTTACGAAATACCGCTAAAGATGTATAAAAAAGGGCTCGGTCGACGAGAGAAGTCATCCAGATCATCGGACCTTAAATCGGACGTATCTCGCAATCTAGAATGAGTTATCTGACGTAAAATATATGATTTTGGTGTAGTATGAGCTACTTTAGCCATCTAACCCGACTATGCCAAGTTACACATGACGGATATGCAAAATACCGCCAAAGATGGATCAGAACAGGCCCGGTCGACGATAGAAGTGATGTAGACCATCAGACCTTAAATCGGGCGTATCTCGCAATCCAAAATGAGTTACCTGACGTAAAATATATGATTTTTGGGTAGAACGAGCTACTTTAGCCTACCGCCAAAGATAAATCAGAAAAGGCCGGGTCGACGACAGAAGTGATCCAGACCATCGGACCTTAAATCGGGCGTGTCTCACAATCCGGAATGAGCTATCTAACGTAAAATATATGATTTTGGGGTAGAATGAGCTAGTTTAGCCTACCGCCAAAGATGGATCAGAAAAGGCCTGGTCGATGACAAAAGTGATCTGGACCATCTGTGACACCCCGGATTTTTGCCAACCTGGAGATAGACGTCCTTAGGCAGTGGGTCGATCCGAACACCTTATTAACTTGTCAGAACTCAATTTCAATGTCTAAAATCGCTTTTTAACCCTTTTCCTTCGCAAATCTCATCTCGCACCACCTTGTTCTTTAAATCTTTCTAAGTACTTTCACATTAGACACAAATCTTAAAGTTTAGGTGATGAAGAACAATACTCAAACTCAAAATTACTGTAAATAGTACATACATAAATAAAATGGGCTTTTGACCATTAACCTTATGGAATCATCGACGAATAGGTTATTTAGAAACATCAGTCTCTCCTGCCCTAGGACCTTCTTCTGTTGTAATTAGGACGTGATTTAGTTAAGTACTAATTACTTGGATCACTTTATATACAAACTACAAAGGCCCAAGTACCACCTTAGACAGAAATCTTACAGGACTAAATCCTTTAGAAATTAGACAAAGTTAACTAAGTGCTAAACTAGATCACATACGAAATCCGCACTAATCACTTTAAATCCGATCTGCAAGACCCAAAACTTGTAGAATCAGTGACGCTAGGTTACCCTAAAATCTAGGATCAATATCATTACCCGGCTGCTCTCGGGAGCATCACGAAACTCCGTATCAGATTTGGACCGCACATCAAAAGTCTGAATAATACGAGGTTATAGAATTAGGACCGCCTTGCTGGGCTTGACAACCATCTCGAAAATCAAATCCAAATAGTGTCCCACGGCTATTCGCTTGAGCCCGGAGTGAAGAGTGTGAGAAACGTGAAATAATTAGAAATAAATTCTGAATTTAAGTAATCTGAGAGTTGTCGCTTGCGGGCCTGATATAAGCAATCAGACCGTCAAAATCTGACCCAAATACACCCTCGGATCAGGGAACATTTTCCATACATGTCCATGTACTTGTAACCCTGATCGAGTTTCGGTGACCGTTGAACTGAACTGGTTCGCCACGTGTGATCTGGGAACCCGATTGGAATGAAAACTTAACTCGACCTAGATCCATAGTCAGTGAACTTAAGTCCGACCTTTGGCTCAAGGGGGGGGCTCCGGAAGTGCTCCGTTAAGACGGAACAGTCCGTATTTGGACATAACCTAAGTATACCTTGGCCCTGGGTCTAATTTGGTGAGTTCTGGGCCTATATAAGGACCTTAAACCCTCACTCTCTCATTCCATACGAATTTGAAAAAATCTAGGAGAGAAAAGAGAGAGAAAGTGTGAGAGTAGTGGGAGCATCTTCCTGATACTCTATCCCACTACTATACGTGCTTAGCCATCACCTTCTAATCGCTCTTCTGGCAATTCTGACATCATTCTTAGGTAAGGAAACTCTAACCCTAACTTGTTCTAGGGTTTCTGTCACTCCCCAAACTCGGAAAATGGGCTCACAAAATTCTCGATCACCGAATCCGGTGCCGACAGCCTTCGTAGTACCCCATTCTCGGCTTCTAGCACCCATACGCCAGATTTTCGATCCTGAGATCCTACAAAAAGGATTTTCAGTATGATTTTTTTTTTGTAATGGAGCATAACCACAAGCATAACCAAGTCATAAAACAACAACACCACATATCCACTATAATAAAACTTTAAGTACAATGCGGAAAGGGAAATACAATATAATGAGAGTAATAGAAACTCCAAAAGCTTGGCTGCACGCTTCAAACTCAACGCTGCTGCAACCTAATGCCACCTGCACGCATCTATCGTGCATAAGCTTATAGAAAGCTTAGAGGGTGGTGAAAGTGTGTGTAAGGTAAGTGCCAAGTATACCATAAAGCCCATAAATCATGCATCATCGGAATAAGTGGAAATACTAACAAGATCATGAATCATAAGATATCAGAGTAAGCGGAAATACACTAATAAGTTCATGAGTGCTATCAGCCGTACCAAGGCTATGCGATGCAAAACATAATAAGACAATAACAGATGCTGAGGATGCAATGCAATATGCAAATCCTGACGAGCCACGAATACCATCAACCTCATCTAGGCCATATAAGTGCAAAAACATAGTAACCCAAAATGCTAAGTACTGCAGATGCAATGTGACATGCGGTGCGAATGAAATGACCATGCTGGAATGTGAAGTCGGGATGATAGTACGAAGTATCACAGGCTATGAGGTCCATCACAAGGGACTTCTATCCAAACCAGTCCCATACCTAAATTTGTATAGTCAGACAGTGTGGTAAACTCCTGATCTCAGGCTAGTCGCGCGCCCAACCAAAATCCTGGCCATGCGAAGGGACACGTAACAAATAATTACGCACCACCAGCCCGAGTGGATAGTGAATGAATGGATATGCAATTCCTGCTCAATAAGTCCACATATCAGTACGGTTGCTCTCTAGGGAAATCACCGGGGTCTATTACACTTCACATCGACTGCCTCCTCTCTAGCTACACAGCCCTGTGAGTGGAAGAGACCTCACTATCTGCCTAGCCAGTAGTCTGCCAATACCTACTCGGCTTGTCGATAGCGGACCCATTTATGAGCTGGTCATACTCAACCTAGCTTATAGCCCCCTCAGTTGAGCGAATAAGGCCACACCCCCTCCCAACCGACCACGACACAGTGGGAGACGCGACTTACTGGTATTCGACACTCGGGCGCTCATGATCCACTCGGTCTAGACGTTGGGGCTACTGCTGGCCTCGAAGGTTCTGAGATTTTCACGCAAGGACATCCTAAGTGCCCATAGTGCTAGAACCAAATATTTCTGGTGTCCCATATAGCCATCCACGATGTGACTGTGGAGGCCACGACCCTGATGTCGCTAAGGCGTACAATGATCAAGTCACGTATATGCGAGATGCATGAGTCACACTATCCAGTCATGCAGTAATTCTGCGAGTACGACGCGATAATGTGGGCACTCCGTTTCATAGGGAGTCCCGTAAATAGTCTGCCCAATGGCGTATGCAATGATCAGTGACTACTCATATCAAGCATACATATGATGCGTATGGCATGAGTCATGGAATTATACTAAGCAGGTTATAAAGTAATGAACTATCCTTACAATGTAGATGAGCCTAGACGACGACCTACACACAACAAGTATGGGCCCATCAATGGGCCCGAAAGAGAGTCATAGTGCGGACATTTAACCAACATTATTCTTACAATGTGGACGTCAAACCAACATTGCTCCCAAGGCATGGTCCGCACTAAATGTCATTACATAGACCATGGTGGAATTATATTCAATGGGCCTTATGTACATCCCATTAGGCCTCGACTCATGGGCCTCCATTACATCAAATGGGCCTCATGTATATCAAGGTGGGCCTAAATGGATGGGCCATAACTACATTGAGATGGGCCTCCTTAAATGGGCCTTATATATATCAAGGTGGGCCTCAACGGATGGCCACAAGTACATCAATGTGGGCCTCACCACATGGCCATATGCATATCAAATGGGCCACACCAATGGGCCTTATGTACATTGTAATGGGCCATATCCCATGGGCCTTGAATACATCACTGTGGACCTTAACCCATGGGCCCCAAATACATTACAATGGGGCTCATAACATGGGCCTTACATTCACATCAAGGTGGGCCTCAACAACGACCTCATACACATAAAGGTGGACCTCAACAACGGGCCATAAACATGACAAGATGGGCCTAATCATTTGGGATTTATATATATACACCAAGGTGGGCCTCAATGGACGGCCACAAATAAATCAAAATGGGCCTCATACATATACAAGGTGGGGTCCACTTGAACTATAGATCTTATTTTTAGTCTCAAACCCATTAAGAAAAGCTTGCCAAACGGTTGGACCATTTAGATGCAACACATGCATCAAGGGTGGGTCCCACCGAACTATGGATCAGGCTCATTCTTTAGTTCATGCCACAAAATGAGGTTTTAATATGGATGGACAGATTGGATGCAACACATGCATCATGGTAGGTCCCACTGTCGTAGGATAGTGTGAATAGAGCACATGCATCACCGTGGGTTCCACCGTCCGTTGGACGGTGTGAATACAATCATATATCATGGTTGGTTCCACCGTCCGCTTGGACGGTGGGAACACAACACATACATCAATGGTGGTTCCCACATGGGGCCCACCATAACGTTTGTTTCCCATCCAACCTAATGATAAGGTCACATAGACCTGGATGAAGAGGCAAAACAAATTTCATTTTGATCCAAAACTTCTGTGGCTCAAAAAAAGGTGTCAATGGTATACGTTCAATCCCATTGTTTCCCATGATGTGAGCCACCCGAGCGTTGGATGAGGCTGGAATTTGAAGGGGGCCCACTTCAGGGAGTGGCCCACCTCATGAGCAGATTGGATGGCATAAATACATCATGGTGAGGTCCACGGCACGGGCCATGGGTCCCTGCCTTCCGCCCGCCCGTAATGACGTAAGACGCCTGGGCGTCCTCTCCTGTCAGCAGCAGCAGCACTGCTGCTGCTGTTGTTGTTGTTTTTTTTTTTTTTTGAAATCACGAAATCTCATGGTTTTTCATGCGTGGGACCTGCATCCGATAAATCCACCCCACCCATTGGTTCCTACAGCCTATAACAACCGTAACAAGCCTAATATTGGGCATGTATCGGGGTATGGAAACAACAGGGGGTTTCAATCGTAAAGAAACTGTTTCCCACGCCACAACCCACCAGAAGTTCGGATCGGCATCATCTTTCAGCTCAATGCCTAAAATGATCTGTAGAATGGGATGGACGGTGTGGATTGACTACATATCAAGGTGGGGCCTATACAAGTGGCCACCCCAAAATGGGGCCTATACAAGTGGCCCACCCCAAAATGCCTTAAACCAAGCTCATGTGTTTTCCATGCAACATCCAGCGTCCTTTAACGCTGGACAGTCCGGACATACAACATACATTGAGGTGGGCCCAACCTATGGATGTGGTCCACCAAAGAAGGGATTGGAGGGCATGGAAAATACATACATCAAAGTGGGGTCCATTCAAGTGGGCCACACCACCATATCATCACAAAAGGGAGAGAGAGAGAGAGAGAGAGAGAGAGAGAGAGAGAGAGAGAGAGAGAGAGAGAGTAGAGTGGGACGCGTGTGATGGAGGGACCCCGACACTAGAGGCCCTCCGTTTCATGATCAACAACATACATCAAGTGGGTCCCATTACATGTGGGCCCTCCAAATTAAAGATCAACGGTGGAGATCCTTCTCCACCCAAAATGGACGGTCTAGATGACCCTTCCTAATGCAAAGAAAATAAACATCATGATGGGGTCCATGGAGAATGGCCCCATCATGGGATGATTATGAGGATCAAGGTGGTCCACCGGCCACATCTTAGGGTCCCAAGTGAGATCCATACCATTGATCGGTAAGCCTCACTTGGTCCATCATAAAAAATCCAAACATCTAGCATATAGAAGCACCCACCGTTCAATCTTCTTGGTCCATTGGAAAGCCGGTCTCCTTGTGCTCCACTTTGATGGAGGGTGATGAGAGATGGATGGCTAGGATGAAGGTTCTTTGGGATGGGAAGGTGGGCCACCAAAATCACTTTTTCTATCACTTGGGATGGCTTGGACATCCATTTTTTTTTGTTCTTTGGTGTTGCTTGGAAAATGTGGAGGGAAAGAGAGGTTGTAAGGAGAGGTGATGGGAGATGGGTGATGGATGTGAGTGATGGGTGAGGTGATGGATTGGTTGACTTTTGGTGGTTGCTTTACTTGTGGAGAAAGGAAACATGGGGGTGCTTTGTACTTGACATGAGGGGTGATTGATGGGATTGATTTGACATGTTATAGAGATTTCCTTGAGATTACAAATGCGTGGCGTTTCTTCAAAATAAACGTTGGCCCACATCTTCCGGCTTGGGTATCGGATCGGTGCACGAGTCGCGGCGACGGTGCGGTCGCAATGATATAAGTCTCGGATTAAGCCGACTCAATTCTACAGGATACGACTTAGGGTTGATTGTAAACGTCGGTTATCGGTCGCGGATTACCGGACTTCAACGGAAAGGATTGCGGGATCGTCGGAACAGTATGAACTAGGATACGGGTCTTACAGCTCTCCCCACCTAATAAAAATTTCATCCTCGAAATTTACACCATCATCGTAACTAACCATAACTCATAAGGGATAGGGAACATAACATTATATATAGTTAAAACACCACATATAATCATAATCAAACATCTAAGGGATGGAGATAACGCCCACAAATCTCAAGCTCTGACTCCCAGGACGCCTCATTCATGAACAATCTAGGAAGACTGTGTAGGGGCCAAGTCACACGAATTGTCGACGACTCCTCCTGATGTCTGAGGATCCTGCTGCTGCTGCTAAGGACGGGGACACTCGCTCCTACGATGCCCTATCCCACCGCACCCAAAGCAAGCACCAGAGAACGGTCTGGGTGGCAAGGGTTGCCGAGGGTGGGGGCACTCCTAGATGCGGTACCCCGTCACACCACATCTGAAGCATACACTTGAGGATTGACGTTTAGGTGGTGCAAATGCTCGGAAGGACGGACAGTTCTTATGCCTATGTGGCCGTCGACATCGCTGCACCAGGGAGCTACCAGAGGGGGCCTTCCTCTTCCGGTCTCCTCTCTGAAGAATGGCGGTCATTGCTTGCAACATCTGCAGTAGCTGGTCCGCACTTACGGATATGGTCGGTGCTGCGGTAGACTCGGATGGGGGTGCAGAAGTCTCACCTGGGGGAGCAGGAATCTCAAGCGAGGGAACGAAAGTCGCTCGGGTCACTCTCTTGGGTGTCATGTCCTACATGAAGGAACAATGTCATATCATCATTGGGAACTCTCGAATGTACACATGATAGGGAGCTATATCAGGGAGTTTCTAAGTTATTCGAACTCGGGGGTCTAACCATTCTAAGTTCGCAATAATCACACAATGTAGTGTAGCTATCAGTAAATATATGATGTTATCCTCAGGTATTCCCAAGTTATGCTCTGATACCAACTTCTGTCACGCCCTAAACTCGGAAAACAGGCTCACAAAATTCCCGATCACCGAATCAGGTGCCGACAGCCTCCGTAGTACCCCATTCTCAGCTTCCAGCGCCCATACGCTAGATTCCGATCCTGAGATCCTACAAGAAGGATTTTCAGTATGATTTTTTTTTTTGTAATGGAGCATAACCACAAGCATAACCAAGTCACAAAACAACAACACCACATATCTACTATAATAAAACTTTAAGTACAATGCGGAAAGGGAAATACAATATAATGAGAGTAACAGAAACTCCAGAAGCTCGGCTGCACGCTCTGAGCTCAAAGCTACTACAACCTAACGCCACCTGCACGCATCTATCGTGCATAAGCTTATAGAAAGCTTAGAGGGTGGTGAAAGTGTGTGTAAGGTAAGTGTCAAGTATACCATAAAGCCCATAAATCATGCATCATCGGAATAAGTGGAAATACTAACAAGATCATGAATCATATGATATCAGAGTAAGCGGAAATATACTGGTAAGTTCATGAGTGCTATCAGCCGTACCAAGGCTATGCGATGCAAAACATAATAAGACAATAACAGATGCTGAGGATGCAATGCAATATGTAAATCCTGACGAGCCACGAATACCATCAACCTCATCTAGGTCATATAAGTGCAAAAACATAGTAACCCAAAATGCTAAGTACTGCAGATGCAATGTGATATGCGATGCGAATGAAATGACCATGTTGGAATGTAAAGTCGAGATGATAGTATGAAGTATCACAGGCTATGAGGTCCATCACAAGGGACTTCTATCCAAACCAGTCCCATACCTAAACTAGGATAGTCAGACACAACGTGGTAAACTCCTGATCTCAGGCTAGTCGCGCGCCCAACCGAAATCCTGGCCATGCGAAGGTACACGTAACAAATAGTTATGCACCACCAGCCCGAGTGGATAGTGAATGAATAAATGAATGGATATGCAATTCCTGCTCAATAAGTCCACATATCAGTACGGTTGCTCTCTGGAAAAATCACCGGGGTCTATTACACTTAACACCGACTGCCTCCTCCCTATCTGCACAGCCCTGCGAGTGGAAGAGACCTCACTATCCGCCTAGCTAGTAGTCTGCCAATACCTACTCGGCTCGTCGATAGCGGACCCATTTACGAGCTGGTCATACTCAGCCTAGCTTATAGCCCCCTCACTCTAGCGGATAAGGCCACACCCCCTCCCAACAGACCACGACACAGTGGGAGACGCTCTCATGTTCCACTCGGTCTAGACGTTGGGCCTACTCCTGGCATCGGAAGTTCTGAGATTTTCACCCAAGGACATCCTAAGTGCCCATAGTGCTAGAACCAAATATTTTTGGTGTCCCATCTAGTCATCCATGATGTGAATGTGGAGGCTACAACCCTGATGTCGCTAGGGTGTACAATGATCAGGTCACATATATGCGAGATGCATGAGTTACGCTATCCAGTTATGCAACAATCCTGCGAGTATGACACGATAATGTGAGCACTTCGTCTCATAAGGAGTCCCATAAATATTCTGCCCAATGGCATATGCAATGATCAGTCACTACTTATATCAAGCATACATATGATGCGTATGGCATGAGTCATGGAATTATACTAAGCAGGTTATAAAGTAATGAACTATCCTTACAATGCAGATGAGCCTAGACGACGACCTACACATAACAAGTATGGGCCTATCAATGGGCCCTAGAGAGAGTCATAATGCGGACATTTAACCAACATTATTCTTACAATGTGGACGTCAAACCAACATTGCTCCCAAGGCATAGCCCGTACTAAATGTCATTACATAGACCATGGTGGAATTATATTCAATGGGACTTATGTACATCCTATTGAGCCTCGACTCATGGGCCTCCATTACATCAGATGGGCCTCACAGCATGGGCCTCATGTATATCAAGGTGGGCCTAAATGGATGGGCCATAACTACATTAAGATGGGCCTCCTTAAATCAGCCTTATATATATCAAGGTGGGCCTCAACGGACGGCCACAAGTACATCAATGTGCGCCTCACCACATGGCCATATGCATATCAAATGGGCCACACCATTGGGCCTTATGTACATTGCAATGGGCCATATCCCATGGGCCTTGAATACATCACAGTGGGCCTTAACCCATGGGCCCCAAATACATTACAATGGGGCTCATAACATGGGCCTTACATTCACATCAAGGTGGGCCTCAACAACGACCTCATACACATCAAGGTGGACCTTAACAACGGGCCATAAACATGACAAGATGGGCCTAATCATTTGCGACTTATATATATATACCAAGGTGGGCCTCAATGGACGGCCACAAATAAATCAAAATGGGCCTCATACATATACAAGGTGGGGTCCACTTGAACTATAGATCTATCTTATTTTTAGTCTCAAACCCATTAAGAAAAGCTTGCCAAACGGTTGGACCGTTTAGATGCAACACATGCATCAAGGGTGGGTCCCACCGAACTATGGATCAGGCTCATTCTTTAGTTCATGCCACAAAATAAGCTTTTAATATGGATGGACAGATTGGATGCAACACATGCATCATGGTAGGTCCCACTGTCGTAGGACAGTGTGAATAGAACACATGCATCACCATGGGTTCCACCGTCCGCTAGACGGTGTGAATACAATACATATATCATGGTTGGTTCCACCGTCCGCTTGGACGATGGTAACACAACACATACATCAATGGTGGTTCCCACGTGGGGCCCACCATAACGTTTGTTTCCCATCCAACCTGATGATAAGGTCACGTAGACCTGGATGAAGAGGTAAAACAAATTTCATTTTAATCCAAAACTTCTGTGGCCCAAAAAAAGGTGTCAATGGTATACGTTCAATCCCACTGTTTCCCATGATGTGGGCCACCCGAGCGTTGGATGAGGTTGGAATTTGAAGGGGGCCCACTTCAGGGAGTGGCTCACCTCATGAGCAGATTGGATGGCATAAATACATCATGGTGGGGTCCACGGCACGGGCCGTGGGTCCCTTCCTTCCGCCCGCCCGTAATGACGCAAGACGCCTGAGCGTCCTCTCCTGTCAGCAGCAGCAGCACTGCTGCTGTTGTTGTTGTTTTTTTTTTTTTTTTTTTTTTATTATTTTTCAAATCACGAAATCTCGTGGTTTTTCATGCGTGGGACCTGCATCCGATAAATCCACCCCACCCATTGGTTCCTACAACCTATAACAATCGTAACAAGCCCAATATTGAGCATATATCGGGGTACGGAAACAACAGGGGGGTTTCAATGGTAAAGAAACGGTTTCCCACGCCACGGCCCATTAGAAGTTCGGATCGGCATCATCTTTCGGCTCAACGCCTAAAATGATCTGTAGAATGGGATGGACGGTGTGGATTGACTACATACATCAAGGTGGGGCCTATACAAGTGGCCCACCCCAAAATGCCTTAAACCAAGCTCATATTTGTGTTTTTCATGCAACATCCAGCGTCCTTTGTCGCTGGACAGTCCAGACATACAACATACATTGAGGTGGGCCCAACTTATGGATGTGGGCCACCAAAGAAGGGATTGGAGGGCATGAAAAATACATACATCAAAGTGGGGTCCATTCAAGTGGGCCACACCACCATATCAGCACAAAAGTGAGAGAGAGAGAGAGAGAGAGAGAGTAATAGAGTGGGACGCGTGTGATGGAGGGACCCCGACACTATAGGCCCTCCGTTTCATGATCTACAACATACATCAAGTGGGTTCCATTACATATGGGCCCACCAAATTAAAGATCAACGGTGGAGATCCTTCTCCACCCAATATGGACGGTCTAGATGACCCTTCCTAATGCAAGGAAAATAAACATCATGATGGGGTCCATGAAGAATGGCCCCATCATGGGATGATCATGAAGATCAAGGTGGTCCACCGGCCACATCTTAGGGTCCCAAGTGAGATCCATACCATTGATTGGTAAGCCTCACTTGGTCCATCATAAAAAACCCAAAAATCTAGCCTATAGAAGCACCCACCGTTCGATCTTCTTGGTCCGTTAGAAAGCCGGTCTCCTTGTGCTCCACTTTGATGGAGGGTGATGAGAGATGGATGGCTAGGATGAAGGTTCTTTGGGATGGGAAGGTAGGCCAGTAAAATCACTTTTTCTCTCACTTGGGATGGCTTAGACGTCCATTTGTTTTTTGCTCTTTGGTGTTGCTTGGAAAATGTGGAGGGAAAGAGAGAGGTTGTAAGAAGAGGTGATGGGAGATGGGTGATGGATGTGAGTGATGGGTGAGGTGATGGATTGGTTGACTTTTGGTGGTTGCTTTACTTGTGGAGAAAGGAAGCATGGGGGTGCTTTGTACTTGACATGAGGGGTGATTGATGGGATTGATTTGACATGTTGTAGAGATTTTCTTAGGATTGTAAATGTGCGGCGTTTCTTCAAAATAAATGCCGGCCCACATCTTTCGACTTGGGTATCAGATCGGTGCACGAGTCGTGGCGTCGGAACCGCGGCGACGGTGCGATCGCAATGATATAAGTCTCAAATTAAGCCGACTCAATTCTATAGGATACGACTTAGGGTCGATCGCAAACGTCGGTTATCGGTCGCGGATTACTGGACTTCGACGGAAAGGCTCGCTGGATTCGTCGGAACAGTACGAACTAAGATACGGGTCTTATAGTTTCAAAGGTTGTAAGTTGCGAAATAGTTGACTTACCTTGTGTTATAGGTCGTCATATCGACGTTGACGAAAGCGTAGAGTTTCTATTAAATTTATTGCGCTTTTACGACGTAAGGTGCGGACTTTAAACGTATAGGTTATGGTTTTCAACGCTTTCAATGTCAGATAATGATAGATTCATGATCTGGATGTTATTTCAAATGCAAAATGCGTTATTCATTTTGCGATTCAGTTATGTATACAAATTATGGCATTTAGTGTATTCTGTATATTTGTAGAAAATACCGTATACGTACAATATATGAAAGTGTGTTTGCCATGATTAATCATTGTGTGTACATGCAATATATATGTGTAATACTTACTTGGCAAAAGGATTCGCCCTAATACATGTTTTTGCTAATATACGTTATGTATGTTAAGTAAGTGTATTCTAAGTGTTTGTGAAAATGCTTGTAAGAGTAAGTACTTAGATAATTGTGATTTAAGTAGGTGTTGAGATAGGATTCTTAACTACCTTAGTGATGTGTATGATTTCCTTCATGTAAGTCATTTAAGTTAATCGCTTACTTATGAAATGTATGTGTTGTATTTCCTGTTTATATTGTGCTTTATAACCTGCTTGTTAACATGTTTGAATTACTTTGTTAATTCTGCTTTGACTATTATACATGCTTTCTGGTTACAGATTGAATATGATTGGGGCTATGTTATAGTCCAGGTGATCGGTAACAGACTTGAGTTCGTGGTTGAGATTCGTTCGCCATGTAGGATGTGTTAGACGAACCCAAGTCGTACTTCGGTTGGCGACAGTGGTTAGGCCACGGGAAGTGCTCATGCACTTCATGTCGTTTAGCTGGTTGTGCGCTCATGCTAGTCGAGCTCGTCAAGCAACCCGATCTGTCTAATGTATGTTCACCATGTTTGGATGCTACTGCTTGAACCCAGGGCACCAAACTTACCAGTGTAACCCCGTTAACCTTAGTACCTCGATCCGCTAAGACTCATGAGCCGAGCATGGTGGTATGGGACATCGTGGTCGAGCTGTCGGCCTACGCTGGGGCCACGAGCCTCCCTGTAGTGACCAGTGAGCAACTCAGATTCATGAGCTGAATACGGTGGTATGGGACACTGTATTCGAGCTGTCGGCCTACATTGATAAGGTGATGGGGGAGTAGTGTAACGATTGCGTGTAACAGCCCTGACAACCCTTTTTAGTAACCTTGAGCATACTCTGAATCTGCGGAGAGGCGACGAGGCTTCCCTAGTAAACAGAGTATAAATTAGGCCTGTATTGATAAGGTGATGGGGGAGCGGTGCAACGAGTGCGTGTAACAGCCCTGACAGCCCTTTACAGTGACCTAGAACCATATCATCGTATGAGATTATCTAGGACTGACGACCCTAGAATGGATCATTGTTTGGGAATGATATAAGGAAGGTACCTTAGTTTTCCAATATTGCTGTATGAAAAGGACTAATAATAACTCGGTAATCATGCTCATAACATAGCACTGCATGTGCCTAGAAGATGTGGAGCACTGAGGGATGAACGCATGCCGCGGACGTAAGATGGTGTCGCACGAGGGTGGTTTGGTAAAGGCATGCATCATGACTACATTTCATACTTGCACTAACAAGATTATTTAGGAATGTTTGATTGTACTGCTTTATCATTACTGCTTGACTGAATTGATAACATGTTAACCTATGCTTTATTGTTCCACTGAGTTGATCACTCACTCCCACGTTACGGGACGGTGTTGTACACACCAACCAGACCTTGTTTGAGTTTCAGATGATGGCGATGCTGCGAAGCGGAGCCGGACTTTTATGATGATGAGGAAGATTTCTCCTTTATGCAGTTTTCAGGTGGGTTCCTGTGAGCCGTGTCCTGATCGACGGGGCTTTCTGGGATGTTGACTAGATGACATTACACCTTTGGTATAATTTGGAAATTTACATATAATTATCTAACTTGGTAACATTATCACACTTTGGAGACTTACCACAGTTTATATATTTTATATATCTATCACAGTCTTTCGCTTGTTTAAACTAATCGTCTCTGGAGTGTGATATGTTGTTTTGGCTTAATCTCATTCATGTTTCATGTACTAATACCGATAACATTCAATCACCAGCATATATGTTGCATAAGTGATGCATTGGAACTCGGGAGTTAAGTTTATATTCGACCCCTAATTTTCAGGGCGTTACACCATCGGACCTTAAATCAGGTGTATCTCGAAATTCGTAATGAGTTATCTGACGTAAAATATTTGTTTTTGCCGTAGAAGGAGCTACTTTAGCCAACCAACCAAGACATGCCAGGTTGGCAAAGCCGGATTTCTGAAATACCACCAAAGATGGATTAGAAAAGGCCCGGTCAATGACAAAAGTGATCCAGATCATTGGACCTTATATCAGGCATATCTCTCAATTCAGAATGAGCTATCTGACGTAAAATATATGATTTCAGGGTAGAACGAGCTACTTTATCCTACCCTCAAAGATGGATCAGAAAAGGCCCGGTCGACGATAGAAGCGATCCAGACCATTGAACCTTAAATCGGGTTTGTCCTGCAATCTGGATTGAGTTATCTGATGTAAAATATATGATTTTGAGGTAGAATGAGATACTTTAGCCTATCGCCAAAAATAGATTTGAAAAGGCCCGGTCAACGAGAGAAGTGATCCAGACCATCGGACCTTAAATTGGGCGTATCTCGCAATCCGTAATGAGTTATCTGACGTAAAATATATGATTTTGTGGTAGAACGAGCTACTTTACCCAACCAACCCAGCTTTGCCAGGTTGTCCAAGCCGGATTTGCGAAATACGTCTAAAGATGGATTAGAAAAGGCCCGATCAAAGACAGAAGTGATCCAGACCATCGGAACTTAAATCAGGCGTATCTTGTAATCCGGAATAAGTTACCCAACGTAAAATATATGATTTTGGGGTAGAACGATCTACTTTAACCTACCGCCAAAGACGGATCAGAAATGGCCTGGTCGACAACAGAAGTGATCCAGACCATCGGACTTCAAATCGGGCATATCTCGCAAACCAGAATGAGATATCTGATGTAAAATATATGATTTTAAGGTGCAACGAGCTACTTTAGCCTACCGCCAAAGATGGATCTGAAAAGGCCCGATCGACGAGAGAAGTGATCCAGACCATCGGACCATAAATCCAGTGTATCTCGCAATCTGAATGAGTTATTTGACATAAAATATATGATTTTAGGGTAGAACAAGCTACTTTAACCAACCAACCCGGCTTTGCCGGGTTGCCAAAGAAGGATTTGTGAAATACCGCTAAAGTGGATCAGAAAGGGCCCGGTCGACAACACAAGTCATCCAGACCATTGGACCTTAAATCGGGCGTATCTCGCATTCCGAAACGAGTTATCTGACGTAAAATATATGATTTTGGGGTAGAATGAGCTACTTTAGCCAACTAATCCGACTATGTCAGGTTGCACATGCTGAATATGCGAAATACCGTTGAAGATGGATTAGAACAGGCCCGGTCGATGACAGAAGTGATCCAGACCATCGGACCGTAAATCGGGCATATCTCGCAATCTAGAAAGAGTTATCTGACGTAAAATATATGATTTTTGGGTAGAACGAGCTACTTTAGCCTACCACCAAAGAATGATCAGAAAAGGCCAGGTCGATGACAGAAGTGATTCAGACCATTGGACCTTAAATCGGGCGTGTCTCACAATCTGGAATGAGCTATTTGACGTAAAATATATGATTTTGGGGTAGAACGATCTAGTTTAGCCTACCGCCAAAGATGGATCAGAAAAGGCTCGGTCGACAACAGAAGTGATCTAGACCATCGAACCCTAAATCGGACGTATCTCGAAATTCGGAATGAGTTATTTGACGTAAAATATTTGATTTTGGCATAGAACGAGCTACTTTAGCCAACTAATCCGCCTACGCTGGGTTGCCAAATCCGGATTTGTGAAATACCACCAAAGATGGATTAGAAAAGGCCCAGTCAACGACAGAAGTGATCCAGATCATCGGACCTTAAATCGGGTGTATCTCGCAGTCCGGAATGAGTTATCTGACGTAAAATATATGATTTTGGGGTAGAACGAGCTGCTTTAGCCTACCGTCAACGATGGATCAGAAAAGGCCGGGTCGATGATAGAAGCAATCCAGATCATCGGACCTTAAATCGGGCGTGTCTCGCAATCCAGATTGAGTTATCTGATGTAAAATATATGATTTTGGGGTAGAACGAGATACTTTAGCCTATCGCCAAAGATGGATCTAAAAAGGCCCGGTTAATGACAGAAGTGATCCAGACCATCGGACCTTAAATCGAGCGTATCTCGCCATTCGGAATGAGTTACCTGATGTAAAATATATGATTTTGGTGGTAAAATGCGCTATTGTAGCCAACCAATCCGGCTATGCCGGTTTGCCCAAGCCGGATTTATGAAATACCTTCAAAGATGGATTAGAAATGGCTCGATCAAAGACAGATGTGATCCAGACCATCGGAACTTAAATCAAGTGTATCTCGTAATCTAGAATGAATTACCCGATGTAAAATATAAGATTTTGGGGTAGAACGAGCTACTTTAGCCTACCGCCAATGTTGGATCAGAAAAGGCCCGATCGACGACAGAAGTGCTCCAAACCATTGGACCTTAAATCAGGCGTGTCTCGTAATCTAGAATGAGCTATCTGACGTAAAATATATGATTTTGGGGTAGAACGAGCTAGTTTATCCTACTGCCAAAGATGGATCAGAAAAGGCCCGGTCGACGACAGAAGTGATCTAGACCATCGGACCTTAAATCGGGCGTATCTCGCATTCCGGAATGAGTTATCTGACGTAAAATATATGATTTTGGGGTAGAACAAGCTACTTTTGCCAACCAACGTGGCTATGACGAGTTGCCCAAGCCAGATGTGCGAAATACTGCCAAAGATGAATTAGAAAAGGCCCGGTCAAAGACAGAAGTGATCTAGACCATCGGAACTTAAATTAGGCATATCCCGCAATCCGGAATGATTTACCCGATGTAAAATATATGTGTTTGGGGTAGAACGGGCAACTTTAGCCTACCGCCAAAGATGGATAAAAAATGGCCCGGTCGACAGCAGAAGTGATCCAGACCATCGGACCTTAAATCGGGCATATCTCGCTATCTGGAATGAGTTATCTAATGTAAAATATATTGAAAAGGCCTAGCTATATGTCCTAGAGGGGGGGGGGGGGGGGGGGTGAATAGGACTATGCCAAATAAAACTTATAACAGCAGAATTAAAACGAATATGATAGCCAAATTAAATCACAATGCAAGAAAGTAAAAATAACCTCAAAATTTAGATCTTGAGAGGTTGATACAAATGTTGTTCTAAGGACAACCTTTCACCAAAAACCAGAGTTTATGGTAGGATAACCTTATTTCTAGAAAGATCTTTGTATCAAATCTCAAACCAAAGAGGAATATAGAATTAAGCATAAACTGAAATAAATTGTAATCACAAATGTATTGTTTTAGAGACAGCCATACACCATAAAAATGGCAGGGCAACCTTGCTGGAACAACTTTTAAAGGAAATTGAATTTCAAGCAGATAAAGGAATAGTAGAAAGTAAATTCTAAACTATTATAAAATTCCCACAATGCATGAATTAAATGATTACAACATTCACCACCATACATACATCCCACAAATGAATATTAAATATTAGAAATGTAAATCATTCAACTACAACACAAGGGATTATAGTGGTTCGCCTGTGTGTTCACCAACTGTTAAACAACAACCACACAGAATGCTACTCCACTCCTAATATCCTCACACAGGGGATATTAGCGTTCACTAACAAAATAGGTTTTCACGGGTTCACCCAAAACCTTTACAATTGTGTCTTTGTCTGTGGGCTTACACAATTAAAAAAAACCCCGCTTCTGAGTTTTCCTGGCTCTCCTCAAATAACCAATATAACAAGATTTTTCTGGCAAATCTTGAAAGAAACTAAAACAGAAAGGAATTTACAATTAAATGTAAAATACCTGATTATCTCCTTCGTTGTAGCAGCCCGGTAGAACCAAATCAGAGTAAATGATTGAATGTCCAAGTTCAATGTCCAGTACTCAATTACAATGGTTCTAGTTCTAATAGATTTTAAATTAAACCAACTAGGGCTTGCATTAATTGATTTTGATTCCAAAGAAAGGGAATAGCAATTTCTCTTATCAAATTAGATTGGAATAACAGAAACAAAATCAATTAAATAAAGCTAAAGAAAGAGAATATTAAATAAGCACACTTAGATTAGATGGAGCACTGAATTATGACTCAGAAGTTTGATGACGATTGGCTTGAATAGATTGATTAATTCACCCATTCTTTTGAGATTAGTGCTCAATTTATAGGTAAGTAGATTGCATCTTCGACTGGTCTAGGGAGCTCTTCGACTAGTCGAAGAAGTAACAGATTTGAAAAAAATCGGGCGCGATAAGCTTTGACCGTTCTACGACTAGTCGAAGGTCTCCTTCGACTAGTCGTAGGTCACCTTCGACTGGTCGAAGACCCTGTAAATATTCGCTGGACTTTGAGTCGAAGATATTCGACCGGTCGACGATGCAGTCGATACTATTCCTTCGACTGGTCGAAGATATTCCTAGACTGGTCGAAGGCTAATTGAATATATCCGAATTTTGTAACAACCTTACGACAGATCGAAGAAATTCTTAGACTGGTTGAAGCAAGGCTAGGACTAGTCGAAGAAAGCCTAGGATAAGTCTTCGGACGGCCCAAACGCATGTGACATATACATATGACTTATGTATCCAAAGTGGCCTACTTCTAAGGTCAACCTATGGTCAAT